>VZTI01003317.1:388661-488621 GCA_013397865.1 Struthidea cinerea
GCTCCCGGTTCCCGGCCCCCGCTGGCCGCAGCCGGCCGGGCAGTGCTGGGTCTGTGCCGCCCGCGGGGCTCGGCGAGCTCCAGCTCTGCTCCTTTGTGCTGCGTTTATGCCCCATCCTTGCAGTGTCCGAGGCCATGACGGGCAGGGCCCTGAGCACCCCGGTGTCCCTCCCCATGGCAGGGCTGGGGCTGGGTGAGATGTAAGGTCCTTCCAACGCAAACCACTCCGTGATGCCATGAGCTGCCCAAGCCGTGTGGGTGTGGGTGCCAGCCGGGCACGCAGCAGTGCGTGGGGAGGCCGGAGCTGTGTGGGTGTGCAGAGCCCTGGGTGCATTTTGGAGCTGAGGCCCCTCCTGTTCCCCAGCCAGGTCTCTTGCCCCAGGTTTCTCTCACCCCAAGGGCTGTGCTTTGAGCCCCTTGGCTGGTGGTGGCTGGAGAAGCATCAAGTTGTATCTAAGACCTGTGGCATCAGCACCTCCTCCTGCACCTGGGAAATGCTCTGGTTGGAAAAGTTCCTAAATCCTCAAATCCTCCTGGGGCTGGACTGCAGCCACAGCCTGATTTGTTGTTTTCTGGGGAAAAAACAGTGTCTTTGGGGTCTGATACTCCCCTGTGCAAGTTTCCATTCCCCTGTGCCTTTCCATCTCATCTAGAAGACTGGATTTATCTTGGAATAAACTGGGTGCAGCTCCAGATTGGTTCTGCTGGGAGAGCAGTGATCATCAAAGTCCCTTAATTCTCAATTAGTCTGTCTGCCCAAGGCTTTAAAATTGGTTAGACAGACCACATTAGAAGTTAAATCTGAATTAACCTGTCCTTGCGGAGGCGACCCCTGGGGACCCCAGTGGCAGCAAAGCCGGTTCCTGTTGGGGCAGCCCCTTCCTGGGCCAGCGTGGGAGCATTTGGGTGCTTTCCCCTCGCAGGACACCCATCACAGCAGGGCTGCTCCTCTTCCCGTGGCTCAGCCCTGCCTTGAGCTGGCCCTGGCACAGGGCTGCCGTGCCGGGGTATTTTTAGAGAAGATAAGAGCAGTGGAAGGAGAGAGGTCTCTATTCCAAGGCACTTGGACTCTTTAAATTATGTTTTTGGTCTAGAAAATTACATGGTTCCCAGAGCATAAATAGAGAACACATGGAAGTAATTGCACCTCTGGGTGCTGATAGCAGGGAGAGGCCATGTGGAGTCCCGGATCAGTGGGAAGAGGTGCAGGGAGAGGGAGAAATGGGCTCCTTGGAGCTGCTGGATACTGCCCCAAATACAGCACCCGCCTCGCCCCGGGTTCCTGATACCCCGTCCTCTCCACGGTGCTTATGGGGGACCCACGGCCCCACAGAGGTGGAGACCAGTCCTGTGAGTCACCCCACTGCCACAAATCCCTGCATTTCAGGGGCAAACCTGCCCTTGGGCCCTCCCTGTGTTGTCCACAAAAATCGTGGTCGCGATCTGCCCCTGCTGGAATTACTTTTTACCCACTTGCAGCTGACTTCAGCACAATTGCTGACTTGGCTTTATTAGTTTCTTCCTTATCTTTGGACTCCTGACAGATGTCCTTGTGGCCTGTAAACTCTGCATTCTCTGTGTCCATTATCAGTCGTACATCCTTCTTTCCAAGCTTTGTTAACCTCCCTCTAGGTCTGAGATCATGTCCAGCCCTAAACTTTAACAAGGCAATTCTACCAACAAGTGAATTGTTTTTCTAACACCTGGATATCACTTAGAGCTTGTTTGCTACTCTGTTTCATGGATTAAACCTCCCTTTTTGTTGATTAGGCTTGGAAGTGCACAAAGACCAAACATCAAAGAACATGCTTACTTAAGGAAATTTTACATATTCCACGTTTTGGAACGCCTGGGCACAAAGGCCAGTCCAGGTTTTCCAGAGATGCTGGAGATGTGTCTCTGCCTTTGGCTGGGGTGTGCCCTGACCTGCTCTTGGCTCCACAGGGAGGAAAGACATTTAAAAAGTGTTTCCATGTTTGTACCTTCCATGCTGCTCACGAGTGGGGAACCTGCAAGGAGAGCCTCGGTGTTCTCTGCATTTCCTTTTCCTTCAGAGCAGCCTTGGTTTCCAGCTGTAATCCAGAAGTGCACGATGGAGGATATGGGCCTCAACGTGCATCTCTTGCCTCCGTGTGCTGCCCAAAATGATGTTCTTGTTCTGCAGCAGAAGGGGCAAAGCAGGACCATTTTCTTTTCAGTGCCTTAATTTAATACAGACAAGCTTAATATTTGGGGTGTGCTTTTCTTTTAAAGCATTTAATTAAAAAACCCCCGAAGCTCCGCCTTGGCAATTTTCTGTGTGTCCCCACATTTGCATGGTTCCCTGTGATTACACAAGGAGCTTTCTCCAGGTGGGACCTCATTTTTCAAGCACTTCCCACCCCATCCCTGGAGTCCTGATGTTCTCAGGATCTGGAGCCTCTATTTGGGGTGAGTCCAGCAAACTCTTTGCTTGAGAGGGAAATCAAAGGTCTTGATGATGGGAGGAAGGCTAACAGCTGGAGCTGGGAGATAGGAGAGGGACTCTGGAGAAAACAACTGGGATTGGATAAGGAAATTTGGGCTTCAAATCCATCTCCAGCTGCAGTTTGTGGAGCAGTTTTGCAGAGCCTTCCCCCAGCCTCCCTCCTCTGGTTTAACCCTCCGCAGGGCCGAGTGCTGGAGATGGGGGATTTCCCCCTCCTTCCTCCTCACGGTTCCCAGTATAAATACATGGAGCAAAGCCGCCAGCTCTGTTTATTGAACACAAATAGAAGATAAAATAGTGGAAAACTAATTTTTTCATGCTCATTGGTGGGAAAGATTAAAATTATGCAAATCCTCGGCAGCGAGCTTGGTGCAGAGATAAGGGGATGTTCAAGTCAGCTGGCTGCCTGCTAATTCACTCATTGAAAACGAAATGAGCAGGAAAGCTGTGAGCGGCGTCACCGGCCCCTCACGGCGCTGGGATTTCTGTGCTGGGAGGAAGCTGAACAAAGAAAACCCTTTTTTGGAGGCGTGTGGGATCCATGCTGAGGTGCTCACCCGGAATCTTGTGTCTGCCCAGTGCCTTGGGGAGCTCCAGGATGCAGCACCTCCACTTCGGCCAGGGTCTGTCTCCAGCCAGCGTGCAGTGACCTGAAAGCCCCTGACCTGGTGGTTCTGGGGGTGAATCAGGTGAAATCTGCCAGGCAGAGTGGGTTCAGCAGGGCATTCCCTCACCCGGTGCAAAGGGTTCTGCAAGGCAGGGGAAGGGCAGGCCCTGCTGAGTGCTGGATCTGGGCTTGCCCCACGATCCCAGCGCTGCCATCGAGGAACCGGTGCCCATCGCTCCCACCCATCTCCCCCGGACACGCCCGCTTTGCAGTGGGAACCCAGTCTTGAAATTCCCCGTATGGGCACGTTAATTAATTTTTGCAAAGCAACAGTGCTGTGGGGGTTTTGCCGGGATGAAAGGCCCGTGTGTGTGTCTGGGGAGGATCAGGGTATGTGCAGATGCGTTTGTGGTCAGGAAGAAGCGAGTGAAGCAGCATCCCATCGCCCTCTGACTCTGGGTCTGACTCAGCCCTGAGCTTTGGCTGAAGGAAACTTAACTCCTTTAGACCAAACTGAGCCTGTAGTGCTGGAGAGCATTAAGTGGCCACCTCTGGAGAGGTATTAGGGTGAATAGTGGGGTTTTTGCTCACTGTGCTGCTCGCTTTGCCCAGCACAGGCTCCTCAGTCTGTGCATTTATTTCTTGGGATCTCTCAAGATATTCCTGGCACAGGGGAGACCAAACACCCCCACAAACCAAAACCTTGCAAAGCAGCTGAAGCTGCCGACCATGCAAAGGCACCCAGAAAATGATGATGGCTGCTCATTGTGCTGGGAGAGGAACCCGGTGCCAGCGAGTGTTTTTGGAAGGGTTTGTCTCACTTCCTGTCAAATCAATATTTATTCACAAATCTATTTGTTTGCTTTTGTCATTGAAAACTCTTGTGGGCTTTTTTGTGTGTGCGTGCGTTGTTTTGCTCCCCTTGTGTATTTTTGGCTGCACAGTGCTGGCGAGAGGGGCTGCCACAGCCTTTCCTGGCTCCAGTCGTTCCAGCTGCTTCTCCTAACCCGTGGTTTTGAGCCTCTTTTGTAAGGTGGGACCTGGCTGGCAGCTCTCCTCTGCCTGGGCACGGCTTCCTCCCCACTCCCCCCACGTGCCCTTGGGCTGGAGGTGATGATGGGTAGGAAGGGGTTGACCTCAGTGACCACGAGCAGTGTTTGTCCATTACTGTGGATCACGGTGGAACAGGGGTGTGGAAGAGATCAACTGCCCCCCAAAATCATACAATCACAGAGTGATTTGGCTTGGCAGGACCTTAATGCCCACCCAGTGCCACCCCTGCCATGGGCAGGGACACCTCCCACTGTCCCAGGCTGCTCCAGGCCCCATCCAGCCTGGCCTTGGGCACTGCCAGGGCTGGGGCAGCCACAGCTGCTCTGGGCACCCTGTGCCAGGGCCTCCCCAAAATGCAGTGTCAGTGTCAGTGCTGGCTCTGCTCCTCTGTGCTTGGTTTTCTTTCATCTCCAGAGCTGTTGCCAAAGCCATTGCTGGTTCATGGACACGACGGGATCATGCTCAGGGTCCTGGGGAGTGTGGGACACCCGCTGCATCCCTGTGATCCCGCGGGAGCAGGAGCTGCCTGGATCAGCACGTGCCTTCCCCCCCGGCCTTTGGTCCTGCTTGAGTTTCACCATCCCCACCAACCTTCCCCTTCATTTCTTTTCCATGTTCCTGTGAGTGAAACAAGTAATGGCTGGAGCTTTGCCCTCCCTCAGCTGCTCTCCTGTTCTCTCCTCCTCCATCCCCTGACTCATTCCTGATGCCCCAGCCCATCCTCTGCTGTTTGCTCCCTCACTGCCTGTGCTCTCACCTCCTTGCTGGTTCATCTGTGCTGCCGTGGTGCCCAGCATGAGGACAGGGATGGGGATGTAGCACCTCTCCTTCCCTGCCGGGGTTCCGGCTGCTGGCCCAGCCCTCTGCACCTGCCCGAGGCTGCAGGATGGGGACGGTGCCGTGATGGAGGCAGGGCTGGGGCTGGAGCTGCAGGTGGAATAAAACAGGGATTTTTAGAGCCAGCTGAGGACCTTCTGTGCTCCAGCATGTGGGGAGAGCATTGCCTCCTCCTGGGTTTGTCTGCTGAGCCCCATAGCTGGAATATTATTTATCTGCCCCCAGCCAAATCACGCAAAGCTAAATTGAGCTGTGGCAGGCGAAAGTGTGAAGCGTATTATTAGGAACAGGGAGCTCTTGTTCCACAGCTGCTGCTGCTGCTGCCGTTGGTAATTAGTGTTTGAGGAATTGCAGATCTTCATTAGGAGAACAATTAGATTAACGAGAGAACTCGAGCCGAGGCTGTAGTGGGAAAGGGCTGGGGGGAGGCTTTAAAAACAAAATAAAATCCCTCCCTGGCACCCTGCCTCGCTGCTCCAGAGACGTGCCGATGCTCTTGGAGGCACTGGGAGGAGACTGGTCCTTCCAAGCAGTGACAGGCACTCGCGGCCTCGTGCTGGGGAGGGAGAGTGTGGGGGCTTCCTTACGGGGAGGAAAGACGCAATCCGTGATTGTCATAAATATTTCAGGCAGCCCAGCACCCATCGCTCGGCCACGGCACAGGGTTATTAGCGGAGAGAGCTTTGGGCAGAGGCTGCTCGGGGCTCAGCAAGGTCCTGGGCTTGCATCGTTAAAAGCTTTAATTGGTGTCCTTGTTGCTGGAAACACTGACCCCTCCGAGGCAAGAGCACCCCGGCCACAAGGTATCGCCTGCAGGGCCTGGGCTTAATTCAGGCAAATAAACAGGCCTGAAACGGAGGGATTTAAGATGCTTCTTAACAATATTCTTTCAGCAAGAGTTGTTTGGGGTTGCCCCCACCCCCTGTTTTCTTCCCTGTGCCTGTGCTGGGTCCATCCATGAACTTGCAGCAGCTTTGCCCTCACACAAGGAAGGTGCTCACAGCTGGCTGATGAGCAGGATGCAGCAGGAATTCACTCAGGAGAAATGAACCGTTTAGAGAGGTTGTAAAATCACAGAAAGTAACGACAGAAGGGAGGTTGGAAGGTCAATTAGTCCCTCTCGCTGGCCCAAGGCAGCACCATGCGTTTGGAAGTCGTTGGAGGCAGATGCATGCCTGGCCTTCCTAAAAACCCTCAGTGGTGGTGTTCCTATCCCTGGGCTGTTCCCTGGGTCCCTGGCTGTGGCCCCCCTGCTGGCTCAGCCCCACACAGCCTCTCCCATGGGGCACCAGCAACGTCCTCCCACTGGGAGATGCTCCAAGCACCGCTCTGGACCAGCCGCACCGTGCCCAGCTTCTGGTGACAGGGATAGAATGGAGGCTTTTCATCTCTTCTGGTTTTAGGAAATTTAACCACAAGAAACTCTTGCTCTCCGTTAAGGTGGATCCCCTGAGTGATGCCAACAGCTCTGAGCTGGGATGGTTCCACCTTCTAGTGGGAGGTGTCCCTGTCCATGGCAGGGGATTGGAACAAGAGCATCTTTAAAGTCCCTTCCAGCCCAAACCACTCTGAGATTCTGAAGGGGAGGCTGTGGTTCAGCTCCCAAAAGCAGAGAGAGTTGGGGTGTTATAAATCCCAAAGGTGTTGTGGGGGGCTCAGCTGCCGTTCGCCATCTCTTCTGCGCAGGCCCAGGAGAAAGCTGGAAGTTTTGCCTTTCGGGGGACAGCAGATTTCTCCCTTTGGTAATTGATGGGGACAAAAAAGTTGCATTTCCTGGCGACTCCAGATGGTGCAGTGACAGTAAAGCCATTTTCTGCAATATGGTGGCTTCTGCGTGTCCGAAGGAGAGATTTGTTGTTGGCCCCGTTCCTGTTTGGCTCGGTGCCTCCGAAGATGGACGAGCCATTCCCGAGCGCTGGCTGAGCAGGCGGAGGGTCGGGGCCCCGGGAAGCTCCCGCAGCCGTGCTGAGCAGCAGGGAAGGAATCTGCTGCTGTGAGGCAGTGCTCTGCCCTGCCCTGCTGGAAGTGGAGCACACACTGCACCCTCCTCCCTGGCCAGGCACAGCCCGTTGCGTGTGGATGGTGCTCACCTGCCCAGGAAATGTTGCTGCATGTTTAATTCATGGCCCGCTCCTCGCGGCTCCGCAGAAACAGCGCCGTCAACGCTCAGCCAGCCTACTCAGAAAAATCTCCCTGCCTGATCCTTCTGATGATTGACTGCTACAAAGACACCGAGATGATCTCAGCAGCTTGTCAGAAAAAGCCCTTATGTTGGTTTAAAGTAAAATGTAAAACGACGTGCCGAGCAGGTGGAGACTTTTTGAATGCTGGGTAATGGGAAGGTTCTCCCATCGTGCTCTCACAGGCTCCTTTCCTACAGCCTGCTCCAGCAGGGATGTTATCAATCTCCAAATGCTTATAAATGTTTTAAGCCACCTCTGATGCGTGCCTGGTGAGTCTGGGCTGTGCATGGGCTGCTGTATCCCACCCAATGGAAACAGCCAGCTCTGGGCTGGGATGTCTGGACCGGCCTCCACAGCTGCTCGGAGCACAGAGGGAGGAGCATCAGATTCAGTTGAAGCAAACTACCTGGGTGAGATCAGGCTGTCAGGCAGGAGCTGGGGTACTGTGAGGATGGTGTTACTCCCAGTTTCTGCCTATTTAGCAGCCGCTTAATTTTGCATCTTGTATGGAACATGGCAATGGCAGCAGAGCCCTGCGTGAGCTGCTCGGCTCAGAAGCGCCGCTGGCTTGTGCCACCCGGGGGTTGCTGCATGTTGGTGTGGTTCGTGGGGCTTCAGTCAGTGCATGAAGGTAATTTCTGGAGGCACCCGCTGCAGCTGGGGCTCTCTGCAAGGATGTGACAAGAGCCAGAGGCTTCCCTAGACAGACAGCCCAGAGTTAAATCAGAGGGAAAGCAAGCACGGAGCGTGGACGTGGCTTCCTGACCCCACTGCTGACCTTGAGCAGTGCAGCCTAAGCCTCTGTCCAGTCTGTTCTGGTGTCTGCTGGTCTGCAGGGCTCCACCAGCCCAAGCAGTGACCCAGCATCCTCCCAGCTTAGCTCTTAAATTCAGATGAGATCACGACAGCAAGTGATGGATGGGTTTTTTTCTTTCTCTCCTCCTTTCTTAATCTCTCCTGGCTGGTGGGTCTGAGACACAGGATTCCTGCCAGAGCAGGGGAAGGGATTTGCTCATCTTGTGTCTTGCAAGCTCAAAACCAAATCCTCTTTATGAAGTTTAACCCCCTGTGTTGGCTGGCAGGGCTGGAGCGCCTGGCAAATGGGGAGGGGTGAATGCTGAAGGAGAAGGCAGAGTGAGCTCGAGAGGGGAGGCCCAGGAACGACGTCTCAGTACCCAGGGGTGCACTCTGAGTGGGGCTCGATGGCAGCACTCCTGATCCTGGAGTGGAAGGAAGGCAGCTGGAGGCATCGCTGGGCCTGTGGCCGCGGGAGCCACGTTGCCCTGTGTGCTCCCGAGCAGGTGGCTGCGAAACCCAGGGAAGACAGCATTTCCTAATAACCTTGATTAGCTTTCCTTGCTGGTCACTAATCAGCAAGATGCAAGCCGTGGTGATGAAGCCAGCTCTGCGCTAGGGACAAAGAAAGACAAGCCTCTTTATCCTTCTTACTGCGGCTCAGCAGCCCGTCCTCGCCTGCAGGAGGATTTGCTGGGGTGGTTGTGTGGCTGCCGCTCACCCTCCTGGCTCCTCTAGCCCTTCCTCACTGGAGCACAGTTCTGCCCCTTCCGTGGGTGTGAGGAAAGCAAACAGCTCATCAGCTGCACCGTTGCCACAATGATTTTCATTTACCATCAAATAGCAATTAGGAGAAACTTTGCGTGTTTGCTTCACTACTTTTATTTCCTGTCACTTGTTTTTCACTGATGAGCAAAGTGCCCTGCCTGGGGACTGCAGCAATCCCGTGGCATCTCCCAGCCTGGCGCCCAGGGATGTGTAGACAAGAGTGGCCATGAGGTCTACAGGCTGTAAAAAGGACATTTATTTCTTTTCCTTTTCATTTCCCGAGGCTCTAGGCTTGCCTGTCTGTGGGCTAGGGGTGTTCCTGGGCTGGAATTCATGAGAAAGGAGGGACCCTAAAGATGATAAGCAGGGGGTTAAGTTTTCCTCTGTCTTCGTGTAAATCCAGACCCACTTTGTCATCCTCCATGGAAGCCTCTCTGGGCTCAGTGGGCTGGGAGGGAGCAGGGTCCTTGCCTGTGCCTGGTTAAAGTCTTCCAGGCTGTTGTGTTTAGAGGGAATTCTGTATTTTGGTTTTGGTGTGAGGTGTGTGCCTGCCTGCAGTTTGGGGGGTTTTTGGGTGATTTCACTCATAACTCATACTGTTGGGGACTGTTTCTCCCTGGTGATAAAGATGAGCTGTGCAAAATCTGGGTGAAGCTGGGGCTGAGAGTGCGCCCGTCCCTGGGGCGGTGCTCTGGTGGGAGCAGCAGGAGGGTGCCCCTGCCACCCCCCTGCCCGGGTGCCCCTGCCCAGGTCCCCTGAGGCTGCCCGGGGTGTGCTCCGTGAGGAGCCGGGCGCTGATGGAGATAACAAACGGCGGTGATCGATCAGCGATCGCGGTAATGAGAAGGTCGTTCTTGCGCGAGGGCTGGTGACATCCTACACCCGTCCAGCACTCACAGCCGGAACTGATAAAGCACCCTCACCTTCCTAATTAACTTTCTTGGATGGTTTTTCTTCCTTTCTATTTTTCATCTCTTTTTTTCCTTCTGCTTGGGCTGCGGGCTGGTGGAAGAGGCTCTGCTCGGCCATAGGGGAGCAGGGTGCCGCACTCGGCCATGCTCCTGCCTGGAGCGAGGGATCTCCATGGGGCAGGGACTGGCCTCCCATGCTCCTGGCCTGGCTGCTGGGGCTGGGAACCCACTGCTTGTCCTCAGGGGACAGTTTGCACAAAACCTTTTGGTAAGAAGCACCTATTTTGTGAGAAACCAGTTCAGGTTGCCCTCAGAGGGCAGCAGAAGACTTTAGGAGCTGGAGGAAGGCCAGGCAGGTTTCTCTCAGCAGGTGAGCTCCCATTGGTGAGGAGTAGCAGTGTCAGCCCCAGGAATGGGCTTTGGCCCCTGCTTGCACAGGGGTTTGGGGCGAAGGAGGGGCTGTCATTGCCTCGTGCTGAACACAAAGGAGTCCCTGTGCAGACCTGGCAGAGCGGTTTGGAGGGTGGAGAAGGTCACGAGATGCAGCAGCATCCAAATTTTTGTGTGAAAGGAGCAGAAAGCCAAAGCTGGAGGGATTAGCCTGGTCAGAGGGACTGATGCCATCTGGATGGGCTCTTCCCAGTACAGGTCATCTTCGTGCCATGCTGAGAGCCAGGAAAGCACCAGTTCCTCATTGTTCAGTGGTTTTCTCATATGTTCTTAGCTGGACATGCACAGATGTGAGGCCAGGCAGTCTTTCCTGCCCAGGAATGTGGAGTTGATCTGAACCTGCACTTGATCTCAGACAAAGGCTTTTCCTTAGCTTGGACTCTAGACATGAGAAAGGCTGTTGCACTGTGGGCAGCAGAAGCAGCTGGTTGGTTGGGCTTTTTGTTGAGTTTTTGTCTTTTTAGTCGTTTTTTCCCTCTGCTGTGTGCAGTAACCCAGCGTCACCCGTCAGCCCAGGTCCCAGGCTTGGGGTGCAGGTGCTTTGAGAGGGGGACACTGGTGATTTTAGCATTATTTTCTGTCAGAAGATGGAGTTGGTTCCGCTGGCTGAGCCGAGGACGCTGCAGGACGGGGCTGACGGACGGTTATTTACCCGGCGCTGTCGGCGTGCGCGTGGCGAGCACGGAGCCAGGATGCAGTCTGTGCCCCAAGGAGCTCCCAGTCTGTCAGGCAGCTAAGCTGGGGCTAATGATGAATGACTTCTTAAATAAATAAATAAAGCTCAGAGGCAGGGAAAAAGAAACGTGAAGTATTACCCTGAACCACAAGGCAATTTGGTTGATGGTTCCTGATGCTGTCGGGCGCTCGGCGGGATTGCGATGCTTCGTTGGGAAATGCTGAAGGATGGGGTTTGTTTGTGTGGGAGCGAGGGGAAGGGGATGGGGCGTGTGGTCCTGGGTCAGATCCTTCCCTCTGTGCACCCTGGAGGAGAGGCCAGTCCTGCAGAGGAGAAGCCACATCTTCCACGCTGTGCTGGCCCGGGAGGATGCTCCTGGGATCTCTGGTCGTTCTGGTGCTGCCTCTGTCTTGGCTTTTTGCAGGGCGGTCTTTTGGGTCCTCCCTGGGCTGTGGCCACAGCCCCCCAGAGCGTGGATGGGCTCCCTCAGGAGGGTGCAGCCAGGTCAGGGGAGCTGTGCTTCCTCCTCCTCCTCCTCCTCCTCCTCGAGCTGATCCCCGCCGGCTGCGGCGCTGCCTCTCTGCCCTGTCCGTGCTGCGCCGCACCTGCCGAACGCTCCGTGACACATCACTGCCTGTCACAGCTGTCACTGCTGTAGGGGCACGTGGCGGGGGAAATTAATTCCTCCTGACGATCCAAACCCAGCCCGGAGCTCTCCCGTCTCACTTCTCCTGCAGTGACCACAGCTTAACCCTCGCTGTGCCATCGCACCCCCGGGCAGGGAGCAGCATCGCTTGGAACACCCACATGGCCATGCCCCAAAATGCCCCTTGTGCCTGTTGCTTGGGGATGATGCTGGGCACTTCACACACATGGGAGGACCAGAAATGCCACAGGGGAAAAAAAGAGAGAGTGTGTGTGCGTGCGTGCAAACACAGCGAGCTGTCTTAGTGTGCAGTTTTCTCTGGTTTCCCACATTGTAAAAAGGGATAATACTGTCATATTAAAGCACTTGGAGATCAGGGGATGAAAAGCAGCGAATAGGACTGAGACAGTCCTGATCAAAGCTCTTTTTTTTCTCCATCTGTGTTTGTTTCCCCATGGAAGATAATACTCTGCCTCTTTCTTGTAAATATTTTTTTAAGATCTAAGTAACTCTGTGATAGATAAACAGCCATGCTTCACTCTGAAGGATCTCTGCTGCCTGCTCTAATTGTGTTTGCCAAACCCCTGGTTTGCCTTCAGGAGTGGCTTGGGGAGCTGCATTCGAGCCTAGAGGAGAAACTGTCCAGCAGCTTTAGGGTGGAAGGGACTGACTTGGAAATGCTCCATCCTCTCCTTTTTTTTGGGCAGGATCAGGATCTTTTGAGATCAGCCCTTTCTGCACAGCCCCTGGAGCTTGGCACCTAAAGCAGCCTGAGTGTGGCTGCCCCATCCCTGGAAGTGTTCCAGGCCAGGCTGGGTGGGGCGCTGGGTACCCTGACGCACTGAGTGGCATCCCTGCCCATGGCAAGGGGGGTGGAACGAGGTGATCTCTGAGGTCCTTTCCAACCCAAACCATCCTGTGGTTCCATGGCGTGGGCTGGGCGGGGCTCCAGAGCCGGCACTGCACGGTGGCATCTCCTTGTTCCCCAGCACACACAGGGAAGGACCAGGGTGGGCTCCCGGGCCAGGGCCCAGCAGTCCTTGTCCCAGCCCTGGTGAGGCTGGGTTTGCCAAGGACAGGGTACTGGGTAGGAGCAAGCCGGAACTGTGGGGTAGTGAATTCAGATTTCATCTCTGCCCTCCCCAGGGGAGGTGACAAATGAGCTGGTGGTTGTGCTAAAAGCTTTCCTTTCTCTCTTTAAAGAGGTTGCTGGGAGGAAATGAAGTGACCCACTGACCTCTGTTAATACGCAGCACAAACTAAGCTGGTGCTGCTGGAAGGAAGAGCCCTCAGTGCAGCCCTCTGCCTGCAAGGTGTTTGCTTCCATTGATGTGTCTAATGGGAGCAATTCTCCCACAGCAGCTGCTGAAAATGAAGATATTTAATCATCTCCTAGATCTGAGTGGAACTTTTTGCAGAGAATTTCTTTAAAATCGCCCTTCTCCTTTTCGCAGGCAGGTGAAACAGAAAAGAAGCCCAAGAGCTTTTTTTTTGTGATTTTTTTTTTCCAAGTTGTCATATTGTAATGACTCTGAAATGAATTCATGGTTCCTCCCTCCTGGATTTTTTTCAAATGCAGAGCAAATGTTTCAATTACAGCTCTGTGGGGGCTAGGAACGAGTAACATATGGCAAAATGTTGCCCAGAGAGGTTGTGGACTGCCCATCCCTGGAAGTGTCCAAGGCCATGCTGGATGGGGCTCTAACCTGCTCTAGTGGAAGGTGTCCCTGTCACTGGCAGGTTGGAACAAGATGAGCTTTAAGGTCCCTTCCAGCCCAAACCTTTCTGTGGTCCTGTGAAAATCCCTGCACAGTTCTGACCCATCCCAGTGTCAGTAACTGCAGACACTGGTTTTTAGCAGCATTTCCCTGCTTAAGCAGTGAGCACCAAGGCAGCCAAACCCCTCCTCCTATATCCCCTCGGATACCCAAAGTAGCTTAAGGGAGTTAGGTGTCCAGCACCCTCTGAAATGGGAGTTGCTGGGGGGAAAATCTTCGAAAGCATCTTAGCAGCTTAAGCTAAGTCCCTTTGACTCCCAGGGGAACTTAAGCTCTTAAGAAATGTAGGTGCTTCGGAGCATTTCACCCTCTGTGCCTCGCTCCCCTGGGTCCCTGCAGGTCCCTGGCTCGGTCCCGGCTGCAGGAGCTGCACTGGGAAGCTGCTTCTTGCAAACACTTCTCCGTTTTATTATTTTTAATAATGCTCTCCCAGACCCCGTGCTCGGTGCTTACGAGCTGCACACATGGCCTTGCTTAGAGCTGGAGATTAGGCAGCACACAAGAATGAATGTCTTACAGGAGCTCTTTTACTGTAAGAATTAATCTTATTCCTGAAATGTGACCGTATCTAGCACAAATCTGACCCCACTGGGGGCCATGGCTTCACTTAATTGCATTCTTTAGCAAGGATTGAGGTCTATTAGGTGGTTTGCTTGTGTTGCAGGAGATCCTGTGCCAGAGAATTTAGTGAGGGTTTGCAGGTCCGTGGAGCAGCACAGGAAAAGTGCCATTATGTTGGCTTGGCTGGTGCCAGGAGCTTGGCTGGGTGCTCAGAGACAGGCAGGGGTGAGCAAAGCTGCTCCAGAGAGCACAGACGAGGTAAGCTGTGCCCTGAGGAGGGGAGAGGATGGGTGACAGAGCCCTTGGGATGTGAGCTTTCATCAGAACAATTCCCACTGGGTTTCAGCCTCGTCGTGTGGCAGCTGGGTTCCAGCAGGGCGTGTTCTGCACTGGAGGCAGGAGTCGTGCAGGGGATGGGTCTGTTCCCTATTGCCAGGGCCCTGCCAAGGAGCAGAGCAAACTCTGTCCCGGCCTGTCCTCCATATCCGCAGGGGAACCAGGTGGGTGCACATCCTGCTGTCCTGAAAATCCCGTATCCGGGGGGGAGACAGCCAGGGCTGTACCTGCTCTGAAGGATGACTTGCTGGATTGGAGCTGACATGTCCTAATATCTCTGCCAGCACTTTCTGTCTCCGTCAAGGGCTCGGGAAGCACATTAGCACCGGAGCGGAAGTGTCACCCTCTGGCATCTCCTTCTCTAATCTTGGAGCTGTTGCTGCATCCCCAGTACCAGACCTTCTCCATCGGAGCCCATTATGTGGCATGAAAAGCCGTGCTGGCTGTGGGAGAGCGGAGCTGCCAGGCTCCTCTCTCTGGAGGAGGCGGAACGTTTCCCTGACGTTCGGTTCCCTGCGTTCAGCTCCATCCCGGGGGGACTTTGGGGACGTGCTGCAGGGAGCAGCCAGGCTCCTGCCTGCTCTCAGCTGCGGAAGATCATTGGTGCTGTGTTTGGGGAGCACACGAGGCTCACGGAGATGTTTGGTGGCATTTTTGGCACTGGCGGGGGTGGATACACTGCTCTGATAAAGAAAAGTAAGAGTTTCTGAAATGGTGGCTGAGCCAGCATGGTTTGTTGGATTTTATTTTAATATAGGCACCTAAAATAGTTGGGTGGATTCCTGCTCTCTCCAACCCCAGCCTTGCTGGTGGGAACGGGGAGCTGCGTGACTGAAGGAGGAAGAAGGGAGAGCCAGGGAGCTGCAACGCAGCTCCATTTGCTGTGCTGGCATCGATGCCACATCCCCAGTTTAATTAACAGTTCCCATCACAGCTATTCACGATGTTCCCACTCTCTGCTCGCCCCTGACAGCAACAAAAGAAACCCCAACGCGTTGTTGTGCGCCCTGGAACCTTGCGAACCCCGCGTTAGGGCTGGCTGGAGCCTCTCTGTGTTGCTCTAAGTGTGTCTAGAACAAACATTTGAAGAGATTCCCAGTGACAGGATTCAGATTTTTTTCTCTTTTTTGTACCAGTATTTGTGCTCGTTTTCCGTGAGCCGGCACTGAAGCACGGTGGATCTGGGCTAGCACGGAGCACACAGCAGAGGCTTTGTAATCCTCAAAGTGCCAGTCCAAAGCTTCTCTCTGAAAAGTTGTTCTTTAGGGCTGAGTACATATGGGGACTTCTTGTTTATCCTGGCTTTTCTTTTAATTCTGCACAGTTCAGCCTTGGAGAGTTAATGGGACAGAAAAAGATTAAAATGCCCCTTTACAGTGCCTGTCCCGACGGTCTCCCACCCTGATGTGTGTCAGAAAGCTTAAACAGCCTCGCTATCCCCTTAGTCCTTTCAAAGCCTTTGATCATTGTACAATATCTCCTACCTGGCTTTCCTCCAAAAGGTGATAAACCCCGGGTTTGATTTCTAATTGGAGTAACGATAGCGGGAAGGAATCTGTCAGATCTGAGAGCATCCTTCCACAGCTCTGGCCCATTATCACGGTGCTCGGTGTCTGGCTGATGGGAAACCTCTGAGCTGCCGACCCTACGAGGAGGTTGTGGCTGCAGCTTTCACTCTATTTTCAGCCCTTCTGGGGCAAATCTCACCTCTGTGCCTGAGGGAAGCGTTTACCAGTATTGACACACAGGACTGGGGTGGTGGCTAAGAATACAGCTCCCTTAATGCCATTCCAGCTTTGCACAGGGATCAGGGTAAAGCTGTAAGCAGGGAGCTCCGTTTGGAGCCAGGAGTTGTCTCCATGGTAATGTGCTGGCAGGGCGAGGGGAGCAGGCGGGTGCTGAGCTCGCTCTCCCCTGCCACAGCCCTGCTGATGTGCTGGTTCTGTCCTGCTGCCACGTTCTGCCACGTCCAGGGCAGAACTGGTCAGGAGAAATCTCTCCCACCTCCTGTGGAGGCTGCGTTTGCTTGATCCATCAGGATCAGCTGTGGCACCCCCTGCTCCAGAGGTTCTCCCTTCCAGTTTTGTGTAGCTCAGTGACACAGTTCCTCTGTGTGGTGCAAGTGGGGAAACTGAGGCACCGAGTGGGGTAGAGGCTCTCGGATGTGCAGAGTGCTGCTGCAATCCCAGCCTTGGAAAAGCTGTTTCCCCCCATGGAGCTGGATACCCCCATGGAGCTGGGCTCCCCCATGGAGCTGGTCCATGCCCACGGAGCCGTGCGGGTGCTCGGTGACACCCTGGGAAGGTGCCCCGGGGTCCCTGCAGGGGCCGTGCGCCGCAGTGGCCGCTCGGGCTCTGCCCGCCCGCCTGCCCCTCAGAGCTGTCCCTTTGTGCTCCGCAGGTGCTGACAAGGCTGGGGAGACGCTGCAGTTCCCGCTGAGCCGGAGCCTTCCCGGCTGGGGCCGAAGGCCTTTGCAGAGGATGAGGATCCTTCCCAGCCCTGGGATGTCTTCGCTGGTCTCCCTCGTGAACCTCCTCTCCGTGCTGCTGATGGACTGCGTTGCTGAAAGTGAGTGACTCTGCTGTCCCCCTGCTCCTTTTTTCACCCTTCTCCTTTTCATCGTCGAAGAAGTGAAGCTCAATACCTGATCGAGTGTTTCATTTTCCAACATCCTTAACTTTCCACCAGTGCCTTCCTATTGTTCCCAGCCCTGCCTCGGAGAGACACAGGGCGGCTGGTTCTTCACAGCCTGCTTTGAGCTTCAGGTTGCCCCCAAGGCTGCCAAAGAGCTGGAGAGAAGGGAGGGAGCTGCCTGACAGCTCTTGCCAGAGCCCTCCTCCCCCTTGTCCTGGCCCCATCTCCACCCAGCTCGCCCATATTGTCCTCTCCTGCTCCTGCCTTTCAGGCTCTGTCAGACACTGGTGACCGTTGTCGTGTTACTTTCTGGGGCTGGATTCCAAACAGCCTTTCAAGAAAGAGTATTATGTTTCTCCTTCCCCTGAGTGAACCAGTTCCAGTTCAACACAGTTTTTATCTTTGCTGCCTTTCAATTCCTGCTTTAAAAAATGAAAAGGGAAAGGGAAAAAAAAAGTGAAAATCTTCAGCGACTTGAATGTAATGTTCCTTCGACATGAAGGCTGATCGCTTGGGATGAGTGGGGAATAGACTTCCAAGCTGATTGAATTATGACTTTTTTTCCTCCCCAGCAAAGCTGCTTGAAGCTGGTGAGAGGGCTTCTCTGGTCAGCGTAGCCCTTGACAGCTTTTAACGTAATCGCTTCGTTATCGGGGTTTATTACGATGACGCGGTCGCCGGGGATTGAATGGATCCGCGACCTTTTGTTGCTGGGAGATGTTTTTGGAACGGTGCTTTCCGTCCTCTCTGCAGTAGGCAAGGGGGGGAGGTATTTGCCCTTGCCTCTGTCCTGAGTTTTGCTGGGTTCATGCTTAATCCCTCTTTGCAGAGAGAAACACTCATGTGCAGAAAGATAATGTTTTCTTTTATTCTTGTTCGTTTCAAAGCCTGGGAAGTGAGCTGGGCTCCGGGAGGTTCACGGTGGGGTGAAGTGTTGGCTGTGGGTCAGTCTGCACCTCAGATGGCACCACTGGTGTCCATAAAGACATTCCCACAGCTTCGGCCTGAGCTGTCCTGAGTGGCAGCAGCAGTGCAGAGTCTGGCAGCAGGGAGCTGCCGTGAGCCTTTTGCCCAAGGATTTATCCAGGGTCCTACTTGGGCGTTGGATGCTCTTGCAGGGTCTTCATGAGCACCCAGAGTCGATGGGTGCTGCTTTGTGGGCTCGGGGTGGCTTTGTTGGCTTGTGGAGATGGGCACGGGGAATCTCCATTCCCAGCTCCTTGTGCAGTGAAGTCAGGAGTGGGGATGCAGTGGAAATCTGGAGCCAGGGCTCCAGGGTCTTGTTCTTGCCCCTGGTTTGCTGTAACGCGCCTGGCAAAATCACTCAGTTTGCAAAGCAAACTGCAGCTCTGCAGGCAGGGATGGAGAGTTCAGCCTCTCTGTATAAGCAGAGCCCTGATTCATCCCCAGTGATATCTGAGTGCCTGTGAAAACTGGGCTCCGTTTGAATTCTGAGTGTACAGCAAGGCCTGTGTGCTCAGGGCTGGGAGTGGGCACTGCAGAATCAAGGCTTCTCCAAATCATGGCTGTGTGACCTCGGTTCTCTTGTGGTTTTCGTTTTCCTGGGCAGGAACACACGTCTTGTCTGTCCATCATCTTTGGGGTGAGGTTTGCTCAGAGACTGCAGCAGGGGTGGGAGATCCCACGTGGTGTCTGACTGCTACGGAGCCCTTCTGGGAAGTGTGTCCTCAGGGAGGGCTGGTGCTGGTCAGACACAGAATGCACCGGTGGCGTGGCCTGAGCCCGGCTGGAATCTGTCACTGCTCTGCAGACACCTTGCTGCTTGCAGCCAAGTTTCTCTCTCCTGTAGTTCTGCAGTGTCCTTGGATCCTGAACTGCGAGGGTTTGTGCTTTTTTTCCTCTGGCTGCTCACAGATGTCCATGCAGGAGCTTTGCAGGTTGCTGAGGCGGGGCTGCTCTTACCTGCTTGCTGTGCAGATGTTGGGCCAGGTGTTGTCTCTCCTCCTGACCTGTGGAGCATGCCAGCACCTCCCTGCCCTGTGCCCGTGGGGATGCTCCCTGGTACCAGCTGTTTGAGTTGCTCTGGAGCTGTTGCTCCCTGCCTGGTGAGGATGAGTGGGCGGTGAGTTGGCAGCTGCTGGCTTTGGAGGGCTCCTGAGTCCTGGAGAGATCCCATTTCGGCCAGTAGCACCCGAGCTGGTCCGTGCTGCTCCCCACTGAGCCTGGCAAACAGCAAACAGCTTTGTCTGTCACAACTGCAGAGCCTGTCACTCTGTTCTGACAACGTCCTCTCCCATCAGATGGCCCTGGGTTCTGCCACATTCGCGTAATCCCCTGGCCAGCTTCCATTTGGCCGGCGCTCGCCACGGCGCTGACCCCATTTCCTGCCCTAATTCACCCCAGGGGCTGCCGAGGCCCTGCAGCCCCCCAGGCACACGGTGGTGGTGCCCCTCCTGCCATGGGAAGCCCACGTTGGAGGTGGGAAACCCTGGGATCCTGGCTTTTAGAGGGCATCATCCTCCCAGCTTCACAGGGGAGCAGATCCCAGTGCGGCAGGGCCTGGGCTGAGCTGGGACTTGCCTCCTCTCCCAGTGCAGCTCTGGAGGAGCTGTGGCCTCTGCAATCTAAGGACCATTAAAATACTTCCCTTGTTTCTGAGGCTAATTGATCTCAGTCAGTGATTTAAATCTTTCTGTGGCAGGAGCATTCTATTTAAAGGAAACTGCCATTTAAATTAAAAACCCAAAGCACCACGCTACTTTCTGCCTGCTGTTCCTCCTTGGGAAGCTGAAGAGCACAATAATTGAAAGGTGTGACACAGACATGTTCTTTCTCTTTTTCTTTGGTTGCATATGACACTTTCTTTGTTTCTTCTATATGGTCAAAGGCAGCCATGGAACTGGAAATTACTGATTCCATGATTATTTTCAGTGGCGTCATTAAATGGAAAGTATTACCCTTTTGTTAAGGATTCTGCTGTTTGTGTGAGTGCCATGACTTGGCATCGCTGCAGGGAGTGAGGGGAGGCCTTCCCAGGAGCTGCACAGCCAAATGTGGCCCTTGGAGCTGAGAGGAAAGCAGGCAGCAGAGACAGATGAGGCCTGGAGATGAGTCTGGGGAGAGGAGTAGTTCCCAAATTGCTGATGGACCTGGGCACAGCACCAAGCCTCGCTGTTCCCTGTTCATGCACCCAGCCCGAGCTGTAAAACCTCTGTGGCGAGACCCTGAAACATCTCCTTCTGCGTGTGCACAGAACCAGCCTCTGTCGCTGGGCAGGAGCTGCTCCTGCCCGTGCTGTGCAGGGCACGGCTGCTTTCGGCCCGAGGGCAGTGGCCAGGTCCCCCTGCCTTCCTCTGCCACCCGAAGGAACCACGGGCGCTCCAAGTGCTCCTCAGTTGCAGATAAAAGCCATTTACTGTATGGAAATGTGGCCATTTTTCTGACTGGAATCAGCATGCTCGCTGTTTTCAAGTGGATTTTTCTCATTGATTAAGCCTTTGTGTTTTACAATAGCACTTTGCTAATTGGCACTTTGCATACGCAGAAGGCTGGTGCGTGGCTCTCTCCACCCCAGCAAAGATTTAAGAGCAGGGAGCGTTACTTATTACTTACGTTTCCTTCCTTTTATAAATCATGGTATAGAACCCTTACTAGCACACTCTGAAGTATTACCATAAATAATTAAACCTAAATTGCAATTGACAAAATAAAAGAATAAAGCCCCTTTTATGATGCATTACCCTGGCTTTCTTCCCTTTTAATTGCCCTTGCTCCATCATTAATTTGCAGAACGCAGTAATTCATGGGAGGTGCATGTGAGGGGGGGCTCTCGTGCTCCGTGAGCATCCCTGGGGCCAGCAGAGACAGCAGCCAGGTTTGCACCATGTGGGACTCATGGAGATGAAGGAAAATGTGTGATGGGGTGGGAGTGGAGCTCCTCTAGGTCCGTGTTCGGGCTGTGTTTCCACAGCTGGTGCCTTGGGAAAAGGTGTGTGGCATGGAAGGTGTGTGCTCTGTGCTGCCAGAGGCAGGAGCTGGAGGTTGGCAGCACGGCTTGGCTCACTGAGATCCAGATCCCAGCCACTTACAGGTGTATCTGCTGCCTCTCCTGAACGGTCCCTCCCGTGCTCTCGTCCCTACAGGATCAGCCCCTGCTGCACAGCTCACAGCTTCTAGCTCTGGAGGGCCAGGCTTTGATCTGCTGTTGGCCAAGACAGCAGTTGTCAGATAAGATGGGAGTAAAAATCAAGGAGGCTGCATCTTAGCACTTGATAGACATGTTAAGTCGACATCAGTGGGAAAGAAATCTCTCCACGGTGGGGAAAAGCTGCTCCGGTTTTAAGTGTTTGAGATGGATCCGGGACAGCGCATCAGCGCTGCCCTGAGAGAGGGAGGATGTCCAAGTGTGGTGAGGCTGAGTTGTCCCATAGTTTGGGTCATAGACCCTAATTGTTTGTGGACCCCCAAAGTGACAGGGAACCTGCCGGGGCTGAGGAGCCAGGGAGATGCTGCAGAAAGGCTTTTCCCCCTTGGTGGGTGGGCTGGAGGGGGAGCAGAATTCATGAATTGAAGGTGGGAGCACAGAGGAGGTTGTGTGCTCGACTGGAGGGTGGTGGAGTTTTCACTTGGAGTTGCACATTGTCCCTGCAGTGGGGGGACTCTGAAACAGGAGGCAGCAGCCGAATCCTGAAAAGGCAGAGATCCCTGCTCCCCTGCCCACATCCGCCCTCTGCTCCCGTTCCTCATGCACCAGTTGCCCTTGCAGCCAGGAGCCACCTCCCTGTCCTTGCTCCTGCGCTGCCCTTCCCTTCGCTGCCTTCTCCGTCTGCCAGCTGCAATCCAGCCTGCGCTTGCTGAGGCTTCTGGGCTGGTTGTTGTCTCACTCAAGGACACTGAATTAAGCTTCTATGTCACCTTGTTTAAGTGCCTGATTAAATTAAACCTTGCCTGACTGGATCAAGTGATGTATCTCTTTTCTTTTACTTTTTCTTTTTTTTTTCTTTTTAAGATAACTCAAATTGGAAAGTTTGTGTCTCCTGTAGGACCCAGAGAGGAAATAAATCATCTGTTGAAAGAGCTTCCTCGGGGGCAGGAGGGGCTGTCACTTCCCAGGTCTCAGCTGTGCCCCACACTGCGAATGCTCATTAGATTAATCTCTGCTGAGGAGCACCTGGGGACAGCGGCAGCCACGGTGCTTGGGACCCAGCCATGGGTGTCTCCTGGTGAAGGATCTTTTCCCAACCAGAGGCTCTTTCTGCTCAGCTTCATTAGATGGTTAAGTTAGGGGAAAAGAGCATCTGTTTGTTGTGTAAACAAGTGGCTTGTGTGAAAATGTCACCTGCAGAGGATTGGGATGGAGGAAAAGTCTGTCTTCACCATACCTGAATGCCAAAACTGGGGCTGTTCCTCTGTGTCAGGCTTTGCCAGGAAGCCAAGACTTCTTTATGACTTTTCGCCTTGGCTGTCCTTTTCACGCCAGCAGTTCTTGCAGTTGCTGCCAGGAAGGACGGGATCTTTCCAGTGTCTCTCCCAGGCCCTGGGTCACATCGGCTTTTCTTCTGTCTGGCAGGGTCTCTGTGCTTGTGTCTTTCCAAGACCAACTCGATACAAATCTCCTGGGTCACTAAAGGAAATCTGTGAGGGTATTCCCACCCTTTTTGTGGCCTGGCAAGCCCAATATTATTCTTAGAAGGCAAGCAGAGTGTTTTTCAAGGACGCCCGACCAGAGGAATGTCGTTCCTCCATGCGTGGGATGGAATCTGGGCTCGAGTTGGCCTGTGAGACACAATCTCCCAAGAACAGTTTTATTTACTCTGTGCCACTCTTCCCCTCCAGTCAAGGATGTTCTCTTGCAACATAATTGGTCCCAGTTCCCACCTTAGAAAGCTGTGATGTTCTGTGCACTGCAGCTGCCTTTAATTTTTGGGGATTGTTAAAGTTCATGAAAATAGTCACGTTTTACACCATCTGCTGTGTGCAAGGAGGTAACCGGGGTGTGGGCTGCGGGCCAGGGAGTCGGGAGCATCCTCACTCTGTGACTGCACCTTCCCAACCCGCCTTTTGCTTGCCGAGGTTTGCTTTTTTGAGCAAGGGCTTCTCTGGCCGTGTTGCTGTCTGGTGTAATCAGCCCCAGTCCTGGTTTGGTTGCACCACTCTGAGTTCTCCTCCTGCAACCCCTGGACAGCCGTGTGGGTTTGGCAGCGGAGCCGCCTGCCCCGTCCAAGGGAGGGCCGAGAGCTGCGGGATGTGGCAGCGATCGCGGCTCACCCAGACCTGCGGAGTGCCAGGAGAGAGCAGTGCAAATATGTTTTGGATGTCTGCTGCTTTGACTGTGAAAGGGGATATTGGGATGAATGATTTAAAGCGTTGACAGGAGGGACTCTGGGCTGACCTGTTTTCACAGAACTGCTGCGTAGAGAACCCTGAGCGTGTCCCGTCCTGGTGGTTGCAGACATGAAACGTTCCATGCAAGCGTGGTGGAAACCAGCGCTGCTCGTTTCATCTGCAATGCACGGAGTCATTTCTGTTTCCTTTTGAGGCCGAGAGGAAAAGCAAAGCTTTAAAGAAGAAAAAAAATAAATAGAAGGAGCTGCAACTGGTTTAGCATTCTACAAAGTTTCTCCGAGTCCTCCAAATCTTTAATTGACTCAGGAGCATAAAATTGAGAAGGGGAGAGAGTGAGAGAGCGTGTGAGTGGCGCGAGTGATTTGAATAATTTATTGTCCTTTGAAGTTGCAAGAGAAATTTCAGCTGCCTTGGGGAGTAATTTCTCCCCATTCTGAAAGGGTTTCTCCTTATTTTAAACTCATTCAGAGGATGATAGTTTTGCATTTTCTGCATAATTAATGAGCATAGCTCCCCCCACTCTCACACAACCTCTAAAGAGTGGTGGGGTGATGAAACTTGGTGGTTTTTTTAATTAATAAAGTCAAATTAATTTGACTGTGTCCTCATCGTCCCTTACCTCCGTTGGAATCCATGGATTTATTCATAAATTAGTCTGAGCATGCTGCTAGGAGTGCCGACACTTACAAATCTTTAGCCTGGACTTTGATTTGTTTGGATGAATTTCTGAAAAGATGGTGTTGGGTTTTTTTCAGTTCAGCTCTTAAAGATCACCTTGAGACTGGCTCCAGTGATCTCCCAGGGAGCCAGGAAGATCCTCCAGCTCTCGTTTCCCTTTGTCTGTGTGGGGAGGATCTGTTTGATTTTGAGGGGGTTTGTGTGGTTTTTTCTGTATGAGTGCTATGATACACCCCTTTTCTTCTAAGATCTGCTAATTGTGATTAATTCCGGTAGCTGCCGCTTGAGGCAATGAAAGGGAGAGGGATCTTCTTCCTGGTGCCTGGAGGAGCTGAAGGACAGCCTCCTGGTAAGAAGCCATCCCTTGACAGGTGTCAAACATGAACAGGAACCTGTCCTACTCCAAAAAAGCTCACCTTCCTCAATTACTGTCTTTGATAGAAGAATTTAAGGTGTTGCTGATGCTTTTCCATGTTTCCATTTCTCATTCACATCTTGCACTGGTTTTCTGGCTCACTGGGTCTCTAGTTGTCCCAAAGCTGAATTCATCACATTCCCACTGCTGTCAGTTCTCAGCACTGTTGTTGAATTCTCCTTTTTTTATTATTCTTTTGTGCTGATGTTCCTGCTACAAATCTGAATGATGAGTAGTGTGGTTCAGAGACAGAAATTGTAATGACTCGTGTGGTAGGAGTCGAAGTTCATCGCTGTTAGAGGCTGTGCTCATCCATTAGTCACGGCTTTATTGGGTCTTGGTTTCTCGTTTTCAGGATCTCCCGTCTCGAGCTCCCTCGACATCCCAGTTTCAATAAGCAGTGCAGGCTCATAATACACTGTTTAGACTCAGGTCTTTCGAGCTTGTATATCCAGAATCTCCTTTTGTTCCATTGAAAATGTGGGCTGAAGTCTCCTACCAGAGGTTGGATAGGAGTGGTGTAACAGTCTTTTGAAAACACCCCAAATTCTGTGCTCTAGGAATTGCACCTTACCCTGTTCCTGTAGACCAGGAGCCTCCTTCTCTTGCCTGAAGGAAAGAAGCAGTAAGTGGAAGCAACACAGCTTTTATTTACAGAGTAAGAGAGCAGAGCTTTATCAGACATATTTTGTTTGCCTGGTGTGCCTTTCATCCCCAGAAGATCCCTGCACGCACGCGTGAGCTGGCAGGTCTTGCCTGGGGTCACCCATCTCATGGCCCCGTGCTTGCAGCACTGCAGCCCCTCCCGAGCTGGTGATGCCGGGCAGGGCTTCCCTGTGTGTCTGCAGCCCTGTGTGGTGTCACTGGCCCAGGGAGTGCAGCTGATCTCCCTGATCACATCCTTGGGCTCTGCGCGTCCTCGGGAGGACCACGAGCTGCAGGAGCTTGTAGCAGTTTGTTCCCCCCTTGCTGCTGACTCTGCTGTCACTTTGCGGTGGCGCAGGACCACGGCTGGGCTGGATTAAGATGGCATTGCCCCCTGGGAGCTGGATCTGGGCTCGTTAAGCTTTTGCTTCTTGCAGGCTTGTCCTCTAGGAAATGGTTTCCATGTTCTGGTATCCCCTGTGGACTCTGGTTCTTCAGTGATTCAAACAGAGCGGTGGAAGTTGAGCAAAGAGCCAAATCCTTTTTAGCTGGGTCTTTTCTAGGTAGGTGGTGAATCAGGCTGCTCCAGAATGCCAATATCGATGACATGGCTGGAGTAGAAGCTGTCTTAGCGATATGGCAAGGGCAGGAAGAGCTCCCTGCCTCAAGCTTCTGCTTGCAAACAACCTGGGATTGCTGTCATTGATGGACAAGGGGCCCTCATTAAGTTGCCAGGACAGCTCCTTGGGTCTCTGGCTTTGCTCTGGGTTGTTATGCCTCGTTATGGGACTTGTGGACAGATGTGGAATGAGACGCTGTTACAGCTGATGCACTATTTGCACTCGTGTACCCCCAGGGTCTTGTCTGGCCACGTTGCTGTGCTCCTGTGCTCGCTGGAGCTTCCTGGCTGATCCCCGGGCTGCCATCGTCCATTACAGCAGTGCTCATCTCCTTCGGCTCCTGCTGCTCGCAAGCAGCAGCGTTTTCCTTGTAGTGCCAGAAGGTGAAGGAGAATCCTGGCCAGAGGTCCACCTGCATTCCCACCGAGTTGCTCCTTGGCCCTCGGGTTGGTCAGTGCCAGGAGGGGGTGGAAGCAGAGAGCAGCAGAGTTGGGGCACCTGCCGTGCTCACCATTGGGATGGGTGAGGGAAGGGAGCTGGGGAAGCTGAGGCGTGGGAGGAGGATCTTTGTGGAACAGCCACACATCTCCCAGTGCTGTCCCATTGAGCAGTTTGCAGCCCGTGCGTGTGTATCACCACACGTGCCCTGTCCCCTTGCATAAATCACAGCTGGAGGAATGTTTTCCTGGGCTATATCGAGGTGCCAGTCGCTGGAGCTGGGACTCATCCCTTTTGCCATGGAGAGAGGTGGATCCTTTCCATGCATAGGGATGTGCGAGGTAGCCTGGAGGAGTCCTGTCGAAATGGGATGACTTCATCCCAGCTGCTGCTCCCATGTGATAAGGAACGGCCCCATCCCTGAACGCCAGCAGTTTAAATAGACCAGAAGGAAGGATTATGCTTCCCCTCCAGCAGGCAGGATAACGTGGTTTTTCTCACCTTGGATGTCAGAGCTAGGAACAGATTTTTGGTAGCCTCAGTCTCCTCCTGCCTCAGTGCTGCAGGCTCGTACCTCCCCTCCACAGGGTCTGGATCCCAGTGCACTGCAAATAGGAGCTCGAAGGCTGCATGGATGTACCAGATCCCCAAACTGCCATCCTCGTGGTGAGAACAGCTTGGCATGTGCTGGCTAGGAAGGGTCTGCTGCCTCACCCCGGCCAAGGGGAGAGGGGGAGCTGGCACAGGTGTTGGGGTTGTTGGACATCCAGTGTAGTAAAGGTGATTTATGAGTTCTTCATCGTCCTCACCCATTTTCTGCGCGTGTTAACTCCCGTGCTGGTGCCACCCTTCACTGCTGTCCTTCCTCCTCTGGGGCCTTGCAGGAAAGGAGAGGGGGTAATCCTCCAAGTGACATTCCCCATGTCCGCAGGGAAACAGGCTGCATCCTGTGGTAGCCCAGCTTTTCTGAGTCAGGTCAGGGCTTTGGTGGCTCAGCAGCAGGGGAATAGCCAGGTGGAAGTATTTCACTTCTAAAAAAACATCCTCGATCTTTTTTTACCCTCCTTTGCCCAACCTTGCCAGTCCCGTCTCCCTGAAGGGAGCCAAGAGCTGCTGACAGTAAGAGGAAGTCTCCGTCTGAAGCCTATAATTATCCTGTCTGCCTTCCCAGAAAAGGCCAGTTGGGGAGCGAGCGTGCTCCTGTTCCCCGGACCAGCCCTGCCTTCTTCTGCCTCCCCAATTACTGCTTAATGGACTTTTTATGATGATAAGACGACTGGGCTGGGGAGAAGTTATTGATGGGGAAATGGAATATAATTCACTCCCTGCTTGCTTGTTCTGTCAGAAAACCCTCATTTTAATTTTATTTGTGAGGCACTGAGAAACAGCCCTCAGAAAGAAAAAGTGCAAAATCTGTCAGTAAAACCCTGGATTTCACAGGGTGCAGAGTCTCTGCAGGCCCTCTCCAAGGGGTGTCCTCACTCCTGTGGAGTGTCTGCATAGAGACTCCTCCCCAGTCCTTCTCCCAGTTTGCAGCTTTCTCACTTGTCCTGAAGAAAAATGTAAATTCTGGAGCTATCTTCCTTGCTCTACCCCTCTCTCCAGCTCCCCCGCTCCTAATGCCGCTGCTTTGGAATACGGACCCATTCCAAACAGCGCATCCTTGCTCCCCACTCTCCATCTGTCTCAAATTTGGCTGCTCTCTCCTGTTTTCATCTGCTCTGTGGTTTGTCTCCTCCATCTAATCTTCACTTCCTTGCTCTGGCTCTGAACAACTCCCTCCTCTCCAGCTTGCTCCAGTTCTCTTGCACAGAATCATGGAATATCCTGGCTTGGAAGGGGCCCACAAGGATCATCAAAGTCCAGCTCCTGTCCCGGCACACGTCAGCCCCAAGAATCCCACCCTGTGCCATTTTCCCTGCTGATCTCTTCTCATTCCCAGTGATTCTCCCATCTTTTCTACCTTCTGCTCCCCCTTTTATCTCTCCGTTCCCTGGGGTGACAGAGCTGCTGCTCGCTGTCCCTGTCCCCATCCTCCGACACAGGGCACGGATCTCCGTGTGCAGGCAGACCACAGCAGCACCTGTGTGTAAAACTGCTTCCTAAAGCAGCCACCAAACTCTGGGAGCGTGGCTGGACCCCAATCCCGCGTTCCTGGAGAGGAGGTGAAAGCACAACTGCCCAGGGCTGTGGCTGGGGAGTTCCTTGGGCTCGTTCTCTGACTGGGAGCCCATCAGCAGCTGTGGAAAAGGCAGATGGAGTTTCACTAGACCAGCAGAAAGCTCCAGCCCAGAAACCAAAGGGAAGAGGGAGGAGGAAGAGGAGGAGAAGAGGGCATTTAATCCTGTGCACGGCAGTGGGAAGGCCGTCGGATTCCTTCCAGGCTGCTCTGGAAATTAGCAGGAGGTGAGAAGTAACAGGGAGAGACTTCTCATTCCAGCTGGTGTGACTCGGTTATTGGGAAATTCCAAAAGCTTTTGTCTAGCTTTCCGTTTTGATCTTCTTCCCCCACGAAGCACCTGTTGGGGAAGGTCTCTGAGTTCTCTCTCGTGATGTTTTTGTGGTTATTTTGTTTGCGTCTCAGCCTTCCGAGACTGCAGCTGTGTTCGGTGCCACCCGGGGTGCTGAGTGTCGAGCAGGTCTGTTCCCAGACCATCCCCTGCTCCGGACCGTGTGGTGTCTAGACCAAGACAGACAGGCGGGTGTGAGAGATGAGGGCTGTCACCGCCCTGCTACGTGTGGCAGCCGGAGGTGCGGGAAGGGCGAGCGCCCAAGGTCAGCCGAGTTTGCACCGGAGCCGGAGATCTGACTCCCAATTATGGGAATGATCTGGAGCCTGGAAGAGCACACTGGGGTGTGCAGCTAAAAGCAAAATAACATTACCCGTGAGTGGCTTCAGGGTCTCATCTTTTACCTTTGTTCTCAAAGGTGGAGGTGCACGTGTGCGTGTGTCTGCACAGAAAGGTGAATTTCCTTCTGCTGAATGTTTCTGAGCGAGGATAAAGGCTGTCACTGCCTCTCCTGTAGCATGGGCGTGCTCCCAGTGGGCAGCTCCGTGGGGGAATGTCGGGCTCGGCACTGCGGGGCCGTTCGTTGAAGGTCAGACGGGCAAGCACAAGGACGGCTTGTGTGTAGGGAAACCCATAAAGCGGCCAGGCGGCAGGAAAGTGGCCTTCTGCTGTGCCCGTGCCGCAGCTTCAGCCTCTGCGGCGCTCGGGGGGACAGTGGAGAGCCTGCTCCTTCCCCGGGTGGGATAATGAGGGTTAGTCACCGGCGAGGGAGGAGCTGGAGCTTTGTGTGGGTCGGCGGGACGGGCGCGTGGGCTTCCACAGAGCTGCCAGCAGGCACCGGGGGCTCCGAAAATGGGAAAAAAACCTTCTAAAATACGTGTTTTGTGGCTGCCTTTCTTTTGTCTCCATGGATTGCTGCCGCTGTGGGCGAGGGGCCCTTTCAGGCAGGCTCCTGCTGCTCTGCGCTGGGGCCAGATGGAAGAACAAGGGGGTTTGTCTTTATTTGCTGCCCATTGTTGAGGTGCTTTCCTGGGGGTGGCAGGAGCAGGGGGCAGAAGGTGACGGGGCTGTGAAGCACAGAGGTGCGTTTTGTCGTCTGCAGTCAGCAGCAGGTCCCTGCTGTGGGGCTGGAGATGGGGGGAGGGAGCTGGAATGGGGGTCAGGAGGGTGCAGAGGCAGGGAGAGCCTGGGGACAGAGGGACAGTGTCACACACACTGGGGCCAATACACAGTGATGTGGTCAGGGACCATCCTCCAGCCTTTTCCTTGACACCTGTGGGGCCAGACTGTGGACAGTGAGTGGAAGGGGACATGTCCCCATCTGTGTGGGCGCAGCTTTCTCCCTTGGACTGCCCCAAAGCTGGCAGGTGGAGCCCAGGAGGGAGCAGCAGTGTTGGGGTGCTGAGGAGAAAGCTGCTCCTGCCCTGTGGTGTGTCAGGGAGGCTCAGTTCCTCCCCAGCCTCCCATTCCCTCCATGACCCACCAGCTCCGTCCAGGCTTGGGGAGAGCAGACAGGGAGGTGGTGCACGTCCGTAACTGGCTTTTTCTCTTCTCCCCCTGCTCCCGTCAGCTGTCAGCTCAGATATGTGAAGCTCATTTGTTCTCCTGCCTCTCTCCCACCCCTCAAACCACCTCTGGGTTCTCCATCCCTCTCTCTGTCTTTGGCTTTTGATGTTTCAGACAGGCATATGGTGGCCGGCCTGTCTCCCTCGCTGCTCGTCCATCAGCGCCTATTCACCATGGCAGCCCTTCCCCAGGGACATTTGGGTTTAAAGGCTGAGATGTCCCCTCCTTTTCCCCACTCCTACATCTCTCCAGCTTTCCGGCTGCAAAGCCTCTCAGCCTGTTGTGTCATCTGTGTATCGTTAGCGGGGCGATGTTGGGGTGGTTTTTATGTGACTGTTCAAAGAACTTTTCCTGCTTTGGTGTCACATGGAAGAGGGAAGGAGGAGAGGGGAGAGGAGGCAGCAGCATCTTCATCTTTGGTGAGGAACTGCCTGGGTGTGCAGCCCTCACCTGTGGGCTGGGGGATGAGTAGGAGATCCCCACCACCCTTCTCACCTGGCAGCCTCGCCCCAAAGTCTGCGTTAGAATCCCAAAATCCCAGCAGCTCGTGCGCGCCGTGTCCCTTCGGAGCAGGTGCTGCCCGTGGTTCCCAGGCCTGTGACTTGGGAAGGGAATCCCTCGGGAGCTGATCCGTGTGCGGTGCTGGGGCAGGAGCGGTCAGGGGTGGCCGGGCGAGGCCGGAGGCCGGACAGGAGTGTGCCGGTGGAGCTGCAGAGCGCGGGATGCGGGGGGAATCTCTCTCCCTTCCCTGCAGTCCGTGGCAGCTCTCCAGCCTGGCGCTTGTTGCTTTTGGGAAGTGCGTGGGTGGTGGGCAGGAGTGAAAGCTTCGGTTTGACTTGATGGCTTTCCATTAAGCTGTAGAGCAGGATCACAGGTACACAGCAGCCATCCGGTCTTTTCAACCTTCCCTCTGGAGACCCAGACCCCGCAGGAAGCCTCTTGTAGTGGGAAAATTCTTTTAAGCTCCAGATTTTTCCATTCCTATTTTGATATTGCACAAAAAATAGGTTTTTCTACTTCACAAGCAGAGAAAGGGGGAGGAATTATCTCTGTGACCGCTGGACTGATGGAACGCAGACTCAGCCTTTCCAAACCTGACTTGTTCTCAGCTATCCATGAGGGAAGGTTGGTGAAGTGATCTAAAATCCCCTGAACTGTCCGTATGTTGTCTGGAAAATGTGTTTCTTTGATTTTTATTTATTGATTTAAAGCCGTGGTCCTGCAATCTTGGCAAACGAGGGGAAACACCTCGGGCCCTCTGCGTGGGCTGATAGTGCTTCACAGGGCACCTTGTCCCTGCCTTCAGAGGCTTCCAGAGCTGTTTGCAGAGCTGGAGGCTGAGCTCTAAGCGTGTGTTTCCCTTCGAGCTGGACCTGGCACGGCAGAGCTGTGGCAGTCCCACACAGCATGGGGAGATTGGCTCCAGCTTTGGATCACCAGCCCCTTGGATCACCAGCCCCTTGGATCACCAGCACCACACCTGTCGTGGCACTGGCTCTCTCCTCCCCAGAGGGGAGAGGGTTGCTCAGTGCTCGGCGTGGGCTGGTGACAAGTGCTGCAGTGACTGGGGGTGCAGAGGTGGAGAACACGAAGGGGGGAGGAATCAAATCTGCAGCTCAGAGGCTTGGGCAATTTTCAAATCAACAATTTAGCTCTGATTTTCACCCGTTTTCCAAGTGAGTAGTAAAATCTAACAGGTTGGGTGGTAGGGATTTTTGTTTGGCTCCTTGTGTGAGTCCCTCGTAGGCAGCTGGGAACTGCAGGGAGCCCAGGAAAAGCCCCGTGCACAAACAGCTCAGCTTCCCATCGCCCCACACTAAGGCAACTCCGGACCCCAAAAAGGGATGCTGGGCAATGACTCCAAATCCGCCGTTTTTTGAAGCACCATCCCTTTCTTCAGGACAGAAATAGAACCTTGTTTTTCTCCTCGGCTGAGCTCTCATCATACAGCCTGCACCCATTTAAATGTATACGTGACATTAAGGTTTATTAGGGGCTTTTATTTTAGGAAATGAACTTGCATCAATAAAGTGTTCTTAAAAGCCCTGGATGTTTTTAGCTGTACCTTCAGAATTGACTTCTGCAAACTCTTCAGCTATCGAGCGGAGGTGAAGGGAAGAAGGAAGTCAGGGACAGAGTGAGCATTTATATTTTAGCCTGGAGCAAAGTTTGGGTTTTACCTTTCTCAGATGGAAGACAGATCCCCCGGTGCCAGTTCCTCCAGTGGGACTTGCTTGATAACCTTTAGCTGTAACATTGCAAAGAAGACTCTGACCTCTAAATATAGATTTGGATATTTATAAACGCGGTGCTTTGTACACACAGCATTCGGTGGGACGTAAACAGCTCCAGCAAATTGTATTTACCTCCAGCATGGAAACAAATGCTTGATTGCATCACATGAGCTTGCTCAGTGCCTTTTATTTATATACTGCTGGCCACGTCAGGCAGGGAAGGGGAGAAGGCTTCCTTTTGTCTTTCAACCCCTAAAAGACCCTGGAGACTTCTCCCCAGCTACCATTTGCTCTCCTGTCAAGCCCTGTGGGAGGCTGTTTGCATCTTATTTTATAGACTCTTGAGTATGAACAGATAAATACACACATTTCAGAGTCACGTGCTCTGCTTTTCTCAAGAAAACAGACGGCAACTTTATGATCTGAGTGATTTTATTTGAACACAGCTGTGGCCTCGTGATTTAAATATTTCAATAAATTTGAAGCTAACTAGATGAGAGGAAACTGCGCAAGGAAAACAGGTTAGAGCACGGAAGGAGGATTCCCAGCGGGCAGGGGCAATATGGGCTCTGCACAAACGCTCCTGGCCTCGACTCCTCTCGTGAGCAACCCCTTGACACCTTCCTTGGTCAGAAAGCCCATCCCAGCCTCCTGCCATCCTCGCAGAGCTGCTCTGAAGGCGGTGGGATGTCAGTGGAAACCAGTGGAGGGGCTGAGGGAGAGGTACTCTGAGCTCAGGTGTGGTTCTTTGAGCCTGGGCTGGCTCAAACGCAGCCCAGGCCCCGGGTGTGTGTTCAGGCATCGCTGCACCTTGGAGCTGCTGGGTGTGAGCGGAGTTTGAAGGAGATTGTGGCTTCTTCCTGGAGCAGCATGAATTCCATGTTTTTCTTGGGAGTCTCGTGCTGAGCAGAGGGGAAGGGGAGCCGCAGGAGCAGCCTGGGCTCTGCTCTTGGGTTTGACAGCTGGGCTGTTCCGAACTGAGCACAGCTCTGGCTCGTGGGCTGTGTCCCATCCAGTTGCCTGTTCCGAGGGATCTGTGCAAATCTACCCGTGAGGGCCACGGGAAGGACTTGCAGGTGGCAGCAGAGGTGCCACAGGCCAAGGGGATTTCACATCCTAAAGCCACTGGCATCAGCCTCTTTCTCACCATTGTCCTCAAGATCTCTGTGTGCCAAGTCCTGCTCCATCTATTTCATGGTCCTTCTCCCACCTTCTCCCCTTCCTTGGCCATATTTCTATAAATCTCCCCTGTTCCTTGGTCATCTCCAAGGAGCTGGGAGGTGCAATTCACTGTTTCTAAGTGTTGTTTTCAGCTCTACCAGCTTTTGGTGATGCTCATTAGATGGGTTTTGCAAGGGCAATTTCCCCTGTACAAAACAATTTAGAAGTCCACTTTTCAGGAGTAAAAGAGGCATTGCAACATTGAAGTCTCTTTGTAGGATCAGGCCCTTAATCATTTTCTGCTGGAGCTACTTCATATGTAAAGTGGAGGTAAAGGCTGTTCTGAAAAAGGCCAAGAGGTTTAATTTCACCTGGGATCATTAAGAATAGCAGCAACAACGCTACTGCTAATTACAAACCATGTTTATTAGAGTTTGTCTTTGTCACTGCCAATGATGATATTTGTTTTTTGTCCTAAAGGTCCCCCTGTGTTCATCAAAAAGCCTGTGGACCAAATCGGTGTGTCGGGAGGGGTGGCCTCCTTCGTGTGCCAAGCCACTGGAGACCCAAAGCCAAGGGTCACCTGGAACAAGAAAGGGAAGAAAGTGAACTCTCAGAGGTTTGAGGTGAGACATGTCCTTCAAATCTGGCATCTGTGTGAAGAGAGAGACTGACACAAAGCAGCCCCTGCTCCTCTTTGGCCGCTCTCAGACCTGATAATAAAGGGAAATTTGGAAGGGGAGGAGTTTTAGCAGCAGGAGGAGTGAAATGCAAGCTCTTGGCCATGTCAGCAGCTGGGTTTGTTCCAAAGCAAGAGGGAACTTGGCTCAATTATGTTATTGAAGTTTTTTATTTTGTTTTGTTGGTTTTTTTCCCATCCTGGGATATAATATAACTTCCTGCTTGCCTGAGAAACCCCAGCTAAGCTGGTGGTACTTCAGCTCTGTAAATGTAGCTTTCATACCCATCCATGGCTCAGCATTTTAATCCTGGGACAGTCTGGAGTAAACATTGCAGTTGCTGGCAACCAGACCCAAGCCATTGGCATTGTTTAGATAGAAATGAGAGCGGAGGAACAAGGACTGGGAGGTCATCCTGTGGAATTTGCTGTGGGACTCAGCCCTGCCACGCAGCTGTGTGCTGAGAGGAGCTTTGTGGTGTCAGCTGCCCCTGCAGATGGAGGAACAAGGCGGGGGTTCATTTTTATTTTGTTTTTCTTTGGTCTGTTTCGTCCTCCTTCATCCCAGTTGTGCTCTTGAACACCCACCCCACACCCCGTCACTGTGGCTCATTCTTTCAGAGCCTTTGAGATGCACATTGTGGGTTTGGTGGGTCAGTGGTCCCTGGCAGGGTTTGGCTGTGACAGCTCTGTCACCTCGAGGTCAGTGGAGAGCCAGGCTGACCGTGTTGGTGACATGTGGGGGCTGAGGGGCAGCTGCTGGAGGGTTGGCAGTGGGTGTGTGCTTGAGTCTGGGGTCTCTGTAGAGGCAGGAATGAAGCTTTGCCTTGGAACCCTAGGACACTTACTGAGTGTGTGTCTCTCTGCCTCTATCCCCCAGACCATTGAATTTGATGAAAGTGCAGGTGCTGTTTTGAGGATCCAGCCCCTCCGGACTCCCCGGGACGAGAACATTTATGAATGTGTTGCTCAGAACCCTCATGGGGAGGTCACTGTCCACGCCAAGCTCACCGTCCTCCGAGGTAAAGAACCTGAGCAGTGTCGCAGGGGAAGGGGCCCTTCAGCTGGGTGGGAAGGCTGTTAAAAAAGTCCTCCTGGGTTTGGTTTGGTTTGGTTTGGTTTGGTTTGGTTTGGTTTGGTTTGGTTTGGTTTGTTCTGACCTGACAGGTCTGTTTGCTGTTCTCACCCCAGAGAGACATGAAACTGCTGTGTGAGAAACAGCTAAAGCTGCACCACTTCGGGAGGTTTGACTGATGGTGTGCTGGGGTTCCTTCCAACCTGAATTGTCCTATGACTCTTATCTTCCTCCCCTCCAAAAATTCCGTCCCCGGGTTTAGGAGCAGCACCAGGAGCTCCCCATTATGCACACAGAAATGTGGCTCCAGGAAAACCTTCACTGAGGAATCACCTTAGTGGGCTGGGGTTAAGATGATTATGGATCTGCATGGGCTTTCACACAGTTGGTAGCAATGCAAACACTTTTCCTTGTGCGGGATACCTATTGTGCCTTTCTGGGCTTCTCTCCTCTTCCCAGAGGTCCTTTGCTCTGTGCTCTCTCCAAGAAAACAATTCCCTTCTCCATTTTGTTCTGGTTCTTTCTTCCACTTGTCCCCGTTACAGAGGATGTTTACATGGATGCCTCCCTCATGTCATCTGTTTGAAATATGCTCCCCGAACTGGGTGTGGGGGAGGGAACAATATGCTGCTGCTCTGGATGCCTCTGGATGTTTGCTGTTATTACCCTGGAGATCCCTAAAATCACTGTGTGAAGTGCTGAGCGAGGCCGGGTGCTACAGCTGACCCATTTTAGGGTTTGGAACACCCACCAGTGATGTTCTCTGTTCCAACCACAGGGCAGTGCAGGTGATCCTGGTGGGAATGGGGTGGTGGATAACTGCCTGAGAGCTCCCGAGGGGAATTCAGCTTGGCTATGGATGAAGCCATGGGTGTTTGAGTAGCACTGGCAGTAAAAGCTCTTCTCTCTGCAGTGAACATGGCTAACAACAATTTCAGGAGCTCCAGGCAGGAGCCCCACAGGGCCAAGGGGTAGCTCTGCCTATGGGTCAGTTGCTTTTCCTTCAGCAGTTCCAGCGTTCCCTCCTGGAGCAGCTTAAATCCTTTTGTTTGAACAGGCAGCGAGCACGTCCTTCATGGTGCAGAGCAAAACTGGTGTGTGACTTCCCAAAGCGCAGCAGGGAATTAACACCAGACGTGAAGGGCACAAGGCAAAGCCCCCAGCCTCCCTTTTTAGCTGGGAATATCCCTGCTGTGGGCTCTGTGCTGTCAGGTTTTTGGCTGCCTGGGAGCGTGGGGGCCCGTGGTCCAGTCATGCCTGACAGATTTGTGTAGGTGACTTAGATGTCTGTGCAGCTCCTGTGCCTGGCATGGCATTTAACCTTCTGTTGGAGAAACGTGGTGGGATGGAGCTGTCAGGAGCTTGGAATGGCGCAGTGTGACAGGAGTGTGTCTGACTGTGGTTATCCCAGAGGGTGGGAGCCTTATTCTTCACACTTATTCCCATGTATTCCTCTGGAGCTGTGGCAGTTTGGGAGAAGGGCCCCTGCAGTCCTATTCGACGTTTGTACCCCTTGAATTTAGCCACAAGCAGTGGCAAGGGAAGGTTGTCCTCCAGCTGCCTTCAGTGGTTTTGATGCACTGTCCACCGAAAGTGAGCTGCAGTGTGTGGGATCGTTGTATCACTGAATCTGCTGATCCCACCAGAACATTCCGACTGTGGCTGTGCTCTCACAGCTTCCCTGCTCTGTTTGCCTGATGGGACCTGGTTTGGAGTCTCCTGGAGCACTGGGGGTACCCGTTCATGGAACTTGAGGGAGCAGGAATTACCTGCAGGGTGGGCCGAGACGATGTTGAAGAGCATCATGGAAGCCGATTTTGTAGCGTATCCTCCCCCTCCCTGCTCAGCTGGAGTTACTCCATCCTTCACCATTCCTTAGCTCTCACACAGCAGTTTGTCTCCTCTTTATCTGTGTTTTTAAGTGCTGGGAAAGTTAAAAGCACCGAGCCAAATGCACTGATCTGCACAATGACAAAGTGAGCATGTTGGCATCTACTCCTCTCCTGTTCCTCCCCTCTTCTGCACTCACCCACTCTCCTGTTTGTCTTTTCTCTCCCTGCTCAGCCTCCTCCTCCTCTGTGTCTCTGCTCTCACTTGCAGAACTGATGCTGAGCAGAGAGAGGGGGCTGCTCCACGGCTGCTCCACAGCCTGCAGACGGATGGGAGCTGTCATTTGCAGAACCTGTTACCTTGGCACACTCTGGAGAGTGGAAACCTGGGCCCAGCAGCTGCGAACTGCACGGGGGGCTCTGGGGTAGCTGTGCAGCCTGTTGCCTGTGCTGCTGTGACCCCAGACACGCCTGTGTGCACTTCATGGACCAGCATTGCAGCGTCTCCTCAGCACCAGTGCGGTCTCCTAACTGCAAAAAACACAGAAAATATTTCCTTTTTTCAGAAGAGAAAACAGTGCATTCTTCCCTACTAGATGCAGCTGCTGAAGGGATTGAGCATAAACCCCTCTTGCTTATGCACATGATTACTCCTGGATCAGACCCTGGTAGAAACCCACATGCCTTCACTTAAAAACAGGAAACTGCAGGAGAGGAAACCTTTGGGAGCTTCTGAGAAGCAGAGCTGTGATGGACACTGTTCAACTCACACAGTCCCTTCACACCAGCTCTGTCCTTCCTGCTCTGCTTCTCCGGGGATCCCAGTTTGGTAGGGCTGTGGAGACTGGCTGTTCTTTCCGCAGCTGCTGGAGGCGGGGGCTGCGTTTCGAACACGGACCAGACTGGCTCAGTTCTGTGCTCTGTGGAAGCTGATGGGGGTGGTTCTGTGGAGGTGACTCCTGTGAGTCGTTCATAAATGCAGCATAAAAACCAGTGACTAGTCCAGTTCAGTGTGAGGGAACAGATCCAGCCCTCACTGCGTCCTGGGCAGTGCTGCCTGCTCCTGGGGGTTGCTGCCCTCCAGAGCACTGGGGAGAAGGGGCTGTGGGACTCCCTCCTGGAGTGTGACTGGGGCTGCTGTGGACAGACTTTCGCAGCTTCTAGTGATTCCCTCTTGGTTTCATTTCATGAAGTATTCAGACATTTCTTTAACAATTCCAGCCTGACATTTCCCTCACACATTTCCTACTCCACGAGCACATCTGGTGTGGGCATGTGTAAAGTTCTAGCAAGATCCCTGCTGTTTTGTTGGGGTTTTTTTGTAACTGTTAGCTTTAAATCACAAAAGGTAAACAAGAAGCAGCTCTGGATGCTCAGCAGAGAGTCCCACGGGAGCACGTGGGAAAGGGAAGCTGCCCCTCTGAAATGTTACCTTGCCATTTGGAAAATTCCTGGCAGTCTTTCTTCAAACTTGACTTGTTTTGCTTTTCTTGTAGTGACCTGAAAATTGGGTGACATTGACAGCAGATTAATTCTGTAGCTTCTGAATAACATCAAAGTCATTTTGACTCAGATGCCTGTAGAGGGAGGGTACGTAGGGACATGTTGGTGGAGGGGACGCAGGCATTACCTGCACTGTTTTGGGCTCCAGCACACCTATCTAAGGGTGCGTTTATTGCCTGTAAGCCCACAGATTTTAATAACATTGTTAGGCTATTACTGTTTTCATAGTGAAACTTTCAGCTCCAAATGGAATCAGCAGACAGAGACATTACTGAGACTCCTCCCTGCATTAAAATTGTCTTTTGCTGGGCAATAACAGAACTGAGACACAGGTACAGACATGGGTGGGAATAACTCGTTGATGTAATTTCACAAGGCACGTAGTGCCAGGATACCTGGGGAGAGGGCAGCTCGAAGTGTTCATCAGCATAACAAAAGGAACAGGGATGGGTTCAAGAGTGCTGGATTTTGATTTTGATCCTGATTAAAACTTGTGTCACTCGAGCTGCCCCATCTCTGTGTTCCTGCTTCTTCCCCCCTGAATGAGGACAGTCGACTGTAGGGGCCAGCCAGCATCCATATCTTCAGAGGAGAGTGAAAAATCCCTCCTACTCCTCCCTTCAGAGCATCCTCATGGCTTTCTGCACCGGCTCCATGGCACGTCTGCTCACGCTCACACTCTCCTCCTCCTCTAAATTATTAAACAACTGTGCACACCCTGCGGGAAAAAGAGCAGCAGCAACACCCGCTTTATCTTCCTTAATCATCCTCATTTCCAGCACAGCTAATTAGCTAAACCCAGAGCTGCCACCTTCCAGAGTGACAGGGGGACAGAGCACCCCTGTCCCCTCGCTGGGGCTGGGGACCCTCGTGGTGTGTGGCAGCCTGAGCTGGGTCCAGGCACATCCCCGGGCACAGAGCGTGTCCCCGGGTGGGATTTGTTATAAATGAGGGCTGAAGTGCTCCTCTCTCTTCCCCTGCCTCTCTCCATCCCTCCTCCCCTGTTCTTTCTCACCCTCCTTTGCTCAGTGAGGCCTTGAGGTGATTCACCAGCTCGGGGCGGGGGCTGTGAAGAGCTGGATCTAAGTCAGGGATGAACAAGGTGTTGGGATGCTCCCCTCACATGGCAGCTGCACCTCAGGAAAAGCTTTGCCTGCGTGAGCCAGCACGATTCCAGCAGCAGCAGCTGCCCAGATGTGCCCTTGAAGCACCTCCAGCTTGTGCCTGGTTCTTTTGTTCCTGCAGTTGCCTGAGCTGCTTTCAGAAAGAGAATTCACAACCCGAACCATTCCTTATTTATTCGGGAGCAGGTCTGGGGGGTGTTTGGGGATGGATGGGGAGGGTGGCAGGGCACGTGTGTGCATGTCTTGTGGGGATTGCAACGGGGCTGTAATTGCACGGTGACAGGGAGCCCCGTTGTGCGGGGATGGAGGCAGTTCTGCTTCCCGACAGGAAGGAAATCTGAGCACTTGACTCGGAGCAGTCTGTGATGCTCAGAGATGCTTCCTCTGCTGATCTGATCCTCAAATCTGATCACGCCTCTCGACGCAGTTGTTTTAATTAAACTCAGAGGAATTCTGCACATTGTGCTGCAAGATTAACATTTTTGTTTAATTAGAAACACTCAGTAATAATGGTTGTACCCGGCCTCCCCCAGCACACGCACACACACACACACACATGTGCACACACCCCGCCGGGCACGGGGTTATTCCCAATGTGGGTTAATTGGCTCACGGAGGGAAGGGGCTGGGGCTGGAGGCAGGTGGAGCAGCCTCGCCAGGGAGCAGGATGAAAGCAGGGATCAATAGTGATGTCATCCGCAGCCAATGCGGCTCCGGCTCCTCACCGCTCCCACGCTGCTGGGAGAGAGGAGGGGAGGGAGGACCATTAAAGCCTGGCTGAAAGCTGTGCCCGGGCACGGCAATTCCCAGAGCCCCTGTGCTGGCCTGACATCACTCCTGGGGGCTGGGGGGCTGCAGGAGCACACGGTTTGGGGGGTCCTGCAGTGCCCCAGCGCAGCCCGGGGAGCTCGGAGGGCTGGGTCAGTCCCTGGTTAAAGATGTGTGAAGTAGTCACACAAAAGGACAAGCTGGTAGCTCCTACTGTGTCGGGTGTTTTCCACCTCGGGCCAGTCAGTGTTTGAACTTGCATTGCTCAGGGCAGTGCCTGCCCGATGCTTTCCTTGGGCTGCTCACTGAGCCCTGGCACCTGTTTAACCCCTTCCCCTTGTTCTCCACCCCCAGAGGACCAGTTACCTCCCGGCTTCCCGAACATTGACATGGGGCCCCAGCTGAAGGTGGTGGAGCGGACGCGAACGGCCACGATGCTCTGTGCGGCCAGCGGGAACCCCGACCCCGAGATCACCTGGTTTAAGGATTTCCTGCCCGTCGACCCCAGTGCCAGCAACGGGAGAATAAAACAGCTGAGATCAGGTAAGGTCTGGGGGTGAGACTGGAGGAGCTGAGAGCAAATAGAGACATGAGGAGGCTGCTCAGAGGGTCCTGAAGCAGAGGAGAGGGCTGATAGATGCAGGCCCCGCTGCTGTGGATTGGGGCGTTTGAGTCTTTTTTGGTTTTTACACCAAGAGCGGTTGGAGTATTTTCCACTTCGAGCCCTCCTGGTCTTCTCTGCTGCCCAGCTGGCATGAAGGGGATGACAACAGGGAAGCTGGTGCCCATCCCGACAACGAGTTCCCTGGATCCTGGTGCTCTTGAGCTCAGGGGAAGCTGGGGCCTGGATGGGGACTTCCCCAGAGCAAGAAGTGGCAAAGGAAGAAAGAACCACTCTGGCAGACACAGCCTTTTAGGCCACACACACCTGGTGTAGGGTCCATGGCTCAGGCAGCCTCTTGCTGTCAAACATGATGGTGTAAACGGAGCCTCTCAGAGCTGGTGTTGAAGAACAGCTCCTGCAGGATGTCCCCAGCACCACGTCCCTGCAGCCGTCGCTGGAGAGCACTTGGGGTGTTCTGGAGTGACCCCTCGGTGCTCTGCCCATGGAGTCCATCTCCACCAACAGATGTACCCCAGCTCCGTGGCTCTTGTCAATTTTCCATCTTTCCCCATCTGCTTGTCCATCTGTCTCTCTTGTTTGTTTTCTGTTTGCTGTTTTGTGCGTGTGGCAACGTGACATCTCTTAATATTCACGTTTCAGGAGCTGCTTCTGTACTTGTTAAATCTGCCAGTTCTCTATGTGAGAGTGTGTGCAAGGAGGGCATAGGTGGATTTATTTTTGAGTACTACTGATAAAACACTTCCATTGATAGCTGCAAAAATGAAACAAGTTTTGCAAGTTCTACCTTTTGACAAAAACTAACCCAAGAAATCATCCTTTTCACAAACTGCTGGGGCTGACTGCTCTGACCCAGCCTAGACAAAAGGTGTCCGTGGTTCATTTTTAAGTATTTTTGGCAAAAGAAAGGCACTCTTGTAGGCAAAGGAAAAGCAGAGGCTTTGGTGAGGCAACTGGAGTTGCTTTGTTCATATTAGACCTTTCACAAGTTCTCCAGTCAAGTGATAACCAGCTGCTCCTGCCCAGATCTCTGCTGGCCCTGGAGAAATCAGTTCTGACTCTGTCCTGCTGGATCTGGACAGCAAGGCATGGAAACACCTGGTTTTTCTCTTGCTCAGTTTGGCAAAGATTCTTAGTTCTTGCTAAAAATAAAGATTTTTTAGTTCTACAGGCCACCAGTGGAAAAGCTTCAGCATAGCTCCAGTTTAATGTAGCTTTTACACACCTGCATAAATGCCTCCTTGTTCAGTGAAGCAAGGTTACAAGCAGATCCTTAAACTGCTTTGTTGAATTAGAATGGCTTGTTGAATCCCACGAACGCAGATGAGATTGACCTCCCTGTTTTATCATAACAGCTGAGGCAAATGCAAATAAAAAAAATCACTCAGCATAAATAATGAGAGGTAAACTAGAATTATATCATGCTCTGTGACCATGATCTGAAGTGTGAGTAATGCACAGGCAGATTATTTTTAATACATTCATCATCTTGCTAGAATGCCTTTACTCTTTAGCTCGGTTTGATCTGGTGTTTTCCTTGAAGCCACCTGAGTGCTGCCTTTTTATTCCAGTGAGTTGATTAACCTCAGAGTGAACCCTTGACCCTTCTGATTAATAGAAGATACCTGCTGAGATTTAATCTCATTTACAGCTGCTTTAAATTAGTAAACTGGTGAAACCCTGAAGCATCCCCGTTGTCTTCAGGGCACAACCCCGTTGCCTGTATGTTGGCGAGTGCAGATCCTTGGGCAGTCAGGACTCCCCAGTTCTCCAATTTCATCTGCTTTCGTGGCCTTCCAAAACTTGCATGTTCTGCAAAGAAAGGGCTGGAAAGTGCAAAATATTAACATTAGGGTCATCTGTACTGTGTCAGCACATGTGTTTGTGCAAAGGAGTTAAGGCCGAGGCAGATTCGAGCGTGGGATTGTGAGTGAGGCGATGCCTGTTCGAGCTGCTGAAGTCAGTTCTTAATTTATTAAATAAATGTATTAAATAATCATCTTTCCAGAAAACACACTTCGCCGCCAGAAGGGTGGCACTAGCACGCATCAGGGCACTGGGGGTGCTCCAGGACACTGCTAATGGTCTTCAGGGTCGGAGTGTTTGGCTGGCAATACAAACAGACCTCCGAGACCGTGGTCATTATATTCCCATCATCCCAGGAACCCACTTGGAATGTGGGCCTTCACTCTGACCGAGACACGGGTGATACATCATTACCTGTAGTGGGTTTTCTCTGTCTGGTGTTTCTGCTTCCCCTTTCCATCTCCAGATAAAATTTCCAAGCAGTTGGGAGCCTTTTAATGCTTGGGGGTTTGGGCTGAGGGCAAAGCTCAGTTGTCAGTCAGAGGAGCATGGGAAGAAGCTCTGTGCAGGCTCCTGCTTCCCTTAGACATCCTGAACATCTCAGCCTCAGAGATCCAGGCTGGACAGGAGTTTAAGAGGCCTTGGAAAATGGATATTTCTGCTTGTCTTGGGACATTTAAAGCAGAAAGCAAAGCCAGTGTCCTCTGCGCAGCTGCCATCTAGGGGGGACGTGGGAGGCAGCCTTCAGCCACCTTCCTCAGCACTCAAACACTAAAACCTTTTGTGTCTTGTGTGTGTCTTCTGTTTTCTAAATAACTGGCTATAACAAGCTTTTCTTTTCTTTTCTTTTTTCACTTTTTATTTAACATTCAGAGACCTTTGGTAAGTTTGTTCAATTTAAAAAAAAAATTTAAATCAAACCAAAAAACCCCAAACCTGCTAATGTGCAGATTTGTAACCCTTGCCCTTTAAACTAATTCCTTTGTAACAGCTTCTTGAGAGGCATGCTCTGCATTTCTTCTACTAACTCTTTCAGTAGGGATGTTCTGCCCTCTAAATTAATTTCTGCAGGGGTATTGCAGGCTACAAAAAAAAAGAATAGTAATAATAATTTTAATTAATTTATCTGTATAAAGAGATAACAGCTAAATATGAACCTCCTAACATTGGATAGATTTTTTTTTTTTGTAACTTAGCAACAGTTGTCCTGGAATTCCCCAATTACACAATAGCTTGTACCCTGGAACTGTGATAATTGTGTTCACACCTGCAGGAGGTCTTGGAGTTTCACATCTAATGGGGTTATTGGCATTTTGAGGAGGGAGAATTGGGGGTGCAGCATTTCCAAATTGAAGCTGTGAATCGCCCCTTTTTGTTACTGGGGATGTTGGAATTGCAGCTGTCAGCCAGGATCCGGCGCTTTGGAATTGCAGGAGACCCCGATGATTGCCTGCTTGTTTGGAGCAGAGAGCTGCGTCCAGCCCTGGGGAGAGGAGCTCAGCACACACATGTTCCCACACGTGGCCTGACAGAAGGTGGGGATGTGTTTTCTGTCATTGCCATGGCAATGGTGACTGTCCTCCTCTCCTCTTTTCCAGGCTCAGAGAATCCGTAGGCAGCTCGGCGTGTGGGAAGCCAGGGAAGGGATGGTGGGAGAGCAGACCCCGTCCTCGGTGACAGAGGGGGACACCTGCACAGGGAATTCTGCCTGGCACCATCTTGGGCCTTTATAATCCAGAGGCAAGGCCTTTAAGCTGCCTTTTGTCTCTGCTGCTAAACCCCGGGCTGGCCATCTGGGCTCATGCAGCCTCAAAATTTGCCCTAAATAGGCAGATCTGCAGAGCCAGGGAGGCTGTGCAAGGCGGTGTGAAAAGTCTGCACGTAGCATCTCAAAACCAGCTTTTCACTCCAAAAGTCAGCATCCAGCGTGAGCTCTTCCTCCTGTAGTCCTGCAGATCTGGTGCCCTCGCTGTGCCCTGGACCCTGGCAGCCTCGTGCACGTGCTCATGCCCTGTTCAGGACACCAGGCAAGCTGGGTATTGACTGCAGGTGCCTCCCCTGCAGCCCCACGACCCCGTATCAAACCCTCCAGCACCTGTCAGAGTTCCTCAGAATAATTAATCAAGGGGATAGCCTCTTCCAGCACCCTCCTGCTGCCCCTGTGTTGAACACAGAGCTGGTTAGATGTGAAACTCCAGCAGTGAAAATCTCCCATCTGTGTCTGTGCCCCCGCCCAAAGTGCTGCTCGAGCTCATTGTGGCTGAAGTTCTGGTGTGGGGCATCTTCCCAGAGCTGTCCTGCCCCTGCCCTGTGTGCCAGTCGGGCCTGGGAAGCGCAGGGTGGCACTGCCTGCCCTCCCAGAGCTCTGTCCCCGGGCCAGGCTGTCTCCCAGAGCTGCGGCAGCCCCTCTCCGGGGGCAGTGCTGGTGCTCAGAGGGGACAGGAGTGACGAACCTGCAGTGACACAAGAAGGTAACGCTGCTGTTGTGCCTGGGCTTGCACAGCTCTAACTTCCAGCACGTTTCTGCTGTCAATTAGAGTGAACTTTTATAGGAAACTGCCAGGCTTAGCCGAGGCCAAAGAAGCTTTTGAGCCATGGCTGATGTTGGGATCTCTTCCCCTCCTCTACCCTCTTCCCATTAGCCTTGTTCCATATTAGTGCCACAGATGGCAGATTTTCACTCCAATTTTGAGACAGAAGGATGTATCAGAGGCTGTTTTTATTTCCACTGAATTGATCTATAACCTTTTGCTGCTTTCTCTCTCTCTCTCTCTTGCTTTTTAAACCTTCCTGCCACCTCCTGGGTGGGGATCTGCCCAAGTCCACGCTCCCCCACCTCTTCCAAGCGCTGTCTCTCCAACCTTTGTCCTGAGAGCTAACAACCTGCTTCATTAACCTTAGCTAGTTCCTAACCCTAACTAGATGCTAACTTTTCTCTAGCTAATAACCTAACCTCATAACTAGAAGCTGAGTCTAACTAGAGTCTAATCCCTAACACTGTAATGCCTCTCTTCCCTTAGCTCCTTTGAAAAATAAAGGTGAACTCTAATTAGTATCTCTGTATTTTTACCTTCAGTCCTGAGAATGGGGGATTGAACCGCAGCAGAAGGATGAGCAGGGCTGAAGGATAAGGAGGGAAGGGGTTTTTGGTGATTAAGGCAGAAGATTGGCATGGAGGAGGCTTTGGCTCCTGTTCTTGCCTCTGCCACAGACTTCCCTCCGTGACCTTGGGCAAGTTGCTTCACCTCTACCTCAGTTTCCCTGTGTATAAAGCAGGATCATAACTCACCAGGGGAGAGGAGAGGGTGAGAGGCTGATATTTATCACTTAATGTGCTCACAGCCCTGGCTGGGAGTGCTGCAGAGTGGCAGCAGTGTCACCATTGCAGAGGAGCTCGTGCATCTCTCCCTAGGGAGAGGCAACACTTGGCACTGCGGGATCTGCCCTGTTCTCAGGATTGGGGTAAAAACCCACCAACTAAACGCCCTTCTTGGACAACTTTTGAATGCCACTGTGAGCAAAAGGACCTGCCGTGTTTTCAAAGGAAGATGGTTTGGTTGCAGCCTCAGGAGGTCAGATGGGGACGGGAGTTTTACCCCTGACTGTCACTCCCTCCCACCTGGGAGCCCTGCCCGAGGCTGGGCAGTGAGAGACAACGGGAGGGGCTTGGAATAAAATAATCCAGGGGAGAGGCAGACACAGGCAAGTGTAGCAGGGCTGTTCTCTCATACAGCCCCTCCTCGCTGGCGTTTTAGGGCGGCTCCAGAGCCACTGCAGGAGGTGCCAGGTAGCCCTGTCACCTCTTCGGTGCCCACATCTGCCCTCAGTCCCTGCGCAGAGCCCCGAGGGATGGCCAGAGGTCCTGAGCACTGAATTCCTCACACATCTGTGCCAATAGCTAAAGTTTGGAGCTGCGGCTTTGCTGGCCAAGGTGGGATCAGACCTGCAGCTTAATGTGCTGCAAGGTGCCCGCGTGTCCCTGTCCCTGCCCGGGCTAACACAGCCCTGATGCCAGCCCTGCCCCAGGAGCGGTGAAGGTACACGCAGGGTCACCGTGTGTTCAGCGAGTAGCAAAGAGGCACGTTAGCCGAGAGCCTGAGGGGTTTCTTTACATTCCTACAACGAAGTGGAGCCAGTCTTAAGACTTTTGAAGCCGAGAGCCACGCAGGCTCTGCAAACAGCCAGCTGGATTGGGCTGCTGAAAAGGGCACCCCACCTTAAGTACCCCGAGCCCTCTTCAGTGTCCCTGCAATTTGAGATAGACCAAGAAGTTTCCTACTGGGAACTGTCTTCCTTGACTCAGGTCCTTTTCCCACGGGCAGTGCAGGTGTTTGGGGTTTTGCAGTCATTTCACTCATTTTCTTTGTTTTCTTTGCAGAAGGTACACCGATCCGAGGTAAGACACCCCAGCTCACTCACTCACCCACTCTCCAAACACTTCTCTTCACACAGATCCCGTTTCATTGCCCTGTGCTCAATACAGATTTGTGTTGTTGTTATGTTTTCTTGTCCTGCTTCACCTCTGGATATTTCTTTTTTATACCTGTCTTTATTTTATCTATGGTTATAATGTCCTTTTTTGTTTGCTGGGTGCACTTGGTAATGCTGATACTGTTATTCTAATAACGTCTCCAGCTGTGCTGCCTCAGATTTATGGCAGAGTTTTAAGAGCTAATCTCTCCAGGACTATGAAGGACTGAAGTTTATCTCGAGCATTAAACGCTATCAAAGCTTGGTAAATACTTAGGACCTTCTCTTGATTGGTGCAAAGTGCTCCCGAGCTGCTGATGGTGATGAGAGTTTTGCAGTCCTTTGCTCAGGCAGATCTTCAGCACTCACCATCTCAGCGTACTCATTTGTTTGGCTCCAGAGCCTCTTTCCACTTCCTCCCCACTCTTACACCCTTAGGTTTCTCTGGGAAAGATCCACGGTAAGTAGCTTCTGCACTGTCTCTTTAATGGAGTCAAAAATTGACCTCAAGCTGCCTGAAGGCAGGAGGAATTGGGTGTGCACCCCTTGGAAGACCCTGCTTTGGCTTTATCTCCACTGGCACATTTAAAATTCCATACTTCTCTGCTGGTCAAAGCAACAGGAGGTGCTGTAGGTGAGATTTACGTTTTCACACATCATCTCTGTCGGCTCCTGACAAGTGCTGAACACTCCTCACCCTCTTTGCAGCCTCATTTCTGCCATTGCCTTGACCAGCAGAGCCGCAGTGGGCAGGGAGGGAGGGTGAGCCCCTATTCCCCTGGGAAAGCTGCCCACTGCAGTCCATGGTTCCCTTCCTGCTCTGGAGTGGGGCTTCATCTCCCCTGGGTGCTCTCAGACCAGTGATGCTCATGAACTGCACAGAAAATGTATCTGGAACCAATGGAAACAACCCACAGATTTGTCCAAATTAACAGCAGTTTCTGGGAAAACTCACCAGCCAGCTTTCCACCCAAATGGAGCTCTCCAACAACAGAGCTGTAATTCCATATGAAATGTGCTCAGCTGGATGCTCAGTGGGAAGCTCCAGCCAGTTTGGGTTTTAACTCCTGTTGTGCTGAAATACCCGCAGATTCTTTTGGAATGGATTTTGTTTGGTTTACTGGCTTGGGTGGGGGTTTTTGGGGTTTAATTCTCTCTGCTCTGCCTTTGGGAGCTCCCAGGCACAGGGGATGCTGTGGGGAATTGCACTCACACCCCATCCCTGTCCCAAATCCTCTCCCAGCCCCACGTCCCCCCAGCAGCACCGTTCCCACCCACGCACACGCAGAGGAACATGAGCTCTGTGTCCTCCTCTGTGAACACGCTGGTTTTTCCTTCCTGAAAAGGCTGTATCTGCAACCAACAATGATCTCATTTGCACTCCTCTCACTTAAGATTTTATCAATACTATTACACTGAGCTGGAATTGTTTGGTTTTCATATTTAGGTGGGGTTTTTTTTCAGAGATGGGAGTTAAGAGTCTTACCACATGTGAGCTCTGTCCATATCTGTAGTATAATCATGTACTCCTAATACATAAAACATTTGAGAGCCTGTTGAATTATTTATGTAGTATGTATTTTAACTGGAGTTTTGCAGGGATGAAGCCTTCTGAGGTAAATGAGGCAATTTTCTTCCATGTAGTTCCATGCTGCATCTCTCTGCATATTTGCTGACAGGAATCTTTAGTTTGGGCTCTGGGTATATTCCTGTAGCCTGCAATAATACACAAGTTTAGGAAAAACCTTAATCCTTTCGGCCGGGATGATGTAAACCATGCAGGCAATTTTGAAGTTCCAATGCAGTATTTTCAGGGTTTTCCCTGGGGAGTATTTACTATCACTAAGGTGCTTTTCACAGGGGCTCTTATCTCCTGTCGGCTTCCTGAGGAGCAGGTACTGGGCACAAAACAAAGGCAGCAGTGATAGAAACTCCCCAGGCAGTGGGTGACAAAGCCTTTCACTTTTATGGTCACTGCTTCAAACTGAGCAAGGGAAAGTCAACTGCCTGCTGATGGATTTCTGGGGATCACAGTAATATGGATTATTGAGGCTGATTTCGGGAGTTCTGGTGCAGAACGCCTGCATTGCAGAAGCCACAAAACTTGGTGCTTTTGCTGATGAGTTCAGGACAAAGAGCAACACCCACTACAGAGGGGGGATTAAATTTTCTCATCATGTCGGGTCCACGTGCGGCCCCAGCCCTGAGCTCAGCCGGGAGCCGGTGTCCGCAGGGGCTCCGTGTTCCCGTCCCAGTGTGCGTGAGCCCGGGGGGAGGAACAGCGAAACGCTGGGGCTGTTGCCTGTCTTCAGAGCCAGCAGAGTGGTGATGATGTGTCTGTGCTGCCGTCTCTTCTCCCCTCGCAGGTGGGCTGCAGATCGAGAGCAGCGAGGAGACGGACCAGGGCAAGTACGAGTGCGTGGCCAGCAACAGCGCCGGGGTGCGCTACTCGTCCCCCGCTAACCTTTACGTGAGAGGTAGGGAGCACAGCGGCTCACTGGCACACACCCTCCGGGCTCCCCTCCCAGCTGCCCGTCCCACCGGCCCGAGCAGGGGAAGCGCTGGTGGGGCCGGGGGGATCCCGGTGCACCCCGAACTCCGCCAGCCCTGCGGGGCAGCAGGGCAGGGCAGGGCTGGCTCACCCACGGCCAAGTCCGGCGTGACCCAAGAGAGCGTGCCCCAAAGCCTGCCAGGGCCAGCCTGCGGAGCCCACAGGGGAATGACTCCCCCGGGCTGCAGAGAGGCCAGAATTCCCCTTTCTCCCGAAGGATCCCTGCTCTCTGGAAGCGGGATGGTTTCAGTTCTGCTGGTGTGGGTGCGAGAGGAGGGGAGGACCCTCTCAGCCCCCTCCACAGAGCTCTGTCTCCCTGGGTCCCACCAGACTGCAGCAGGAGGGTGCATTGTCACTGCTCCCCTCAGTCCCAGCTGCTTTTCCCTCTGCCAGCAGCAATTTGTCACTGGTTCCTTGGGCACAGAGCTGGGGACACCAGCAGCCATCCCTGCCCCAGTGACAGCCCCTTCACCCCGTAGCAGGGGAACAGATGACAGGGGGATTGGCTTCTGCTCCATGCCCCCTCGATGTTCTCCCACCCCGTGGGCCAACAGCCTCTCTGCTTTCTCTTATTTTAATCTCCCTGACCTGTAATATTTTGTGTGTAGCTTTGGTTTAACATCTTTCCACAGCAAAAACCCTTTTGGTAATGAGAGAGCAGGGCTGGTCCTTCTCGCTTTTTTTTTAAAAAAAAAAAAAAAAAAATACCATTGGGAGGAAAACAGGAAAGTTACATCCCAGCAAACTGTTCCCATTTCCATCCCATCGACAGAGGAAGCGCCTCCCACCTACACTCACGTTAATCTGCAGTCCAATGCAGAGCCATGCTCCTGTGTGCACTCCTTTCTCTCTCTCTTTCTCTCTCTCTCGTGTCTCACGCTCACTAAATCACATGCACATGGAGAGAAGGCTTTTAATAATTTAATGTTTCCAAGCTAAATTTTTAAATAGCCTTTTGTGGCCAGCTGGAAAATTGCGTTTGAAATTTGCCCTGTCGCCTGGGCCCCGAAATTCCGCTTTTGGGAACGTGAATCTGGATCCGATACTAATTCAGGGCTGAATCCATTGCAGACAGCTTAGCTGGAATGGTTTGGGTTCTTGAAAAAAAAATTAAAAAGAAAAGAAACAGGAAAAATGTGGGGATTTTTCATTATTGTTTTGTTTATAAACTTCCTCTACTTTTCTGGCCACTCGGAAACTACCCAGGAGACAAAGGTTGTAACACGGTGTTGTCTCCACACCTGGATGAGAGGGCTCCAGGTGATAGCCCTGTTCCTACCCCAGTTAGCCCGTGTGTACCTGGGTCAGCCTGCAAACCAGCACTAACCTGCCGAGAGAGTGCAGAACACAGCGTGTGCCAGCTCGGCCTGTGGTTTGGGTGTTTTTCATGCTGTTTAATTCCTTGTTTCTTGTGTGTTAATATCGTGAAAAGGTAACAAATTTCTGAAATGGATTTGCTTTGGTGGGAGGGAGAGTTCATGCACATTTTTCTTCCCGTTTTTTGTTTTAAAAGAGTCTTGAGCACTCTTGTGTTTCCAATTGACTTGTTTCTCCCATAACATGCTTGTCTCTATAGACCACCTGGGATAGGAGTTGTAAGTTTGAACATTGCAAGGAAATGGTTTGGTTTGGTTTTGCTTTTCTTTTCCTTCTTCTAATTATTTATTTTTTCCTTATTCAGTCCCATGGTGGAGTCAGAGTGAGCAGGGCTGGGTGTGGGGCTGGGGGGAGCAGGGGGAGCAGGGACCCGGCCTGGGCTGCTCCGTGCCGGGGCTGCTCTGCCCGGGCGGCTCCGCTCCCCTTCTCTGAGGAGCAGAAGGACTGAAGGGAGGGAGAATCCTGCCCGGGGTCAGCACCCCTGTGGGGGCTGATTCTGAGCTAGGATTGCTCCCAGCCCGGCCTCCCTGCGGAGCTTGGTTGGGCTTAAAGGGATGGGAGGGGGAGCGTTAGGAAGGCAGGAAGGAGGGTCGTTACTATCTTCCTTTTTTTTCCTTTCTTTTTATTTTGGTTAAGAGAAAAAAAAATCAATCAATTTGCAGCTGACAGCCTTGAGAAGGCCTTTTTTTACTCTCTCTGTGTTTCCCCTATTTTTCTCTTCTCCTCATGTCATTGTGTTCCGCATCAAACCCCCTTAACATCCCTCAGAGCTACGAGAAGGTTGGTGTGGTTTTTTTCTTTTTTACTTTCTTTACCCACATTTTTACATTCGTAAGAGAAAAAAAAAATGAAAAAAAAATTTTAAAAATGAAAAGAGAAAAAGCAAGAAATCTTTAAGATGAGCGAGACCCGCGCGTTCCCGGGTCTCGCGGAGATGAGTTGAGTTGCATTGTGGGCCTCTCTATGCATCCTTTGGTAATGTTGCTGAGTTCTTGCACTTTTTTGTCGTCATGGTTACCTTGCCGTTTGGACATTGGGCCTGATGCATGATAGGAGAATGTAACAATCTTCTTTGCATGCCACTTTTTAAATTAATTATGAATTATTTTTTCGATATATAAATATGTATAGTTTCTTTTCGTTATACAATTCTGGTTTCTTTGAAGTGGATTTACTCTTACTTTCCAAATTTTTTGGTTCTGTTGGGTTTTTTGCTTTCTCTTGATTTCCTGTTTCTGTTTCGATTGGTTATGCTGTGCTGTAGTTTATTCCAAACGCATTGTGAGAAGCCAGTGTTCCTGCCCACCCGGTGGTAACTGAACTCCTCAATCCCCCCAGGAGGAAAGGAGTCACACAGCTCTAACGCCTGTCCATGGAAGCCCTGCTATTTGGGACAAGCCTTTGTTTTGGGGGAGGGAGGGATCTGGGAAGTGGAAAAGATGGTGAGAACCCAGGGGGTCATTCCAAGAGTTAGAGCAGACCCTGGGTCACGTTATTGCTTATTTATTTCTTGAGGTGTGGCTCTTGTTCCACCTCCTGCACACAAAGAAAAGCCCTGACCCTGCTCCGAAGGGCTTCCCCTGAGGTGGGAGCTCGCTCGCTGGTCACTGCCCAGTTCCGACCAGTAACACCAGGAGCAGGGGGCTGTCAGCACTGACAGAGAGGTTCCTGCTCTTCCCAAATCCCACGCTGTTCTCTCCTGGAGCACCCATGAGTGCATGGAGAGCCCGTGGCCAGGCAGTGCCCCAGCTCCAGGCAGAGCCTGGCAGAATCCCTTGGAGGAGGTGACACCTCATCCTGGGAGTGCTGGGAGGGAAGGGCAGCCAGGCAGCTGCCTCCTGGCTCTGCCTCTCCCCATTTTCCCTCTCCCTTCCCTGTGATTTATCCATCACTGCCTGGTGCAGGCGCCTTGAAAGCCAGCCAGGCACCGCCAAGGTGGAGCCCTCCTTCCTGAAGGAGCGTGGGAAGAGAACTGCAGCTGTGCAGGCACTGGAATCGTGCTGGGGCACATCTGGCAGCTGCAGCTATTGCAAACAGCAACAGCAATCTGGCCAGTGACATTGGAGCTGAAAATGCCTCTTTTCCCTCTTCTCATCTCCCTGTTTATCCCCAAGAAGCTCCTGTTGCCTCCCATGTGTGCATCCCGAGCGGGTGAGGCACATGGGAGAGTGAACAGGGGGTTTGCAGTGTGTCAGTGGTACCAGTGGTGCTTGGTGCTTTCCCCGTGCAGAACCGAATGCCAGCCCTTTCCCTGGATATGCCTTTCCCTCTGCCCTCAGTCCTCACCTCTCAATCAGCTACCAAAGGAGTGGCTTTCCTAGGGCACAGGTATTAAAGCTGTGTGATTTTTGAGAAATCCAGTGCAGTATTGACACAGTATCTGTCTCTCTCTTTCTCCCTCTCTCTCTCTCTTTCTCTCTGTCTGTCCTTCTCTTTTTTTCTTAAAATGCTGAGATTTCAGTGCTCGGACCCTCAGTGCTGGTATTCTCCCCTCCCCTTCCGAGTCTCTCCCCTCCCCGTAGGTACCAGGGTACCGCTCCCAAATGCTGCGCTCTTGATAATCTCTGGGAAGAGACCAGCTGTGGCTCTTCTGACTTGGATGCCAACAATAGCCAAAAAGCATCCCCCAGTCCCAAGGCTCTTTTTAAAGAAAGAAAAAGAAAAAAAGCTTGTTCTATTAAAAAAAAAATAACCACCAAGAGAAAAGGAATAGCATTTGAAATGAGGTTTTGCCATCCCACCTCCCTCCTGCCTAGGACTAAAAGGTGATAATCACTCCTAATTACAGGATTTTCCTTCATGACTAGGAGTTTGAGTTTCAGGATTTAGGTGCAATTAAAAAGGGATTTATACACCATTATTTTTTATTTGTTTATTTTCTCTTTTATAAAGTATTTCTAACATGGCCAAACTGCACTGCTGCTGCTAAGAATCTCTTGTGATCTGAGAAGGCTTGAAGATTAAATTCTTCCGTAAGAGCCAATAAAAAGAAAAAAATAATATCAACAGCAATAAACTAAAGCTAAATGGGAGGTAATCATGATAGGCTGGAATGACACTGGGTGAGGAAATAGAGGTTTGATAGCTGGCAAGAGGAGGTTGTGTGGTTTGCTAAGGTTGCGGTCTCTGAGCAGCCTGGTCTGGTGGAAGGTGTCCCTGCCCATGGCACGGGGTAAGAACAGGATGGGCTTTAAGGTCCTTCCAGCCCAAACCATGGGCACGGTCTTGAAATTATTGGTTAAGGGTTTGCCTCGTGTGTTATTACAGGTCAGATCATGCCATGGGGATGCCCTAGGTCAGAAGCAGAAGTGTCTTTCTGGAGACCACAAGGGCAGGTCAGAAGCAGGTGAGGTGACCTCTGCCACCAGCCCCAGTGTGTGGGGGCTGAGCTGTCCAGGCTTCACCTGTGGTCGGTGAAAAGACATTTCTAGGGGCCAGTCAGCACCTCAGTGAGAATCCTGGTTTTTGTGGGAGCCATACAGCTCACCTGGCTTTCAAAAATCTCCTTCTCTGGTATCCCTAGGGACATGAATGCCATCAAACTTGTGACCCATAGTGATTGCAGGAAAGGATGGATTCAAAATCCTGTGAACTAAGAGCTGTCTGCCCGTGGTGGTGTTTGAGAGGCTGCCCCGTCCCTGGAAGTGTCCCAGGCCAGGTTGGATGGGGCTTGGAGCACCCTGGGATAGTGGAAGGTGTTGTGCCAGGGGTGGCACTGGATGATCTTTAAGGTCCCTTCCAGCCCAAAGCACTCTGTGGTGTTTTTGTCTGTAATCAGGGACCACGTGGGGGGCTCAGCCATTACCCCAGCGAGGGCACAAATCCCCTCACCCAGGACCTGTGGCCACAGCTGGCTTGCCCCCTGAAAACAGAGCACTTTGCAGCTCTCCTCTTAACTTGGGAAGCTGCAGGCAGCCACCTCGACTGCTCTGGTTCAATCCCAAAATCCGGCTACTGGCTGGGATGGAGCCCTGTGTGTAAGGACCTCGTGTCCCTGTGCTCCTCCACGTCACAAAGAGAAGGAGGGATGAGCCGTGTGGGCTGTGCTTCAGATCCCCCGAGCGTGCAGAGCTGCTGCTGCTGCTGGCACAGGACGTGTTGTCGTGGTTGAATTTAGCAGAATTAAGAATTTTCCCCTTTTTCACACATTGGGGCCCTGTCGGGAAGTACCAAAGGCAGCAGCTGGGATGCTGCAGGGATAATCCTTTCTGCTCTCTGCTCGAGCTTCTTGTGGCTCTGCTCTTTTCCAGCCCAGGGAGCTGTAAATGGCTCAGCAGGCATTTAAAGCAGCCCAGTGCCCGCTCAGGCCCTGCCTTTGCTGCCTGTCACCGTCAGCACAAGCTTCGTCACCCCGAGCCAGGATCTGCAGCCCAGGTCCTGCTGAGAACATTCCCAGTAACTCCCAAGGCTCTGTGGAAAACCCCAGCTCATTGAGAGACCAAAGATGAAACCAGGCCAGGGCAGAGCACGTAAGAGCTGAACTAGTGGAAATCAATTGAAATAAAACCCTCAGAAAGGGCAGGAATAGTGTGCCGAGCACCTCAGGAAATAAAGCTTCAAAATAGATTAAAATGTGACTAATTTAAGCAATAATTTAGCCTGTAGCCTGGGTTAAGTTTGGCTCATGAGTAATTTGACCATCAGACCAGAGCTGCTGGTTGGTTCCAGGTGGAGCCATTGCTGAGCTTTTCCCTTTCAATCCCACTTAGAGGTTGAGGGAAATAATTCCAGTTGCGCTAGAGATTTAACAAATAGCCACAAGGTCAAAACAGTCATTGGTATTTTAAACTGTAGGAATTTTAATACCTTTTTAGACTAGATGGATAAATTCTTTAATGGAGAAGGAGGGAGGCAGAACCACCACTGGGCTGTACAGCTGCCTCTGCAGTGCCCAGCTTTCAGGTGCTAAAATTGAGGGATGCAGAGTTCCGGGATGATTTTTAAGGGTTATTTTAGCACTTCTGTGGGTGGGGGAGCGCCCTGTCCATGTTTGGGGTGTCCTCAGCTCTGAAATTCTAGTTCCGAACCAAACAAAGCAAACAAAAACTTCACTGTGTTTCTGCAGAAGGATTTCTCAAGGGTATCGGGAAATGGAAATGGATACAAAAAGCCACCCCCCCCCAAAAAAAAACCCAACCAAAAAAAATCCAAACTGTGTATATATCTATGTATATACATGACTATCTCTCTATAGAGGGCACTTTGCAGGAACACTGTGCTGTACTGATCTCGAAATCTCTGCCTGCCTGTGTCTCTTACACCTTTTGCATCGCTGTTCTCTTTGTTTTAGGGGAAAAAATTAGATTACACCTTGTCAAATTAAAATAACAAAAACTAAAACAGTCATGTCTGTGTTTAAAATTACAGAGCTGTTTGAAAAACAATTGGATTCTGATGATTTTCTGTTCAATCCTGTAAAAAACAACAGGAAAAAAAAAAAAGAATTACAAAAGACCAGAGATGTTCAGCCAGCCTGTTGCTCAGCTAATGTGGTTTTTTAAGTGAAAAGTAACAATTATTGGGAAGGTAATGGATTTCCTCCAGACCAAATCCAAGCCTTGGTCTCATTCTTTATTTATCTACCTATTTACTTATTTATTTTTATTTACCGTGAAGGAAATGAGGAAGGAGATGGCAGGAGGAGGGAAGTTTCTCGTCCTGTGGAGGGGCGGAGGTCAGAAATCCAAACCCCACCAAGGTCTCGCCCCAGCGGAACGAACCTGGAATTGGAACGGGAGAGGGAGGAGGCAGAGGCGGCTGCACGGACACGCAGGGGCAGGGACAGACCACATTTGGGAGGGGAGGACAGGTGTAATCTAAGCTTCACTAATAATGTAGAGGCTGCACATTATTTTGGCACCCTTTCCCCTACCCCTCCTCATTTTGGAGCAAGACGGAATGACTCCTGTCTCCCCAAAATGGCCAATAATGTCCGCCTTCTCACCTCATTTGGAGCAGCAGCTTGCTGAGTGTCAAAATGTTTAATACCATTTGGTTTTGTTTGGTGCTTTCAACCAGTCACTTCACTTTTTTTTGTTTCCTTTTTCAATTAATTTCTTCTTTAAGGTACGAGATGCATTTCTCTTTGAGTTGGTTTAATGTGAATCGGGGTTTGAAGTGACAGGTTCTCGTCCAGGACATTCTCCTTCCCCCACCTCGCTCCTCCTCCAACATTTTTTCTCTCTGAGGGAATCTGGAAGGGGCTTTAAAAGAGCAGCTGGTGGGTTTCCTCAGCACAAACTGGTTGGTTGGTCCTCGGGTTTCTCCCATTAGCAGCACCATGGGAACACATTTTAAAGATGGATTCTGGTGTTGCAAAGGTCAACCCTGAATCTGCCGGTGTCTCTTCTAATCAGGTCTGTAAATGTTGCAAAAACACCTCTCACCTTGTGGACCCCCGAGTGGTGGTGGTGGGGAACCTGAGCCATGCTGATTGGGACCAAAAAAGCCAAAAATGCCACTCACAGAACACAAACTGGGTCAACCTCTGCCTCCATGAGCAGCAACAAAACCAATTGGCTTCCCAAGGGTGTGAAAAGTTATGGATCTGTTCTGTTTCTAAAAAAAGAGCACAATTTGGGGTGCAGATTTGCAGTGTGAAATGCGTATCCAACAATTAAACAGACTCATAACTCACTGCACTTAGGAAAATTTCCTGTGCCTCCGAAATGGCTTCTCTGCGTTGAAGTAATTTAACTTGCATCCCACACATCCAGCTCCAGTCCTGGAATCTGGTTCTATCCGTAACAAGCTGTATCCTTGTTTGAAAAAAAAAGCTCCTGAGAGTTTTTTGGCCATGGACAATGTCTGTTTGTGTGTGCCTGCTTGTGTGTGTCCGTCGGGAGCTGTTGCACATGGAGCATGCACATCCGTGTACGCATGCGGGGTCTGGCAAAGCTGTCCTGGAAACCAAGCGCCCCTGGAACTCGGGGAAGGTCCTTCTTGTACCAGAAACTGGGAAAAGTGTTACTAGACAGGCGTCTATAAAGCAGAGCCCTGACTGCCCCATCCCAATGTTTCCTTTCCAGAAAGGGCAGTTCTGTTCTTCCTGATCCTTTGAAAGTGTTGGATAGCAAAATGGAAGGAATCTCTTCACCCAATTTTTTTGTGTAAAATTCCCCTCCTTCAGCTGCTGTGGAGCTGGACCCAGAGCTGAAATTGGCCTTGATTCTATCTCCAGCTTCCTTTCCACCATGGCTCTCCTCCTCCTGGGCCTTCACCTAATGGCTGACCCAGAGATTCTCAGCTTGACAAATTCCCTGTCTCCAGCCAAATGCAAGTGGTGTAGCAATTCAAATAAACGGCATCCTGATGGCTCTGGGTAGCCAGAGATGAACCCTGTAACTGTTGTGGTTGTCACAGCCCTGAGCCATCACAGGGCTGTATCCAGGGGACTCTCTGAGGTCTCCAACGTTTAACTGGAGTTCTTTTCCCATCCTAGATCAGTGTGTGGATGTTGGTGTATCTGTGCACACAGGAGAGTGTAGATTTTTTTAAACCAGGATGCACCAAGGAAGTGCTGCTGCCTGTTTTGGGCTCGTATCAGCCCCAATCCAAATTCTCCCTTCTTGTGGAACGGGCGGTGCCGAGGGCTGGCATCCAGGGGTGCTGGGTGCTTCCCTTGGAGAGTGACAAATGCCATGAAACCAGCCCAGAGTGATGATCCTTGAGACCCCTGGGGCTGACCTGCACCCCTGGGAGCTGTCAGGAGGAGGGGAGGGCTGCTCTGCAGATTTTTGGGAACGTGCTCTGCGCAGCCCCTGAGCTTGTGTTTTGTGAGTGGATTTCTCCTTCCCTGCCCAAAACCACAGCCAGGAACAGTCGGTTCCCTTCAGACTCCGATTCTCAGCACTCCGCCCTACATCAGATGATGCTTTTCAGTTATTAAATTCTGGTTTGTTCTTTCTTTTTCTTTTCTTTGGTTTTTTTTCCCTTTCTCTTTCAGTTGGGTTTCATTTCTTTGCGATTAGCTTCGGTTTGGATTAATTGTCTTGTTCTGTTCCCATGACAACTCAGTGTTTGCATCCCACCTGCCGTTGTTTGTTGCTGTTGATGCTGTTTGCTGACCGGATCTTGTCCGGATGTGTCTCCCCATTCCTCCTTTCCCACCTTGCCTCCCCTCTCCAGAAGGTTACATACCAGCCCCCCTCAGAAGAGTCATCCCCACCCCAGATCTGTCTGCATGTTGACCCCACTTGTTTCTTTCCGAGTTCTCTCCATCTTGTCTCAGACTGTGACAGGTGTGGTTTCCTCCTGGCTCCATTTTCTGAAGTGCGGTACCTCTGGAAGCAGAGGGGAGCAGGGTGACGTAGGAAGCAGGGATGTACCCTCGTGGCTAGGGCTGAGTGTTCTCCGTAGTGGCAGGAGGGAGGAAGGAGCAGCTTGCCCGATCCTTTGAGCTGGTGCTGGTGCCTGAGGTGGAACAAACACCGTGGGAGCCCCCTACACCTTTCTGCAGGTAGAAAATCATCTTCTAGTGTCAGTGGCCAGGAGAGTTTGCAGTCCCTCCCTCCACATCCCGATCCTTTCCCCAGCTGAGGGCATGCCCCCTGTTCTCTCTGCAGATCCGTGCATGCAGGAATTGCCCTTCGCCACCTCTGAGCTCCTCATGCCACCAGTCTGGAAATCTTCTCTTCCTTGCCTCCCAGTGCTGGTTCCTGGCTGCTGCTTCCTGCAGAAAAGGCTCTGACCTTTTGGGGAGAGCAGACCTCGCTGTGACAGTGTCCCCTGTCACCTTGCAGGGCGATGCAGGGGCTGCAGTTGGCTTTTGTTCACCAAAGCCCCACAAACAGCCCCTACCTCTCCTGGCAGTGCCCTCGCCTTTGGAAAATATCCCTAGAGCTGGAAGATAAATACTAGCAAGCCCCAAGACATCAGTTCCAGGGGACATCTGAAGGCACTGGGAGGGACGATGGCAGGCTCAGCTCTGCTGTCCTTTGCTTTGCTTTGGCGTGAGGCAGCGGCACCGAGCTTCGGCGAGGTTGTGCAGAGGTCACCTGGGGACAGAGGGCAGGAAGGGGAAGTTCTCAGCCCCCAGCACTCCGGACTCTCCTGCCCCCTCACCCACCCTGCCTGAGGCAGTTCCTGCATGGCTGTCCCTGAGGCTGGAGGAATCCTGCACTCCTGCTCCCCTCCAGCTGCTGCTGTTCCTGCATCTTCCCTGGGTCCTGTATCCTTTTCTCTTTCTTGTGGGATGAGACCCTGCCCTGACCCCCTCCCTAGGGCCTCTCTGATCCGCACACGTTCTCCTTTGTCCGTTCCCCTGCTTCCCCCCCTAAGGAAGGGCACCCACCGTCCCTCCAGCCAGCCCAGGTAGCTCAGAAAATGGAGCCAAGGAAACCACAGCCTCCCCTTTGCGTCCATGTTCTTCCTGTGTAACGTCTGGAAGCTGCATCCACCTCTCTGCTAAGGAGATGCACAGAACATGTCACTGTTTTCTCAACGTTAAAAGTTTCATTACCTTGTTTTTCTTATTAATTCTATTCTATTTATTATTCCGCCAGGGCTGAGATGTGACAATGTGAGCCACCACATTGAGTCACATCAGCTAGAAAAAGTATGCAGCATTAAAGTGGGTTTCCCCCTCCCCTCCCTCTCTCTCTCTTCTTTCTCCCTTCCCCTCTTGTTCTCCTTCTCCTGGTCTTCCTTCCTTTCTCTGTCGCTCACTTTCTATCCAGTATCCATGTGGGCATTTGCTGCCGCCCAGAAATTGTATTTCTCTGCATTTTCCTCTCTCTTTCTCTCTTTCTCTCTCTCTCTTTTTTACCTATTTTGCATGATGTTTGTGACTCTGAGAGCTGCATCTATCGATGGAACCGTGTCAGATCTTAAAGAGGCTTCGTTAGGGTTTCTATACCCGAAAACCACAAAAATTTCATTAGAGTTTCTCATCTTTTCCACACTCTCTCTCGCTCCAGGGGGGCTGCGTTCCCCTGGACGCTTCTCACACACAGACACCAACTAAATTCTGTCCCACTCCGGGGACTCCCTCTCCTCCCTCGTTTATCCTTTTGCCTTTTACTTCTCAAGTGGAGCGTCAGGAATTTGGGGATGTGACACTTCTCTCTTTGTTGAATTTTCTGGGTCCAGCAAGGCAAAATTCTGAGAAGTTTCCATCCCCATCCCAACCTTCTCCTGACCCCCCACCCCACCTCTGCAGCAGCCCCGGGTGGGAGAGGGCCCCTCTCCGGAGGGGGCACCTGGACCACGCCGGGCCGTGGTGGTGGACGGGCTGTTCCCTCGGGAGAAGGGGACCCGGGACTCAGACCCCACTGGGAGAGGGAGGAGCAGGTTCCCGGGGTGTGGAGCGGGGAGCTGGGGGCCCCAGCGGCCGCGGAGGAGAAGTTTGGGCGCTCGCCATGCCAGCTCTTGCCAGTAAAGATGAGAAATTGCTAATAAATTTTTGTGTATTTATCTGTGCTGTGATGGGTCTAATCTTGATCAATGGAACCCTGTTGCTATGAAATATCGCTTTTATGTCTATATTCTATATATTGTTTGTGAAGTACAAATTTATTTGGAGTTTAAGTTTTTTGGTTTTTGGTTTTTGATTTTTTCTTTTCTTTGTTTTTTTGTTTTGTTTTTAATGAAGGAAGAAAATAAACAATGACAAGCCCCATCTATATTTAAATTATCTTTTACTCTTTTTTCTTTTTCTCCTTTCTTTTTCTTTCCTTTTGTTTTTGTTTTTTTTTTTCTCTTTGTTTTTTTGTTCGTTCGTTTGTTTTGGTTTGGTTTTCTGTTTTGTTTTTTTGTTACCTCTGTGCGTCTCGTCCACAGTTCGCCGTGTGGCCCCTCGCTTCTCCATCCTCCCTGTCAGCCATGAAATCATGCCCGGGGGCAACGTCAACATCACCTGCGTGGCCGTGGGGTCTCCCATGCCCTACGTGAAGTGGATGCAGGGAGCGGAGGACCTGACGCCCGAGGATGACATGCCCGTGGGCAGGAACGTCCTGGAGCTCACGGACGTCAAGGACTCCGCCAACTACACCTGCGTGGCCATGTCCAGCCTGGGAGTCATAGAAGCCGTTGCCCAGATCACGGTGAAATGTAAGGGAGTGGGAGCAGGGTCCTGGCTGCACGTGTGGGAGGGGGCACGTGCCGGGCGGGCGTGGGGGCACGGCCAGAGCCGAGTGTCCGAGCATGAGTGCAGGGCACACCTGGGCACGTGTCCTGCTCGTGCATGGGAGCGTTGGTGGGACGTGTCACCGGAGTGGCAATGTCCCATGGTTTGTGTCATTGTGTGTCTGCATGGGGGGAGCCCGTGGCTGTCTGACCTGCACGGGGGACACGGTCCTGCATGTCCAGCTGCTCGTGCACGAGTGGGATGTGTGTGAGCATGGATGGGGCCACAGTCCTTCATGTCCGGATGCTCCTGCATGAGTGGGGTGCGTGTGCATGGATGGGGACAGTTCTGCATGTCCAGGTGCTCGTGCACAAGTGGGATGTGTGTGTGCGTGGCCAGGGACACCGTTCTGCACGTCCACGTGCTCGTGCACGAGTGGGATGTGTGTGTGTGCGTGGACAGGGGCATGGTCCTGCATGTCCAGGTGCTCATGCATGAGTGGGATGTGTGTGCATGGCCAGGGACACCGTGGCTGGATCGTGGGTGCCCGGCTGCAGGAGCGTCAGTCCCTGTCCTTACCTGTGTGTACGTGTGGAGGTCTGTGAGCACGAGCAGCAGGACAGACTTGTGCACCACGAGTGCCCTGTGCTGGGATCTGTGCATGTGTGCTCGGGGATCCCACACTCAGGGAAACCCACAGTGGAGAGGAAGCTGGTGGCTTGAGACCTTCCCTCGCTTTAGGACACTTGGGCTGTTATGAAGAAAACCGTGACTCTGGTCCCCGCATGCTGTGTCTGTCCTGGCATATGAGGCTGGCTGGGCACTGTGCAAGGAGCCTTGGATGGCTTGGAGCCTGCATGCCGTCCTGTTCCAAGGCCTGAGATTCAGCCAAGGCCCTGAGGATCTCTGGCATGTGAACCCTTGCAGTACAGCTTAGTTCCAGCATCTTAGTGGCCATTGTTGCCTCAGCAAGAGGGGGAATAACCCTGGCTTCCAGCTAGTGATTCCCAAGAGGAGCATGGGTGCCATCTTCAATCTATTCTGTCCTCAGCAGGGGAGTATTAAACCCAAGCAGGAACCCCTGAGGTTGGGTGAGTGTAGAGCTCTGTATAAGCTGGTGTCTGCTCCGAGTGCTGGTGTTGCCCACGAGGGATCTGGGAGAGACGGGGTGGGAAGGGATCAGTGGGTGGGGGAGAGGAAAAGCACTTGGAGAAGGGGAGGAATAAGGATAAACAATCCTGTTGTATCAGTGATCTGTCTGAGGAAGGTCTGACAGGAGAAATGAGTAGGGACTAGAGAATATTGGCATGACACCCACTCTGAGGCAGTGGGGCTCTCGTGCCAGCAGAAGGACGCCTGGGGCTGGACTCAGGTCTTCTTTATTTTCCTGAGTATTTCCTTCCTTCCTTCCTTCCCTTTTTTCCCTGTCTTACCCTCTCAATCCAAAAAGCTGCTGTGCAGGGCAGATTGCTTCTGCTTCCAACTCTCCCATCTCCTCAGATGGGGAATCTCACCCTGCTGGTACCTTCTGCCTTTTGTAATTTCGTTTGGATCCTGTTCCCTGCTCTGCTCCTGTGTGTGAGCACCTGCAGCTCTCCTGGGCAGAAGGTGAAAGGAGAGGTTTGAGCTTTACTGTGATCAGGTCTAGAGAAGTTTGGCTTCAAGGCCAGGTTGAACGCAGCTTGGAGCCACCTGGACCAGTGGAAGGTGTCCCTATCCATGGCAGGGGTGGGACTGGATGGGCTTTACGGTCCCTTTCAACCCAAACCATTCTGGGATTCCATGATAAGATGAGGTTGAAAAGGAAGGTTGAAAAGGGTCTAAAGTGTGTGGTGAGGACAGCACATAAAGCTTGAGAACAGGTGAAGTTAGAACGCATTTCAGGTGCAGTTGAAGTGCTGGGCAGCGTGCAGTCCCCAGCGGGCTCCAAGGGGGACTGCCTGACTGAGGGAGAGGGGAGATGGGGATTAACACAGCTTTGTGGCTTGAGAGGAAGCACTCCCAGCATTTATGGGCACTCGTTCTGGAGAGCAGAGCCCGCCCTGTGCCGTTCCCTGCCCGGAGCTGTCCGGGACATCCGAGCGCGTGCTGGGAAGGGGAAGCTGCTCTCCCTCCCTGCCCTGGGAGCTGGCGGATGTGCAGCTGCAGCCTGTGCTGATGATTCCAGATGTTTAGCTGAACACTTTGCCTTTGATGGAGCAGTTTAAGGAGGATAATAGAGTGGATAACTAGGTTCATAATATTCCAGCAGCACTTTCCTGAGCTGCTGGGATTGGTGCTGTGCCTCCGGCTCCTGCAGCCCTAACCAGCCCAATTAGGCACCATTTCAGTATCTGTGGGGTTTTTTTTAAATGCCTGTTCTTCCTGATTCTCAGCACTTCCCAAGGCTCCTGGGACACCAGTGGTGACAGAGACAACAGCAACGAGTATCACCATCACCTGGGACTCTGGAAATCCAGACCCCGTGTCCTACTATGTCATTGAGTACAAGTCTAAGAGCCAGGATGGACCGTACCAGATCAAGGAGGACATCACCACCACGCGCTACAGCATCGGGGGGCTCAGCCCCAACTCCGAGTACGAGATCTGGGTCTCCGCAGTCAACAGCATCGGGCAGGGGCCTCCCAGTGAGTCAGTGGTCACTCATACTGGGGAACAAGCTCCTGCCAGTGCCCCCCGCAACGTGCAGGGCCGGATGCTGAGCAGCACCACCATGATCATCCAGTGGGAGGAACCGGTGGAGCCCAACGGGCAGATCCGAGGGTACCGTGTCTATTACACCATGGAGCCCGACCAGCCCGTCAGCAACTGGCAGAAGCACAACGTGGACGACAGCCTGCTGACCACCGTGGGCAGCCTCCTCGAGGACGAGACCTACACCGTGCGAGTGCTGGCCTTCACCTCGGTGGGGGACGGGCCCCTGTCTGACCCCATCCAGGTTAAGACACAGCAAGGAGGTGAGCAGCTGTGTCACTGACCTGGGCTGTGGGAAGGAGAGCTGCTGGTGAGATTTGGAGATTTAGATTCGACGTTGGGAAGGAATTGTTTACTCGGAGGGTGGTGAGGCCCTGGCACAGGGTGCCCAGAGCAACTGTGGCTACCCCATCCCTGGAAGTGCTCAAGGCAAGGCTGGATGGGACTTGGAGCAGCCTGGGACAGTGGAAGGTGTCCCTGCCCATGGAACTGGATGAGCTTTAAGGTCTCTTCCAACGCAAACCATTCCATTATTTTAAATATCTTTAACGGATGTAAAACTGCCCAGGCAGCGGTGGCACTTTAACTCTCCCCTAAAGTACCCAGAAACTGCTTTGTCAGAGACGAGTGGGGAATGAGCCTTATTTTGCCTTTTTCTGCAGGGGGAGCAAAACAAAGCCGCAGTTGTCACAGCAGATGTGTTGAGCTGCAAACACAAGATGTTTTATCATGGGCTGTCACCCAGCACATTTTTGGTGTGGGGTATGGGAGGAAACCCTGTGTCCTCAATGGGCTGCTCATGGGCTTCCTACTTCCAGAATCTTGTAATACTGGGATTCATGGGAAGGGTTGTATTCTGCTGAGAAAGAGGCATATGATCCACTGGGATTCTTCCATCTCCAGCAGCTCTGGACACGCTGGAGCCCTGCTGTGGGATGTAGCTCCACAGCTTTGGAGGCAGGACCTGCCCACGCTGCTGTGTGGCATTTTGCTGCTGACGTGCTCTTCCCACACGGGCTTGGAAGAAAACAGGGCAAGAGCCTCCTAATTAGCCAAGTTAATGTGGTTTCTCCTGTTTCTCCTCTTACCTCCTCTGCCCCATTGGCTCCCTCTCCGTGCCAGTTCCTGGGCAGCCGATGAACTTCCGAGCAGAAGCCAAGACCGAGACGAGCATTGTGCTGTCGTGGAGCCCCCCACGCCAGGAGATCATAGTGAAGTACGAGCTCCTCTACAGGGAAGGAGACCGCAGCAAGGAGGTGAGTCCAGAGTGGAGCAGGGCTGGGGCTGAGGAGCTCCCGGCCCCGCCGTTCCCTGCGGTGTCGGAGCCAGGGGAGCAGGGCAGGTGTCTCTGGGCAGGCCTCACCTCTGCTGCCTGTTGTTTGGGTTTATTTTGTTTCTTCCCCCTTCGCCCATCCCAGGTGCTGAAGAACTTTGAGCCGACGACCTCGTTCACGGTGGAAGGCCTGAAGCCCAACACTGAGTATGTCTTCCGGCTGGCCGCCCGCTCGGCTCTGGGGCTGGGGGCCTTCACCCCGGAGGTCCGAGAGCGCACCTTGCAGTCTAGTAGGTGTCTCTCCTTTCCCACCCTTCTCTGAGGGGACCACAGTCAGGGAGCCAGAGATGGTGGGCATGGGGGTACGGAGCTGGGGGCTGGCGTTGCGCTCCAGGGAGGGGGGACGCCTTTGGGACCTGCTTTCCTCTCCCTTCGCTGGCCCAGGTGGTTGAGATGTGAGCCAGGAGCAGAGCTGGGGTCTGGGGGTGCTGGGGGGCCGGGTAGCACCGTCCACTTGGGGTGGGAGCAGTGAGGGCTCGCTGGTGGCCGCACTGGCCGTGGTGCTGAGCATGCTCAGGGGATGGCACCCACAGCCCGTCCCGCACAGAGCCAGCAGCTGCCAGGAAGGGGCACAAGCAGTGGAGCGGGGAGACGGCGGGGAAGCGGGAGGGAGAGGGGAAGGGAAGGTGATTGTTCACAGGTCCAACCTTTCCCAGCCTTTGGGGAAGCAGTCCCCGTGCTCTTTTCCACGAGCACCTCCACAGCCAAGGGGAGGAAGGCCTGGAGCACTGGGAATGGTCCCGTTTGGGCTCCAGCAGAGCGGGAGAGAGGAGTCCTGTGGAGGCTGGGAGGGGGATATTGATGGTACCAGGATGGAGTGTACGCAACCAAAACGTGCTGGTTTTAGTTTAATGGATTGTCTCCCTTTGCTGTTGCCCTGGGGACAATAACCCTGGATGGCAATATTTCAACCTGGGCTTTTCACAGATCTTTGCTTTTAAATGAGGTGTTTTTTCACTGCATGAGTGGCTGTGGCAGCTGTTCTTTGTGTTTTCTGTCTCCTCTCATCTCTACTAAATCACTCCGCTGCAGTTTGGAGTAGCCGGGAGCAGAACTAACTCAGAAGTGGCTCTGGTCACCAATGTGAGGAGGGAGAGCCCTGCTCCCATCCCTCAGAGTCCCTAACAAGGGGGAGCAGCAGGCTCTCGGCTGGGCTTTTTAATTGTCACACCCTGCTGTCTCTCCCTTTCCCTGTCTCCTTCTCTTTCTGTCCCTGAGCAGTGGGAAGAAAGGGGAGTCTGTTTCTGCGTAGACAGAATTCCTTACTGGGGCTTGCTCAGGCCTCCACTCCATTCAGAGATTTTTGGTTTTTTCTTTCTTTCAAATGTTTTTCCCCTTTTTTCCTTCTTTTATTTTTCTCCATCCTGTCTCTACGTTTCATAGGAAAATCCTTTCCTGACTCTGCTGCACATCTGCTGGTTCTGATCCCAGTGTGGTACTGTCAGAGGGACCATCTCTGTGGGGTGGGGGAAATGAACTGAAAGGACCTGAAAAATAAGTGTTAAACTTACACTCTGCTTCTGTTTTCCAAGGGGTTTCTCTCCTTGAGAATCTGTGGGGATGGGAGGCAAAGAGGGTCTGGGATTTGTGCTTTCTGGTTCAATAAAACAAGCTGGAAGAGGGGTGTGGGAGCTGGTGGCAGTAGGGCTTAGTGAAAATTTGTCCCTTAAGGGTGAGGAAAAGGGGAGCTGGGAAAAGGGAAGGCTTTGGGGCTTTTTCTAACTTGGCACCTGCCGAGAACACGGACGGGTTTCTCTCTCTGTAGCTCAGCTTTCTTAGGGAGAGTCTCATTAATTTAATGCTCTTAAGAACATCAGCTGGGAGCTGTCAGTGTCCTGTAACACGGTGAAACATTTTTTCCTGGCTGGCTGTTGGAGGAACGAGTCAATTCTCCCTGGTCCGGGTGACATCCTTCGGCTCACAGACCTTCTGGCTCGGGACAGGCTTTTGTGTCTTCCCTCCGCAGCTCCTTTTCCGTTCAGCTCCTCCTTGGCCCGCTCCATGCCTCTTCTTTCTTCTCTCTTCTGCTCTCTGCTTGTCTGCCTGCATGCCCTGCACCCGATGAACCGATGAACCGGCTCCCTGCTCCCCCTGTCCCTGGCTGGGCAATGTCACACCACGATGGCATCTTGTCTCTGGAATGACAGAGCCTCCTCCCTGGTCCTCCCGCCCTCCTGCTGTCCCCTCCCAGCACCCACCCGCATGTGGCAGCCCCTCCCTGCACCTCCCTGCCAGGGTGGCTCGTCCTGAGCATCATAACCAAAGTAAAATCCATTAAACTAAAGGTAAAGTATCTTTTTCTTCTTGAAGTAGCTGGGTTTTAACTCTTCAAGTACCAGAGACGTAGCTTGTAAAACTGACAGACTCTCATGGCTGGGAGAAGCTGGTTTGCCCTTTCCGGTTAGCCATGACCTTCCCAGGCTCCCTGGCAACTCTCCCACTCGGAAATTCCGGCGTGCAAAGCGTGCTCAGCAGACAGGGGTGGCAGGGTGGGCACTGTGAGGCTGCGTGTGCAGGTGTAGAGGAACGACGGGGCTTTCTCACCCTCTGTTCCTGCCCAAGAAAGGATGTTCCCCCCACATCAGCTCCACCCTCCTTCCCGTCCCCCTCCCCACAGTACATTGAAGTGAATGAAACACCCAAAGTCTATGGTACCTAAAGGGTTAAAAAACATGATATTGTACAAGGTCAGTAAGGGTCATTCTTGTGGCTTGGACAGTCAACTTTAAAGCATGTAAAAGGTGCAGCTCAGGTGAGTACTGGCTGGTCTCAAGCAGATTCACAAATACAGTCCACCCTGTGGCTGCAGGCTCACCACGCGTGGCTCTGCAGACACTCCCGGATGCCCTGGAGCCCTGGGAGGGTGGGGAGGGGTCCCAAAACGCTGGTGAAAACAGCCAGCAGGCAAAGGCCGTGCTCTCCTGGCCGGGGGCTCCTGCCTGAGCCTCGCTCCCTGCCCGGGGAAGGGCTGGTGGCAGAGCTGAGCCCGCAGCCCCGTTGGGGTTTGTGGCACTGGGCTCCTGCCGCAGCTCCCGGCTCCCGGCGCTGTCCCCAGCGTCCCCAGGGTCGCACAGGTTGGGCTGGATTGTGAAGGAAACAGTGCCATGAGCTCCCCAGAGGCGTCTCCAGCGTGGCCAGCCAGCACCCCTGGCTGTTCTCCTCCGCTGCTGCAGTCCAAGAGTGACGGGGAGGGGGCCGGGCAGGACCTGGGCCTTCTCCCCCATCACCCACCCCCCACCCCGCCTTTTTGACCAGAGAAAGTGCAAAACCATCCCAAAAGGAGGCCTCACCCCAGGGCCTCTCAGTAGGTCCCTGTGCTGCAGCGTAGAGGGTGAGTGAGCGAGCGTGGCAGCGCAGACAGTGACCCCAGTGCCAGCTGGAGCTGAGCTCTGCTTCCTGGGGCTTTCAGAATGAGGTTCAGGATGAAGGGTAGGTCAGGTCAGACCCTCTCTGCAGTGGGTTTCTCGGCTGTGGTGGCTTTGGCTGGAACTAAGCAGGAAAGGTGGATTTTAATATGCCCAGCCTCTGGTGAGAACAAAAAAAGAAGGGAACGGCACCCTGGCAGCAATGGGAGAGGGCTGAGGCTTTCCCTCCATACCTTGAAACCATCCTTGAGTTGGTTCTGGGACGTGGGATGAGCAGTGCACCTCTGTCCTGGAGAGGTGGTGCATCAATCACAGCAGATGGGGAGAGCCAGAGGGAAGGAGATCTGTCACTGGAATGTGCTGCCCTGCTCTTTGTGCTGACAGTTTAGCAAAAGAGACCAGATTGGGGTCCAAAATTGCCATTTCTGCAATAGCTGGGGTTCTGCTGGTGGGGGAGGGCTCGGGGGGACTTGTCATGGGCAGAGTGGCATTTTAAAAGCCAGTCATGTGCAGAAACCCACCAGGAGCTTGGTCTGGCCTCGTAGCTCAGTTCCTCTTGTTCTCTTGTAAGAAAGTCTTATAAGTTAGCAGTTGAAGCATGGAAGGTAGGTAAACAGACTGGGAATGTTCTGGAAGGAGTCACTTTTTATATCAGTATTATTTTATTATTATGATTTCCTTTCTGGTGTTTTTTTTTTGTTTGTTTGTTTCAAATTATTGGCTTGATTTATGTTTTATTTTCCAGTTTGTTCCTTTTGGTTTGGTTCATTTGACATATTCTGTGTTGTTTTGCGTGGCCAGCCACGGCCAGGGCTCGTCAGCCTCCTCACTGGGAGTGCCGGGGAGAAGGGGGTCAGTCTGCCAGGTTAAATACAGCAATAGAGCATAGAAATAGAAGGAAAACACCCGAAATGTCCTACTGGGCAGGGTGCTCAGACAGCAGTGGAAGGATTATCTCTGCCCTTTCTGAAAAGCCACTTCCCTCTGTCTCCTGGAGGCTCCTGGAAAGTGTGTGGCTCTCACTCCAGTGCCAACTGGGCTAAGTGGATTTAGCAGAGTCCTCAAGGCAAACTGGGCCTAAACATCTGGGTTTGACTCAAGGATGGGAGTGAAAGGTTTGAAAACAATCATTGTTCAGTAAAAGAGCTTTTTGTTGATTAAAAAAGCATCAGAGGAATGGGAAGCAGTGACCAGCACTGATCTACTGCTTCTTGCAGGTGATACCTGGGGGGCTCGTGAGTTCACCCCAGTTTCCTGCCCTGTCTGCAGAGAGTTAAAAGCTCTTTATTGCAGTTGGGTGAGATGGGATTTACAGATTTGCCTTGAAAATGTATCACTCTGCTTCCCTGGGCTGAGCAGTTGTCATTAGTGACTGGCAGAAGTGTGATCTAATCCCTGGAAGTGTTCAGGACCAGGATGGAGCACCCTGGCCCAGCAGAAGGTGTCCCTGCCCAGGGCAGGGGATGGAAAGAGAGGAGCTTTAAGGGAGAGCTGTGGGTTCCACCTTCCCCACCTCCTGGTCACCCTGAGAAGGTGCCTGGGTAGGGCCACACTTCCCAAGGTTTTCTCCCGGGATGTTCAGGAACACCCTGGTGTAGCTCAGGCAGTGAGTGCAGTGGGAGTTAGACCAGCTGCTGCTTTGGAAAATCCCCCGGATACCTGAATACCCCACCAAACCCACTGCCTCCCTCCTTCTGCAAGTGTTTTCTCGAAACCCTCCTCTTTAACCACCATTGCTTGGCAGTGTCCTGGGCATTCCCACTGTGGGATTTGGCCTCCTCCAGTCTGGGGACAACTAATCACTTCCATCTGGAGGTACAGACTCTTAAATTTAAGCCTCCTGGCAAAAGATTTGCTTTTCTTAATTTTCACAGATCCCTTCAAAGAAATTCAAGATCTCAGAGACTGAGGTTGGAAAGAAGTGCTTTCCCAGCCAGAGCAGGATTTGCCAGGCTGCTGTAAAACAGGGAGCCAAAAGGAAAGGGCTTTTATAGGGTGCAGCTGGGTGCTTAGTCGGTGCCAGGTTAGTGGAAGCAGCAGGACCCCTCTTGGCTGGCCCGCTTGCTGGTTTAGTCCTTTGCTTTACACCATTTCAGTTTTGATGCCCCATTTAATTTCTGTTGGCTTTTTTTTTTTTTTAAACCTCTTCATTTCAAAAAAAAAAAAAAAGACAACAACAAAAAGCTCTCTTCTCTTTTAATTTTATCTTCCTAAACCAAACTTTTGTACGTTTTATTTTAGATTTTTTTGTTATCATTTTCCTTTTTTTTTTCTTTTATCTTTCCCATCTTTTGTTTTTTTTCCCCCCTCCCCTCTCCCTTCTTTCCCTTTCCCCCTCCTGAATTTTCCCCCCTCGTAGAACCGTCTGCCCCCCCTCAAGATGTAAAATGTGTCAGCACCCGCTCCACCGCCATTCTGGTAAGTTGGCGGCCGCCTCCGGCCGAGAGCCAGAACGGCGTCCTGGCCGGCTACAGCGTCCACTATCGAGCGCTGGACTCGGAGGACACGGAGCTAAAGGAGGTGAATGATATCCCCCCAACCACCAGTCAGATCCTGCTGGAGTCCCTGGAGAAGTGGACCGAGTACCGCGTCACCGTGGTGGCTCACACGGAGGTGGGGCCGGGCCCGGAGAGCTCGCCGGTCATCGTCCGCACGGATGAGGATGGTAATTGAGCCTTTCCTGGGTTCTCCTGGGGGATTCCCGTCCCTGGGGGGGGTTGTTCCCGTGCCGGGGAGGACACAGCGAGGTCCTTCCCATGGCTCTCGAGTGCTGCCAGGCCAGAGCGGGAGTGGGATCCAAGGTCCGAGTTGTGCAGCATCCTCTGGTGCCATCGCCCCGAGCCCTCTGGGCACTGGGCTCTGTAGGGTTCTCCTTCCCTGCTTTAGGGCATTTCCTGAATTTATGGGGGCTTTCTTAATATCTCTGAGTCTTGACTGCACCACTCCCCCTGAAAAGATGCTCTCACTGAGCCAGGATCAGCCAAGGCACCAAAACCTTTGCTCAGAGGAAACCTTTTCTGCCAGAAACTGGTTTCATGGAATCACTGTATATCCTGAGTTGGAAGGGACCCACAAGGATCAGCCAAGTCCAACTCCTGGTCCTGCCTGGGACAGCTCCAAGAATCCCACCCTGTGCCTGAGAGCACATGTTTTAAAACATTAAAGAGTTCTTCCCACACATTCCCTGTTACTACGTTCCTTGTTGCTACCTCCTCCTTAAGTCAGCGTTTTTGTCAGTAGTAGAAAGGAGGAATCTGTTAAAGTTTAGAAACCTTGAGTGACAACAGTTCAGTGGCCCCACTCAGAGACTTGAATTTTCCTGGTATTTCTACAGTAAAATAAAACCAGGGAAAAGCATGAATGTGTGCGTGAAGGGAGAGGAGCACCCTCACTGTGAGGGTAGGACCGCAAGTAGTACAGGTCAAGTAAATAACATACAGAATTCCCAGTTTTTTCAGGTGTTCTTCATCTATTCCAAATAAAAAGAATTTTTAAAAAGCAACAGGTTTGTCCCCAGTGTTGGTCCTGTTTCCCTGAGCCTCTGCCCACATCCAAATGGATCATAGAGTACCCTGCTCAGAGAAAGTGTGATTTCCTGGTAGATGAAGCTGTCATGCCCTGTATGATTAGTGGTAGTGGTAGTAGTAGTAGTAGTAGTAGTAGTAGTAGTAGTAGTTCCAAAAATTCAGCCCAAATTCCATCCAAGACATCTCTTGTTTTCTGCCCCGAGATTCCACAGTGGTTGTAGCCACCAGTCCCCCTGTCCTGCCAGAGAGATGAGGGAACTCCAAGGACAAGCCACCTACTGATCCTCTCCACCCCGACCTCCCACAGGCAGGACCAGAGCTTTTCTGGCTCACTGAAAATTGGCTTTGCCCTCAGAATGAGCTCTGGAGCTAAAATGGTTCCTTCCATTTGAGCAAACTGGGCACGAAGGAGCCTGTGGGAGGATGGCTGGATGATGAGATGGGCCTGTTCCCATCCCTGTCTCCAGGCCATGCAGATCAGGTCCCCCAGAACTCCTTCCCTGCCCACCGGGAGGCCGCTGACAGGTGATGGGGTATTCAGTCGCTCAGGTCTCCCCCTCCTTCCAGGGCTCAGATCCAGGGTGTGCACGTCCCAGAGGAGCAGGGACAGGCCCCAGCCAGAAATCCCAAGTGACTGGAGCCCCTTGCTTGCCTCCCCGCAGTGCCCAGCGCTCCGCCGCGGAAGGTGGAGGTGGAGGTGCTGAACTCGACGGCGATCCAGGTGTTCTGGCGCTCGCCGGTGCAGAGCCGCCAGCACGGCCAGATCCGCGGCTACCAGGTGCACTATGTCCGCATGGAGAACGGCGAGGCCAGGGGGCTGCCCCACATCAAGGACATCATGCTGGCGGACGCCCAGGTAAGGGCTCACCCGTCCGAGCCCCGCGAGGCTGGGAGGGGTGGGTGCTCCGGCCGCCCTGGCTCATCCCAGGCAGCGTAACTCTGGGGAAGGGCCGTGAGAACCCGCGGCGAGGCGTGGCTGTCTCTCTGCAGCTCGTTTGTGCTCCCAGGCAGTGTTACTGCGGAAGAGTATGAGCTGTGCCAGCACTGGGATAAATATCCATCCATCCTCCCTGGGTCTGGGAGGCCTTTTAATTCGGGCAAAGGCCACAGTGGAATCTGCTAATTTCTCCCACTCTACTTCTTCCCTCATGCTTGCCCGGTAACTTCTGACCTTGTGTGGCTGCTTGCTCAGGGACTCCTTCCTCATGCTGTGTCTCTGTCTTTCCCTTCTTTCCCCTCTTGTATTCTCATGTGCCAAACCTCTCTTGTTCTCTGCCCAGTGGGAAACAGATGACACTGCTGAATACGTAAGTAAAAACATAAAAATCCTCCCGTGCTGGTTCTGCCTCTTCCCTTCTCCCACTTCCTGTTGTGTTGTGATATTTTCCTTTTCCTTTATTTTTTTCTTTGCAATGCCAGTGTGCCTGTTTTAGAGCCCATTTTTGGTGTTCCCATGCATTGTCCCCTCCCTGTCACTGCTCTGTGACCCTCTGTGATCGTGTCGTTTGTCAGCACGCAGCAATCCCACAGGGTTTTCCCTTTGGCTCTGAAGGAAAGATGGGTCTGCTGCTCCTCCATGGGGAAGCAGATGGAATATTGAATTTGGGACTTCCTTGAACATACGAGAATCCTAAAATAGTTTGGACTGGAAGGGACCTTAAAGGCCATATTGTTCCACTCCCAGCCATGGGCTGGGACACCTTCCACCAGACCAGGGTGCTCAGATGGGCTGCTTTGCTACACCTCTGTGTCTGGAAAAGATAGGCTGCGAAGCACTGGGAATTCAGAATCCATGAGTCCTGAGCTATCAGGGCATGAACAAATGCTTTGTACCCTCAAAGGGCCAAGATTATTAGAAACTCATTGATGCAAAGCACTGAATCATTATTGGTGCTTTTACCTTCGAAGTGCCTTGAAATCAGCTTGGCTGTTTGGCATTTGCTGTTTCTGCTAAAATGATAAATGTTTTCCAAAATCCTACAGCTACAAAGCAGTAGGAGAAAGCATTTTCTCCTTGGAATGACAGGGTCCTAAGATAACACACGACCAAACTGGTTGTGTTTGTGTCTCCTGGGGATTGCCAAGTGCCCTGCACAAGTGAGGGGCCTCCCTTTGAGGGGTGGAGAATGAGTCTCATGGGAGGCAAAGCCCCTGCCTAACATCTTAAGGAAACTCCTTGGCAGGTGTGAGAGCAGAACAGGTTTTTTGACTTCCAGAAGCCAGACCTGCCCCTGCAACTGACGGCCCCCAGACTCACTGATCAAAATCCCACTGTTCGAAAGTTCCGCTGTTCCGCTCCCAGCTCACCACTGGGGATATAGATGTTTTCAGGACTAACAAATTCTTTGCAAGTGCTGCCCTGAGATTTAATATTGAAAGCACAAAGGGGTGAGGAGAGAGGAAAGCCATAAAACATGCACAGCATTCCCATCTCCCTCCTTTCTGGGGCCTTGGGGAAAACCCTGCTGCATGTGCTGTCATCCTGTTTGATTTAGCACGGGTGTTCCTTTTCCAACACAGCCCTTTGAAAGGCTGGATCCCTCCTGGGGAAGGACTGTTCTTGAGGCCAGTGTTCCAACAAAAGCTCATGGGAGCCAGGTGTGGGGAGGCTGATAGAGGATGAGGAAGGAGGGGGTGGGATTTAGCAGGGAGCTTTAGCGTGAGCGGAATGTGTCGTCTTGCACTTTGCATTCAAGCAATCCCTTTAATATTATGAAGGCATTAAAAATATCTCTGAGGAGAGAAGAGAGGGGTAATGGTGAAAAAAATGTAATCTCCCTGAAACCTCTGAGCCTCCTCTGAGGCCGCACAGTGGAGAGGAAAGCTTTGAAGGGAGCGAAAGCATTTGGATGCTGAAGTGGTTTGTGTGAAGACAGGGAACGTGTGAGAGGCAGATCTGGGGGAGGATGCCTTGCACAGGGCCCTGCAGAGCCAGGCTGTGTTTGCAGAGCTGTGAGTGCCTCGCCAGGGAAACAGGGCTCTCCCCCTCTGCCACTTCCCACAGAAGCCCCAGAGTGTCTCGTGCTCTTGGATTCGGTGTTCCCGCATGCTGGAAAAGGGCTGAGACTCCTGCAGGGAGGAGAGAGCTGCCCTTGGATGTGGGCCTGAACACTGACACGATTTCCCTCTGGCATCTCACAAACAGGAAATGATCATTGCTGGGCTCCAGCCCGAGACTGCCTATTCCATCACCGTGGCCGCCTACACCATGAAGGGAGATGGTGCTCGCAGCAAGCCCAAAGTGGTCACCACGAAGGGTGCAGGTGAGAGCCTTTTCCTAAAGCCAAGGAGTTTCTCCAGACTCACCTTCTTTCATCCCACTCCCTTCTTGGAGGACAGACTTGCAGCAAGAGCCAGGCTGCCCCAAAGGCAAAATTAGGTTTAGTAAGGCAGAAACCCCTTCATTCCTCACATGCAGCCCTCACCAAATGTCACAATTTTCTGCCCAGTGCTGCAGAAAGCCCCAGCATACCCAGAAACACAACAGAGGATGAATTCATCGCTTGTGAATTCATCACTCGTAATCTCTTGAGCTGTAAATTCCAGTGCATCAGAAGGAAAGTGACTCTGCCTGGTCTGACTGGAGAGACTGTGTAGCTTTGAAGGTGGCCCACGCAGGTACGCTGGGGACAGGAGAGCTCTGCTGTCATGGTGGGGACTTGCAAAGAGCTGAAGAGCAGCAGGCAGACAGTGGTGGCTTGTCCTGCCCACTCCCCTTTTCTGGTACCGTGTCTGGAAATGCATCCCCTGTGTTCAGGACTGGTGGAGGGAGAAACTCTTGACAGTGTTGACCTTTCCTGGCTCTCATTTCTGGGACCTGGGCTCTGCCTGCACATACCAGCCAGAGCCTTTTCCTTCACTCACCCTGTTCTCCTTCCCCTCCAGTTCTGCCCATGTTTGTCCTCACTAACTCCCTGGTTCTCTGCTTTCCTTCTCCCCAAGGCTCTCCACCCTTCCTGTTCTTCTCTCCCGGAGCCTTTCTCTCTGCTTGGCTCCCTTGTCACTCTCCCTTGTCACCCTCCCTCATCTCTTCCCATTAGGATTTGCAGTGCAGGTGATCAGTCACAGAGGGATGTTTTCTCCAGCACAGCAGCTATTACCCAAAACTCAATTTCCCCCGACTTGAAATAGCTATTTTTTAAAAAAAATCTTTCAAATGGCTCTGTAACATTCTTACCTTCTTTGCGGTGTTGAGTCAATACACCTTCTGAGAGGAGAGATTTCTTTCTTTATCATTCAGGGCTGGGGGCTGAATTTAAATACAGTAATACATCTAATTTTCTCCTTTACTGTCCAAACCAATTGCAAAATAAAACACTTCCCCCTCTCTGCACTTTCTTCTCACCTTTATTCCAAACAATATTTGTTGTGCAGATGTAATACTTTCAAGCTCAGCTGATTACAGTAACATTTGTGATAAAAACTGAAACATAAAGGTAATGACACAGTTTTTCTCTTTAATGTGTTCCTTAGGCATTCCCAGGGGAGGAGGCTGGGTCTCCCAGCACCGTCCCTGCCGTTCTTTGGCACTGTGGAAGGAACACAGCATTTGTTTCAGAGACAGCCCCTCATCCCCACTGAGGTGGAGGCGGCAGGCAGAGGTTCCCCAGTCTGACCCCTTCAGAATCCCTGGCACAGGCAGGTCCTGCCCTGCTCCCTCAGCCACACTCCAGCATTCCAGCCCTCGCCCCTCGGTTGGACTCGTGCTGTGGGGGTGGGCTGGGATCCCTCCCAACTCCATTTTCTCTCCTCCTGTCCAACCAGGAGAAATAGCAAGGCGGAGAGAAGGAAATTAGATCTCTAATAGTGGAGCAGAGTGTCAATGACGCGTGAGCTGCTGGAATTAATGCTCTGCTTTCTCCGGCTTCAGGAGTCTCTGGGCCTGCACGTGTCATTTAGCTGTGGCTGTGGGCTTGCTTAGCAGTCAGGCAGTGCCAGGGCTCATTAGGCAGAGACAGCCCAGCTCCCTCAGACACTGCTGAGCTCCCCAGAACCCCCACACGTGGGGGAGCTCACTGACAGGTGAGGAGGAGCTCGCTGAGAACGCACCAACACTGCTGTGTTCCCTTCCTCCGGAGGAGAGGAGCAGCACAGAGCGAGCAGAAGCTCTCCCCGCCCTCTGCCTCGCACAGATTTTGGGCTCTGGTTCCTCTGCCTGTGCTTGTGTACCCAAGTGGGCGATGAGCTGCCTGCCAGCCATGTGAGCTGGCCCCGTGCCTGCTGCTCAGGACCTGGGGCTGCCCAGACTTCCTTCCATCCTTCATCGCTTCACCCTCAGCTGCTCTGGACTTCTCAGGCTGGACCAATCTGTTCCAGTCTCTTTCTGCATGAGTTGGGCTGTGTAATGGAGAGAGGAAGAGAGGTTGGGAGTTTGGAGACTCTGGGTTTGTTTTTCCCTGTCCTGGGAAGCCATTGGGACAGGAGGCTGGGAGTCAGGACTCCTGAGCTGGTTCTTCCCAGCGGTGGGAGGGTGAGTGGTCCAGGGACAGGGGAGGAGCTGTGCACATCTCTCCATCCTGAACAAAGGGAAGAAAATCAATCTAGGAATGTGTCAGCACCTCACAGCTGGCATGCTGGCAGCGCTCCTCGTTTCCCAAACTGTTTAGGGCCCATCCTCTACAGGGTGGCAGCAGTTTGGGTTGCACGGAGCCGAGCTGGAACATTGCTGCTGACCTGAGGAACCTGTCGCTGCAGCTGAAGAGTCTCTGCAGCTCCTCTCCCTGCCCCACCCGTGGCTGAAGGTGTCTCTCTTCTCTCCCAGTCCCAGGAAAGCCCATCCTGTCTGTGCACCAGACAGAGGAGAACACTCTCCTGGTGAAATGGGAGCCCCCGCTGGACGCGGAGGGCCAGGTGTTGGGCTACCGGCTCCAGTTCGGCCGCAAGGATGTCGACCCTCTGGCTACCTTGGAATTCTCGGCGCTGGAGGATAAGTACGTCGCTCCCAGCATCCACAAGGGCGCCACGTACGTGTTCAAGCTGGCCGTGAAAAGCCGGGCTGGCTTTGGGGAGGAAGCTGTGCAGGAACTCACCACCCCCGAAGACATCCCCAAGGGTTACCCCCAAATCCTCGAGGCGAGCAACGTCACGTCCATGTCGGTGCAGTTTGGCTGGCTGCCCCCCGTGCTGGCCGAGAGGAACGGAGCCATCGTCAAATACACCGTGGCCTACCGGGAGGCCGGTTCTCCCGGCAACCTGCTGGAAAAAGACCTGCCCCCCTCCCCCGAGAACTCGTACACCCTCAACGGCCTCAAACCCAACACCGCCTATGATGTTAAAATCCGTGCTCACACCAGTAAAGGCCCCGGGCCCTACAGCCCGACCGTCCAGTATCGGACGTTCCAGCTGGACCAAGGTAGGACTTACCGGTTTCTCCTCCCTCTCTCCCCTTGTATCCGGGGCTGGTGCCAGGAGGCAAGAGAGCTGGAGAGGTCAGGCCAGGCTCAGCCAGGCTCGTGAGTAAATGCAGAGCACTCTGGTGTCACACTCAGTCCCTCCGCTCCTCTCTGCCTTGTGCCAGGTAAGTCCCTTTTACCACTTTCTTCTGAGTTAAGTCCGGACACCTCCTGTCACTGGCACCTGAAGGGGGGGGCCAGTCGCTCTACAGGTGGGAAGAGCATTTTCTTCAGCTTTTGCAAACAGCCAAAAGAAAAGAGCAAAACTTTTAATAAACAAACCCTCAAGCCGTGACCTGGGATGGGTTTTTCCTCACCTGAGCATGCTCAGCCAGCCAGCACCTCGTTCCTGCAGCAGCCACCCAGGCCCAGAGTGGGGGCAGAGCCACGCGCCCTCCTGGGGTTAGGCATGGGGACAGGGAGCGCTGGGAGATGGACCTTGGCAAAACTCAAGCACAGTGTGGAGGAGGGAGCAATCCCTTCCATTCCTGCAGCCGCAGCCAGACCCAGCCTGGCAGGCCCCTCTTCCAGCATTTGACATTCTCTTCCTTCTCTTTCCTGCTCTTCCTTCCCTCTGCTGCCTTTTCTTCTCCTTTCTCCCCTTCCTCCTCACTTTTTTCTCCGCAGTTTTACCCAAAAACTTCAAGGTGAAGATGGTGACAAAGACATCTGTCCTTTTGAGCTGGGAGTTCCCTGAGAATTACAACTCTCCTACCCCATACAAGGCAAGTGGCACGCAGGAGTTGTTCCTGTGTTTGCCCCAGCTCTGCAGGGCTGGGTGCTTCATGTTCCCCGCAGACCGAAGGGATGGGGAGGAAGGAGTTGGAGCATTTTCAGCCTTGCTCAGGGAACAACCTCCTCCCCTCCCACAGATCCAGTACAACGGGCTGCACGTCGACGTGGACGGACGAACCACCAAGAAACTCATCACCCACCTGAGGCCCCGCACCTTCTACAACTTTGTGCTGATGAACCAGGGCAACAGCATGGGGGGGCTGCAGCAGAACGTCGCTGCCTGGACTGCTGCTGACATGTTGTCCAAGAAGCCAGAGGTGACCCACAAGCCTGATGCTGATGGCAACGTGGTGGTGATTCTCCCCGACGTGAAGAGCTCTGTGCCTGTCCAGTAGGTTTCTGTTTAACTGCGGGTGTGGGGTGCTCAGTTCATGTTTTGGGGGTCAGCCCTGGTGGCTGGAGACCACCACAAACCCACAGGGGCAGTGCCAGGGGGGTGATCCCTGCATTTCCAGCCTTCCTGACTGTTGCCTTTTGGAGGCACTTCCACACCAAAGGGAAAGCCTAAGAAGGGTGAAGGGAGTACAGGAGGAGACATGGGGCTGCCACTGAATCCATCTCATTCCAGGCATAACAAACTTGTGCTAAATGAAAAAGAAGGGGCTTGGGCCAGTGGGGCAGTTCGGGCAAACTCACATCGGTGTGTGCGCTCCCTTCTTCCGTGGCTAATTCCTTCTGTACCTTCTGATCATTCCCAACACTTAGAGCTTTCTACATTGTGGTGGTGCCTCTGAGGAAGTCCCGGGGAGGACAGTTCCTCAACCCCCTGGGCAGCCCTGAGGAGATGGACCTGGAGGAGGTGAGTGCGGGTGAGACTGGGCTGGGCTGTAGGGGGAGAGCGAGCGGCTGCAATGGGAGGATGGTGACCTGAGGGCTGGGAGGATTTTTAGGGTACCCGTGTCTGGGAGGGCTGGTTTGGCTCTCCTTGCTGCTCCTTTCCAGGGTCTCAGGGTGTTCCTATGCTCCCTCCAGCTCATCCAGGACATCGCCAGGCTCCGGCGCCGGAGCCTGCGGCATTCCCGGCAGCTGGACTTCCCCAAGCCCTACATCGCTGCCCGCTTCCGCTCCCTGCCCTCCCACTTCATCCTGGGGGACATGAAACACTACGACAACTTCGAGAACAGAGCCCTGGAGCCGGGGCAGAAATACGTGATCTTCATCCTGGCAGTGCTGCAGGAACCCGAGGCCGTAAGTGCTGCCTGCTGCCCCCGGCCCTCTCCGGTCCTTGGGGATGGACCAGGGAGCTGCCACAGCCCTGCTGCCCTCCTGGCCTCCTTGAGGGGTTTTTCTTTCCAGCTGTGGGGCTTTCGGATGTGGCTCTTGTGCTTGGTGAGCTGCTCGTGCTTGTGCCTCCATTCGTCTCTTCCAAGCACCGAGGACACGAGCAGCTGTGCTTCTCCCGGTCTTTGCGGACAGAACTTGTACACTTGTGGCTCCAGACTGGAGCCCAGAATGGGGAGGAACACTGAACTATCCCCTCAGGACTGCACTCGAGTTCAGAGAGCCCTGGGTCAGACCCCCTTTTTGAAGAGCAATGTCCTTTAAAGGCTGTTCTTTACCTCCTCAGAGCAACGACCCCCGACATCCTGCTCCAAGAGCACATCGCACTCTGGGCGTTGCTAAACTCCCCTCCAAGCACAGAGGGGAGCATTTTTTATGGAAAACTACAAGTCCTCTCTAACAATTCAGCATCTCTGCTGTTGTCGCTGGGGCTGTACTTGGCTTTATGAAAACAACTATTTTAATATTTACCTGCCTCCTCCCTCACACACAATGGGAAACAGCCTAATACTTTGTTGTTTTTAAATCCCCCTATGGAATTGTAGCAGGGAGCTATTGGAAATTAAGGGTTTTCAGAGGGTTTTTTCCCCCAATAAATATTTAGTTGTGTATTTGATATTAAAGGATTAGGCTGACACGCTCCTGAATGGGTTTCTCAATCGGATTACTGCAGCTTGTGGTAATTTCTGCTTTAGAACAAGGTGCTGCAGACTTACTACCAGTGGCCTGGATCCCAAGTGTGGAGCAGCATTCCAGCCTGCCCAGAGCTGATGGAGTTCAAGGACCCAGAGCCCCTGTTCCTGTCCTGTCCCTGGCTGCTCTCCCAAACCAGGCCATGGCAGCTCTCTGTGCTGTTCAGTAAAATGGAAATTCATCCTTAGGACTCTGAAGGGTTTGAATGTGCCTCTGATCCTCCTCAGGAACCTGGCTCAGTGCAGAGGCAGCAGAGGACACACACAGTGTTTTACTACTTTATATTTATTTGTCAGGGTTGGTTTTTTCAGTCACCAGACGAAGCGTTAATTCTTGTTTTAATCCCTTCCCTCTAGCTCTGTAATCCCATCTGACTGTCAAAATCCAGATGGTTACATGAGAGCTGGGGGAAAGTGTTTGTGTATTTGTGGCAGTGGTGAGGGCTCAGGGCCGTGGTGGAACAGAGACAGCTGGATCTCTAAAAGCACCTTCCCGGCCATGAGAGGAGGTGAGCCACAGGCACAGGGCAGGCTACAGCTTCACATGAGTGTGATCTCTCAGTGGTCTGTCTCCCTGGAGCACTGGGAGTGAAAGATGCCCCCATATGGATGCTCAGGGGTATTTTCTCTAGGTTGAAGAGGGCATTTTCCCTGTTACCGTTTGGGTTGTGCTGCAGAGAGCTCACGTCCTCTCCAGCAGCTCCCCCTGTGGAGTATCGTGTGCTTGCCCACTTTTCAGTCCCCATCCCACCTCTGAGCTGTGTTCCACCGTGTTCCCTGTCTTCCAGACCTATGCTGCCAGTCCCTTCTCCGACCCCATCCAGCTGGACAACCCTGACCCGCAGCCCATCATCGATGGCGAGGAGGGGCTGATCTGGGTCATCGGGCCCGTCCTGGCCGTGGTCTTCATCATCTGCATCGTCATCGCCATCCTGCTCTACAAAAAGTAAGAGCTGCTCACTGCCCACACCTGAGATGGTTCTGAGTGTCCCCAGGGTTCCCTAAAGGGAATTCCCTCCTTGGTCCTGTGCTTGGCAGCTGAGGGTAAATCCTTCCTTGGGCACTGGAGAGAGGAGCCCTGAGGCACAGATGCTGGAATGGGAGAGTCTGCCCGGCACAGGAGGGATTAGCAGTGGGCTGCAGGGATTTGCTGCTTCAGACTCTGCCCCGTGGCACTGTGCTCGTCCCACAGACACTGCCTTGTGTGCAGTGAGTGTGTCAGGACTCCAGCATTGCTGCTCTCAGCCTCAGACTCCCCTTTCCATGCTCTGTGCCTGTGGGCAGTGAGGGGGATGCAAGAAAGGCACCTCTGAGCTGTGGGGCAGCAGAGACCTCCAGTGCTCTCGGGCTGGCTTTCTGCTGGAGTTGGGAGACAGGAGCAGAGTGTGAGTCTTCAGGAGAGAGAAGGGAAAACCCCTGGAAGTGTCTCCCTTTCCTTTGGCTTTCTGAACAGCTCACGGTGGATGAGAACTGGGGGTCCCCTGAGCACACACAGGGCAAGGGAGGAGGACAGGAGGGGAAGCAGGAGCTGAGCAAAGTAATGGTAGCAGTGGCCAGCAGATGTGTCCTTAGCTGGGACAGCTCATTCCCAGGGTGGAGGGAACTCTCCTAGCCCTGTTCCATCTTTGACCTGCGCAGGTGTGCTCCCTTGTGCACAGGGGTGTGGCCTCTGCATCCCAGCATGTGAGGCTGCTCCGGGGGCAGGGGCTCGGGGGTCCTCGCTGGTGTCCATTCACCTGGGTGATCTGTGCTGGTCCCACCTCTGCTGCCAGGGCTAGAGCTGAGCAAATGCTTCCCCGTCCCTCTGCAAGTCCTTTCTAACCTGAACATTTGTCTTGTCTTCTCTCCACTTACTGCTTTCCTGGACAGCAAACCAGACAGGTAAGAGCACCAGATTTGCCATTTATTCAGATTCTTGTTTGCTGTGTGTTAAGCAGTGTTTGCTCTGTGGTGTTGGGGCTTTGTTGGTGCAGTTCCCACCTGTAGATCTGTCCTCACAGAAACCCCATGTTAGACTAGCGTGGGACCACGTTTGAACTGGGGCAGAAAAAGCAAAGCAAGCCCAGTTTTTCCTGCTGTCCATTCCTAAATAAAAGGGCCCTTTCGCAGGTTGAGCAGCAGTGACCGTAAATGGCTCATAAAGTGTTGGGTTAATGGAGCAGAGAAACATTCATTTGTGTGGCAGTCAGAGGTGAAAGTGGGTTTCTGCGTGTCTGGCTGCTCCACACGGGCTGTCCCTGAGCCACTGGCACGCTGGAAGCAGATCTTCCACCAGCTGAGCTGTCCCCAGCCCCACGGCAGAAGCTGCTCTTGCCCCCTCAGCCAAGGGCTTCTGACAGAGGCTGTTTATGACTGCAGAAATGAGACTTTTTTCCAACCATTTCCAAGACTGGGAGAGCTTTCACTAAAAGTAACTGATGGGTTCAGTCCATGAACTATTAACAGCAGTTTCAGAACTGCGGCAAAAATAAAGCACTCCCAAACTGCAAAGTGGTGTCATTCTGAAATGGTGCCCCATGCAGTGCTGGCAGGGCTCACACCACTTCTTCTGGCTATTAATGACATCAAGAGACAGCTAAAAATGTCCTGAATAACCTCCTCCCTGCCTAAGTAATTGCCATTGCTGCTGCGGGCAGATTATTGGAGGCTTCTGTGCACCCGAAGCAGGAGGGGTGAGGAGCTCCACAGCCGCCTCACGGAAGGGCTGGGACCACCTTTCCAAGCCTCGGGGTGGGGGCCACGTTCTCTGCTCTCTGGAGAAGTTCAGCTCCCAGCAGCTCATCGCTGTTCCTTTGCAAGGCGTTACCACATCTTTAGGTCAGCACTGGGCTTTGCTTCTAAATTCTCTTCAAGGAGAATGAGCCAGGTCAGCAAAGACTTTTTCAACTGCCTCAGCTAACCTAACCCATTTGGAGGAAAATATATTAGGAAACACTTGCATGTGCAGCTCAGCTGGCGGGTTGGAGCGGGCTCCGGCTCCTGGCAAGGAGGAGAGGTGGATCTCAGCAGGCACAGCTGTGCTGGGAGAGGATGTGTCTACACTGTTTGTTGAACCCAGATTTTTAGGGTTCTGCAGTTCAAAAAAGATTGGAAACTGCTGCTCTGACTTTTCTGTCTGCAGCAGGGCAGCTCTGAGAGCTCCTGAACAAGCCAACAGCGATATCAGAGCTTGACGTCCAAGGTCACGGCCAGGAGATTCTGTACTTTTCCAAATGATTCTGCTGGCTCTGGTTCTTTCAGGCTGGAAATGGCTTGGCCAGAGTTGGAAGATTTTTGCTCTGCAGAGTTCAATGGAGGCTGCTCTGAGCAGTGAGGGTGAGATGTGGGTTCACAGCACCTCAGCTGCTCCTGGCTGCCAGTCTGTGCTGCTGCTGGGAGAAGGGGGAACTTCCAGGCTTACCTGAAAGCTGCTGAGGGGCTGCTGGGCCATTGTCAGTGCCTCAGACATAGCACTGGCAAACCTTCCAAACCTCGTCCCTTTTCTGATGTGTTTTATGTACTTACACCCCTGGCTGCACCTCTGATTTTCGGTGGGAGCTTTGCTCGTGCCTGAACATGAGTGGCTGAGAAGTAGCTGAGACCACAAGGCCCAGAAGCTAAGCTGCTTTTTCTTTCTGGTCTTTTTTGTTTCTTTTTGGGTTTGTTGTGAAGCAAACGGAAAGATTCAGAGCCACGGACCAAGTGCCTCCTGAACAACGCTGAAATCGCCCCCCACCACCCCAAGGACCCCGTGGAAATGAGGCGAATCAACTTCCAGACTCCAGGTAACCGGCTGCTGACCAGCCTCTCCCGCTGGGAAGGCAGGAGTGGAGCACCTGGCCCTTCCCTGAGCCCTTCCTGCCTGCCCAGAGGCTGCTGAGGCGCTGCCTGGAGACCCAGTGCTACCCTTGGGCACAGCCAAGGAACCCCGGCCCTGTCTGTGCTGAGTGGGAATGCTGAAAGAAACCTTTGCTGGGATCCTCAAGGACCTTCCACAGGCTGTGCCCAGTGCTGGCAAGGCAGGAAGAAGGGTTTTCCTGGATTTCCAGATAAACTGGTGCATTCTGGGCTGAGCTGCAAGCGCCATGGCTGTGCCAGACACGCCAGAGCACCCGTGCTGCCCCGTGCCCCAGCTGGGAGCTCCTGGGTGGGGAGATGGAGCATGGCAGGCTGCCCAGCACCCACTGCTCCAGCCACACCTGGAACTGGTGCTTTCTGGTGCCAGACCTCTCCTGCTGGGAGCCCGGCCTGCCCCGTGGGCTGTGCAGGGAGGAAGAAGCTGGTTGCTTGGTGCAGGTGAGGCAGCATCTCCTCGCTCGGTGCAGATGCTGTCATGGAATCCCAGACTGGTTTGGGTTGGGAGCACCTTAAAGCCCATCCAGTCCCACCCCCTGCCGTGGGCAGGACACCATCCACTCTCCCAGGTTGCTCCAAGCTTTGTCCAGCCTGGCCCTGGGCGCTGCCGGGGCTGGGCAGAGGCTCCGTGCACGCTGCCCCCTGCACACACGTGTCCCCATGTCCATGCATGTCCCACTGCCTGCATGGCACCTCTGCAGCCACCACTGACACGCCCGGCACGTCCTCACACAGACGGACACGTGGCCATGCTGACCCAGTGTCTGTCCACGCCTCTGCCTCCAAGTTCCTGGTGCTTGAGGATTTGGAAGGGAATTTATTGTGCTTTTTGGGGGCTGGCTGTTGTTTTCAGTTTGTTTGTATTTTTTTTGCTGTTTTGTGCTCGTTAGTAATGTTTCTGTAGCTCCTGTTTCCCCTTCCCATCCCCATCCTGTCCTTAGCGTTGTCGAGTTTCCTTAGGGTGACGCTGGCAATAGGGACCCAGAGGGCAGGGATTTGTAGGGAAGCACCAAGGCAGCGCTGAGCTGAGGGGCTCTTGCCAAAAAGAGTTCGGAACCAGCCATGGGGATCAGCCCAAGCTTAGGAACGATGCTCAGCTGAGGGATGGCAGCGAGGTCACTCCAGTGTGCAGGGGCAGCAGTTCAGCACAGGTAGGTCCCTAAATCAGCTCTAACTGCTGCTCTTGCAGGAGGGTCTGAGGGTGTTTGAGATCTTTTGAGTGCTCCCAGCTGCAGCTCAGCAGCAGTTTGCCCTTGTCTGGATGCTTCGTTTGGGAGCGTTCCTGTGGGTGCTCCAGGCGGAGGGAGGTGGCAGACCCCAGAGAAGGAGCTGCTCTCCCTCAGATGAAAAAGCTGTGCTGAGATAAAAATAAAGGACCTGGGTCTTCCAGCTTGGTCTTGGTGCCAAGAAGCAGCTGGAAGTGCTGGTTCATGTGTTTCCCTGAGTGGGAATTTCTGTGTCCCACAGGACAGCAGAGTCAGCTGAGGGTGCTTCCATCAGGTAATGGGATCGATGGATGAGGGAGTCAGTCTTCTGTTGACCCCGCTGCTTTGGTCATGCTGTACCTCTGAATTCTGGCTCTGAGAGGCTTGTAAAAGGTAGCTGAGACGTCAAAACCTGCATTAAGGCTCTGCAGATCCCAAAAGACGCTGGCTGTGTCCGGTCTGGCTTTAGGAAGATGCTGCCCTTTCCTTTCCAGGTTTATCTGGCCAGAGCTGACCTACCTAGTGTTACTCTGCTCTGTAATTTGTGAAGCACTAAAAGGTTTTAAAGGATTTGGGGGAGTTGATCACCTGCCTCCCACAGAATTTTGGAAACATTGGGTGAAAAAGGAAATGGATGGAAAAATGAGCTTGGAGTGTGTTGGCAGTGATGGAGAGGCTGTGGTGCAGTTTGCAGGGGAAGACTCCACAGGTGCATTTAAAGGCATTTAAATTCAATATGTTGTGGTTCAGAAGGGGCCTGTAGGCTCTTCTGCAGACAGGTGACCCCAGGTAGAATCTCCATCGTGTCTCCAGCAGTGAAACAGAGGAGGGACACGGGAATGGGAATGTGCAGCTCAGAGAGGGAAAAGCATAGCACGTCTTAGATATCCTGTCCTAATCAGCACAAAAAATACCTTTCTTTTCCTCTTTAGATTTATGTTGGTTTTTGGTTTTTTTTATTAGCATGAAATTTTTACAAAAGTGTATCTTTTATTTATTTATTTTTTACTGTTTTCTGCAGATTCTGGTCTGAGCAGCCCTCTCAGTGACCCTGAGTTTGACTTGGAAAGTTAGTTCCTGTGTGTTTTTGTTCCTGTTGGTTTCATTTTTCCCCGCATTATTATTTTCCTCTTCTGTCACTTTCCTTTCCAATTCTTGTTCCGTTCCTCTTACTATTTTTTGATTTTCTGCCGAACTCTCCGTATTCCTGCGGTGTTTGCCCATCTCATCCCTTTTCTGTGCCATCTGTTTGTCTGAACTGCGCTTCCAGTTTTACAGTATCCCGTCAGAGGCCTTTGGAGGACACGGGGGCAGGTCAGAGCCCGGGGAGCGCCTGGGGCCCCGTCCATCCCTCGGTGTCTTCCGCTGTCCCAGGAGGATCCAGGGCTGCCTTTACCCCCTTGTGGAAGGTGTTCCATCGCTGGTGTTGGCTCAGTGTCCTCGGTGTCCCCTGTACTCGTGCACTGGTGTCACTGGGGTTGTGCTTTGGTGTTTGCAACGCAGGGAAAGAGAAACCGGAGCTGCAGCTGCTGATTCCCCCTCTGAAGGAGCCGCACAGGCACCTGTTCATTCGGAGGGGAAAGGGCCATTTCCCATCTGTGGCAGGTGCCCGTGCCTTGGCACTGAGCTGTTCCGGGGGCACAAAGACCAGAGGCCACCCCAGGGGCCTGCCCCCCCCGGGTGTCACAGGAGTGCCTCCAGCCACGGTGGTTTTGCAGGATAAATGGGCTCTGGCCCATGGAGCAGATGTTAGGGTGATGTTTCTGGCGAGTTGGCTGGTGCACAGAGAATCAAGTCTTTTGTGATAAGATTAGAGAGATTCAAGTGATTGAAATGTTAGATGAGACTGGCTCAAAAAGATTTCATCCCATTAGGAGCCAAGATCCCAGCCTTGCTGGGTGGTTTGGGCTTGGATTTTTTTTAATACTGGGCAGGGAAGTAAGTGAGGTTTCAGCTGACAAATGTGAAGAGTCACAGATGCTGCTTGTGCTCGGAGAGGCGAGGGCTGGGATATTTCCCTGAATAGTTTAATCCAAATATTGGTCTCTTTGGTATGGAATACGTCACAATTGTCCCAGTCCACTGCCACCTCCCCTCAACCCTCATTGTAACAGAGGGGTTGTGGGTATTTTCCTGGCTGAACTCAGCCCTTCATACCCCAGAATGAGTGACTGAATTAAAGCAGAGAAGAGCAGTTGCTCAGCTGAGCCGAGGCAGTGCCGCTTCTGCCTCGTTTCTTAGCAAACTCCTGGATCCTATTGGAAACCCCATGCACTTGGCATTTTGACCTGGGAAGTGTTTATTGCTGCAGAGGTTCTTTCTTCCAAAGAGCCCTGGAAATCGATCCCACAAGGAGTTTCTGTCCTTAACAGCAGCAGAACAAGGCGAGTTCCATGTGCTCCCAGCCAGGTTCTGTGCAGGGAGGGTTGGAGGGGAAGCAGGATTGACCCCCAGCCAAGGGCAGAGCTGCTGGTCACACTCTGGATCTTTTATGGAGCAAAGTTGTGAAAATCCTTCAAGGGGAATGTGAATCCTCATTCCAGAGTGGCACTGTGGGCCTTTCCCATGCAGCCCACTGGCTCAGAGATTGTTGCACGTGTTGCTCCATGGCTTCTGAGCCAAGGAGAACCTGGGGTTTTTCTTGCTTGTTATTACTGGGGTTTCGGATTGTTTATTTTCTCCTTTTTACCTACAAGTCCATCGAGTGTTGGTGGTGTTAAGCTGGTTTGGTCTGGTCTGGAGCATCTCAGCCTGAGTGGCCTCCCCATCCCACACTGAGAGAGGACCAGCTCCTCCCAACAGCCCCAGTCTGCATCTGGTGCTGGGGTGGAGGGCAGCCACCCTCCATCCAGGAGGAGAACTAATCCTTCTCCAGGTGTGATGGGACAGGACAGCAAGAGAATAAATCAGAGTTTCTCCTCCATGAGCTGAGAGAGGCTTCCTGCCCTGGTCCCAGCAGACTGGAATGGAGCCAGCACAGCCTCCAGGATAGTTCAGGGTTATTTTTGTGAGCTTTTTTGGTGTATTTCCTCTCTTCTTCTATTTTCAGCCATATTTCCTTGTGCTGAAAATAGATGTGTGGTGATCTTAGGAGAAACCTGTCCAGGTATGGCAGACTCGTCCCGTGCCCAGGCCTGGGGGAAGCAGCACCTCTCCCAAATCACTGTAAAACTGAGGATGTCATGCTTGCTTTGCCATCTCTGTGCTGAGTTTTCAGAGTATCTGACCATGCTGCTGCCACGCCACTGCTTTGTCACCCACCAACACCCACGGGGCTCGAAATTCTCCCTGGCTTCCATCTCTTCTCCACTCCTGTCCTTCTCATCGGGGGCACTGCCCAGGACTTCTCGGAATGCTGCTCTCCAGGCCTCTGGAGAGGCTGGCAGACAGCATGGGAAGCCTTTGAAAAAACATAATCTGATGCAGATGAGCAAAGCACGGAGCGCTTTTCCGCCTGGGTTTGTAGCGTAGCCACTGAGGGACTGTAGGAAGGGAAGCGTCCCTGCTCTTCCCAGAGCTCCAGCTGCCCCTTTCGGAGCAGGATGTGCAAATCCCAGGCTGAGAACTGAGTCAGCCATGGCTGCTCACCCTGGTGGTGGCTGACATGTGCCCCAGTTGGACCAGTCTGAGCCGGTGGGACCTCCCAGTATGGCTCCATTGAGCTCCCTGGCAGCTCTGGCTGCCTCAGCACCAGCACACCAAAGTGCCTGGGGGGATTGCAGGGGCAGCAGCTGAACCAGCTCAGGGGCATCAGAGCCTGCAGCAAATTGTTCCAATTCCCCTGCCTGAGGAGGATCTCCTGCCTGTCCATCCCAAGAGGTGACACCATTCCCAGCAGAGCCTGGACGGGGCCGGTACAGCCCGACCCACGATGGGAGGGAGGGAGGGAGGGCCGTGCTGTAGAAGGAGCATCATGCACCAGCCATGAGTGGGAAGAGGAGCCAGTTGGGTGTTTCCAGGCCTGGCTGCACTCTGGGAATGGTGCAGGTCAGAGCTCAGTGCCCATGAGCAGACCGAGAACTTCCAGAGCCGATGTTGTGCAAAGGACAACCCAGAGAATCCTTGAGGTCGGAAAAGACCTTAAAGATCATCCAGTCCAGTTCCTGAAAAGCCTCCCCTGCTTCCCCACATCTGCATATTCCCATCCCCTGCCCACATCACCATGGTTGGCTGGATCCTGCCCTTGCCTCCCTTTCTGTTGGAGCTGGTTCCTGATCCTGGCGGGTGCTGTGCCATTTGCTGCGTAGGTTCCTCTGGCAGCGTTTGCTCATTCCAAGTCCACTTTGGAATCGCTAACACGCATCTGCTCTTTGGATTTTCCTTTTTGTTTTGCTCTGATTTCCACATTGAAAATGGGGCCATCACGGGAACACTCTCATTTTACTGTTATTTTTTTTTTATTTCCTTGATTTTTATTTTTTACTTCCAAGGACACAATTTCGAGCCCTGAATTCTTCTCTTCTAACCTCCCTACTTTCATTGCAGATCTTACATTGTAATTTATTTTCTTTTCTTGTTCCTTCTTTCTTATAAAATGCGCAACGGTTGTGAATTTTAGTTATTATTAAATGAGATTCTTTTCCTGCTGTCTTGTCTTTTAGGTATGCTCAGCCACCCGCCCATCCCCGTTTCTGAGCTGGCTGAACACACAGAGCATCTCAAAGCTAATGATAACCTGAAATTATCTCAAGAGTATGAGGTATGAGCAAGAGTGAGTGCTGTGCATGGGTTTGCAGAGCCAGGAATTAGGGAATTCAGATAGGCCTTCATCAAAATAAATGTTTTAAAGATCTGGTTAGCTGAAATTTAAAAGCTATTTATGTATTGGAAATTAGGTACTTGCTGAGCGCTTTGCTGGGTTCAGTTCCAGCTCATAAAAAGAAAGAGGTTGGTCCATGAGCTGCTCCTGTCCAGTCGGCAGAGGCTGAGCTCCCTCGGAGAAGGAGGATGCAGTCCTGAAGGGTGACTGCTGGATGGGATGGGAGCTGTCCTTGGGGTACCTGTGTCTTGCTGCAGGACAGGCAGGGGACCAAGCCAGGGACTGTGACACCCAGTTTATACAATTGAGGTTGAGTGAGATGGGCAGGGAGTCCTCCACAACTGATGCCATCAGCAGCCACAGAGCTAAAGATGGGAAAACAGGATGATTTGTACTTCCTTGTCATGTCTGAGGGGTTTGTGCACGTTTTCCCTATCCTGGCAATGTTTGGTTACCTGATCCCAGACTGGGCTGGGGTGGAAGCACCTTAAAGCCCGTCCGGTGCCACCCCTGCCATGGCAGGGACACCTCCCACTGTCCCAGGCTGCTCCAAGCCCTGTCCAACCTGGCCTTGGGCACTGCCAGGGATCCAGGGGCAGCCACAGGGCCTCCCCACCCTCACAGGGAGACATTTCTTCCTAATATCCAATCTAAAACCTCTTTCAGTTTAAAGCCCCTTGTCCTATCACTCCATGCCCTTGTAAAAAGCCTCTTTCCACTCTTGGTTTTGTTGTCGAAAGACATCAAATGCCCTGATATTTTTAGGCTAATAACGAGTCTAGACTGCCTCGCTCTGTTTGCAGGCAGGGAGCGAGGGGATGTTTTCCAAACAGAGGGATGCTTTCTCCCTGCCCTGACTCCCGGCTATCACCGGGAGCGGCTCCGTGCTGGCGGCTCCGCACCCGGAGCAGGGGTCACATCTCGGAGAAGGCGCATTTTGCTCTGCCGGGGTCTCTCCTCCCACGCTGGGGCACGGGGGCAGCAGCAGCCCGTTCATCTGCTCCATCCAGATTCCAGAGGCTGATTTGCATAATGCCATATCCCGAGTGCCCTGGCTCCGTGCCAGCCCAACCTCCTCCAGTGGGAGAGCCAGAGCTGAACAAACATCGCTAATGAAGTGAAGGCGAGGCATGATTAGAGGGATGGAGAGCAAACAGACACATTACAATAGTATAAATACCCATTAGTTGGGAATTCTCTGCAGCCAGAGTGCAGGAGCACAGTTTTATCAGCTGGTTTTGTACCACGCTGTGCCAGGGAGCTCCAGGGTGGGCACAGGCAGGGAGGGCAGCAGGGCCAGGCAAGGGCCAGCTCAGAGGGGTGGATCTGGGATCTGGGACCCTGTCCCCAAAGGGTGGCGGGGAGAGGGAGAGCAAGCAGCAGGAAACAGCTCGGCACATTCCTGCCAAGCCTCCAATTGAGGCAAACCCCAAGGGCTCTGCAAAATGATGACAGAATTAAGCCCTTGTTTTATTTAATTCTCTGGCTGAGGATTTAGAGGTAAACGTAATTAACCTAATTTCCATATCTGGGACAGCTGGACTTTCGAGAGGAAAAAAACCCGACCACCAAACCTGGCATAAATCACTAGGACGGGCAGCGGGGGTTTTTCTCTCCGGTGCATTTCATTGTTTATTCCTTTATCCCTTCTAGGAAAAATCCGTGTTGGTTGAGAGTCCTAGGGCCGGAGTCCTTACCCCTGTTTTGTGCTGGGGGATGCACTCCTGGCCCTGCCCGGCTCCCGTGGGGGTTTGTCCCCGTTTGCACTGGGAAACCTTCCGTGCTGAGTCCTTGTGGTCCCAAGCAAAGCTGTCCCTGCTCCACACAGAGCAGCCCAGTCCCTTCCTGCTGCCCATGAATAGTTTTTAATCATAGAGTCACAGAATGGTTTGGGTCAGAAGGGACCCTAAAGCCCATCTCATGCCACCCCCTGCCGTGGGCAGGGACACCTTCCACTGTCCCAGGTTGCTTCAAGCCCCATCCAGCCTGGCCTTGGATACTTCCAGGGATGGGGCAGCACAGAGTCATAAAGCAGCAAAGCTGGGTTCTTGCGGGATGCACACGGTGATCGCTGCGCTCCTCAGCGAGACCTGCAGAGCCACGTGGAAGAAGTGCTCAGAACTGGATTTGCTGCTTTTCTCCCCACTGACTCTGCCATTTCCTTTCCCAACCCCTGCAGTCCATCGACCCTGGCCAGCAGTTCACCTGGGAGCACTCCAACCTGGAAGTGAACAAGCCCAAGAACCGCTATGCGAACGTGATCGCCTACGACCACTCCCGGGTCATCCTGCTGCCCATCGAAGGTACGGAGCGTCCCCACTCCTCCGGGCAGTGCTGGGATGGAGTTCCTGCAGGGAACACGTCGCACACGCTCTTCTCTCATCTCTATTTATATTTTTCTCTTAACGTCTCCCTGGGAGTTTGGCAAGCAGGAGATACCTCTGTAAAGCAGGCATTTGTTAAATTCTGGTGACTGACATATTCCCCTGGAGCTGCAATCCCTCATTTCAAGGGCTGGTTTATCAAGCAACTGCCTTCCCTTTGCTTGGAGATGCCTGTTTGATACATCTCTGACTAACAGGAAGAATTCAGACCACGCAGTGCTTTAGAGGGAGCAGGAACGGGGCGGCCGGGAGCGCGGAGCGGGGCTGCGCAGGGAGGAGTGGGAAGCAAGCACAGGCCTGGTTGTACCAACGTGAGAGGCAGCAGCAGCAGAGATTGCACTGAGTTGCACAGGCATAAAGATCACTTGATAAGCAGCTCCTGCTGCAGCCCTGGCCCCTAAAAGGCTCAGGATAAGAAGGGGTTAGTGCGAGCCTGACGGGCCATAAATTGTTTCCTGAGCTGCTTATGTGAGCGATGGTGCAGTCAGAAAATTTACATTAAATTTCACAACTCGTGGCTCTTGACAGAGCTGCTCCAGTGCACGCCAGGATAAGAGGGGCTTGAGATGGAGTTGAACAGGGCACCTGCTTGGGTTGCTGCTGCTGAGATAATATTGGAGTTTCATGGGCTCAGGATGTGGCTGTGCTGGGTGGATAAAGCGTTCGAGGCCAGTCTTGCGTTGCCAAGAGCTGATCATCAGAGCAGAGAGGATGTGGGATGTCCTGGTAACTGCCTGGTGAATGGAGAGGTTAATTCAGAAGCCTTTGAGACCAGGGAATTGCTAAAATAATCTCCCTGTGCCACGGTAGCTCTGAGGGACGCGGGGAAGGGGGAGAGCTGAGGCAGCAGCAGAGAGCGGTGATTTGCCAAAAAACTGCACAAATCTGGATTGCTCTGGTCTGCTATTAGAGGGCTTTAAATGTTTCTCCTTGTGAAGCTGACTGTGTTCTGCCTTGGTTTAATTCCGAGATTAATATTGTATGAGCCAAGGAAAGCAGAGGCTTTAAAAAGTTGCTTTGTCATTCAAGGGAAAGGAGAAGAGCACAAGTGTGGGAGTGAAGGACACTTGGGCTGGTCTTGGATCTGGGGCTGGATGCAGGCAGCAGTCCCAGTTCTACCCAGGGCTCCATGAGGGACCAACAGTGCAAGGATGATGGGCCAAGGTTGAATTTTCAAGCATCTGAGAGGTTCTGACACGTCTTGGCTGTTGTGCTCCTTCCTACCGGGCTCTATTTTACGCTCAGGGCTGGAAGATGAAAGGAGCTGGAGGAATGAGTTTTGTTGCTTTCTCTTTGTTTTAAATCTGGATTTGTCAAGGCTGCAGATTGTCACCGGCTGCTTGGTCAGGAAGAAGTAGTGGCTTTAATTCTGTGACTTCTCTGAAGCTGGGCCTGTCACACAGCAAAACATTGCAGGAGCTCATGGCCACCATTTCAGATGACAGAGTGGACCCCAGGGGGCTGGAGAGGAGATTAATTCCGGAAGCTGAGCCTTGATCACGCTCCTGCCGTTACAGCCACATTCTCTCCCTCCTGAAATTTCAGACTGGGAGGGAGCAGGGGTAGGGGGCCCTCCAGAAATTTAATCAAAAGCCATTTCTCCAGCAGCTGAAGTTCCCGAGTGCCCTTGAGGACAGGCAGGCGGCTCTGGGCTTGCCCCTCGCCAGCAGCAGCAGCAGCAGCCCCGATTGCTGCAGCCCAGCTCCCCACTGCTGCTGCTCCCCACCCTTGGCTCCCTGGGAGACAGGAGTGAAGGGCTCTGCACCGAGTTAATCGTGGGTTTGCAGATCCTGCCAGCCTTGCCAGGCGCTCAGCTGTACTTGGGAACAGCCAAACCACCCCGGAGTGCGGCTGCTCCGTGCCAGGCGCCGGCTCTCTGGAGCTGAACCCGGGCAGCACCGCGTGCCAGGGGCCATTTTCACTCCAGAGCAGCTTTCTCCTGCCATGTCCCAATCAACCTCTTCACTCTGGCAGTGCCTCCTGCTCATCCCAAACCCTCAAGCGGGGACCCAGGCAAGCAGCTGGAGCTCAATAGCCTGTAACGCATGCAAGTTTGAAAAAAAAAACCACTCCTAAAAATGACAGCAGGCAATTTACAGTGAGTCAAAGCCTGTAATTTCAAAGCCTTCATTGGCTAAATCAAACTTGATTTTATTCTTTACTCTGTCCAGCTGTAGCTCAATGCCTAGGATTCGACTATGGACCACACAGTCATTGACCAGGTGCATGTGCTGCCTGGGCTCGGGGCGGGCTGGGACAAGGACTGAGGTTTGTCCTACTGGACACTGGTGCAGCAAGAGCCCTGGGCCAGGGCTTTGCTCCTGTTTAACACAAGTGAAAACACCATGGTTTCAAGGCTTCATATTCGCTCTCTTTAATATCTTTGCAAGGAGTTACTGTCTCCCTGCAATGCAGGAGCTTGAGCTGGGAAAACCGTGCCAAGAGCCTGTGTGATTCTGACCCACCAAGCCACGAAGGCTCTGGTGTTTCTGCAGGGGACTTCTCTCTAACAGCATCCCTGCAAAAATCTCCTCATGCTTCCAGCTGTGTGTAGTCCTGGGCAATTCTCTGATTTTTGCTGGTTTGACACAGGAATTGTGGGCAGTGATTACATCAACGCCAACTACATCGACGGGTACCGGAAGCAGAACGCCTACATTGCCACCCAGGGGCCTCTGCCTGAGACCTTCGGGGACTTCTGGAGGATGGTGTGGGAGCAGCGCTCAGCCACCATTGTTATGATGACTAAGCTGGAGGAGAAATCACGGGTACGATGCATGAGAGGGATGACTGGTTAGTCATAATCCAGGGGGATTGGAGGGGAGAGTTGGGGGAACAGCAAATCCCTTTGATATGCAGCCAGTGGGGGATTTCTGCCTGCTCCGCCAGCACCCTGAAAGTTCAGTGATTCATTGCTTTTGAAAAAACAAACCATTCACCCTGGAAAGCTGCAGCCTCCTTGGCAACTCCAGGAGAAGAGGCTGCTGGATCCCACTGTATGTCTGTCTTGGAGTTAATCATGTGGCAAGTTTCACGCTCAGTTCTCTTGTTTAACAAGCCCCAGTACATTCCCTCTAATCTTCAGGATCACTCCAGTCTGTTGTCTGTGGGATTGATGTGGCACCAAAGCCTGTGCTTAGTCAGTAGGAGCTTTCTCTGATGGGTCTGTCCCTGTCCTGGTGCTCTGCAAAGACACTTCTTGCACCTCCCCTTGCCTTTGCCACCTGCCAGCTTCCCCTGTAACTGGGCAGTTTGGGAATGAGCTTCCCACCACTGAAGGGTTTGTCCCAGCACTGAGCCATCCCTCCTGTCTTGCAGATAAAGTGTGACCAGTACTGGCCAGGCCGAGGCACGGACACCTACGGGATGATCCAAGTGACGCTGCTGGACACCATTGAACTGGCCACGTTCTGCGTCCGAACATTCTCCCTTCACAAGGTGAGCTGGCTCCTGCTCCCGTTTTCCCTGGAGATGGGCTGGCACACCCTGCACACACAGCACGGGCAGCTTTGGGGTGCTGGTGCCCCCCTGACCCTGGCACTCCCTTGTCCTGCAGAACGGCTCCAGTGAGAAGCGCGAGGTGCGGCAGTTCCAGTTCACGGCGTGGCCTGACCACGGCGTGCCCGAGTACCCCACCCCGTTCCTGGCCTTCCTGAGACGGGTGAAAACCTGCAACCCCCCGGACGCTGGTCCCATCGTGGTGCACTGCAGGTACAGGTTCCCTTCCCCTGGCACGGGGACACCTGCAGGGGAGGCAGAAGTTCAGGAGGGTGTGGATTTACCTGGGAGACAGGGACAGCTCTTAGCCAGAGGTGGATTCCCAGGCAGCATCTGGGAAGGAAACTTCGAGATTCCATTGACCACAGCATTTCCTGAGATGATGAGGGGTGTAATTTGTACCAAATCACTTGGATCAAGGGTTCCAGGCCAGGCTGGACAGGGCTTGGAGCAGCCTGGTCTAGTGGAAGGTGTCCCTGCCCATGGCAGAGGGTGGGACTGGATGAGCTTTAGGGTCCCTTTGGAACCAAACCATTCTGGGATTTGATGATCTCGTTAAGCAATGGGAAGTGCCTGGTGCTGTACCAGTGTCTGGCTCTGTGTGGTGTCTCTGGTCACAGTGAGAAAGGAGGAGGATCAGGTGCGGCCTCGAAGGGCGTTTGGGGTGTTTGGGAGGCAGAGCTGCCTCAGCTGCCCAAAGCAGAGCTGACAGTGATTGACAGAGGGTTTCTGAGTGCTGCAGCCTTTCTGATAGTGCCAAGCTGAAGGCAGGTAACATTCCCTAACTCAATTCACAACCCAGTGAGGAATCCTTGAAGCCTCAGTGCAGATAAATTCCTGTGTTCCTCATGAGGGTGTGGAGGAGCCTGTGGGTTCCTGGGCACTGGGGGAAGATCTGAATTGTACAGGCTGCTGGGGAAGCTAATCCTGCCTCTGCTGGAGGGTGCCATTTAAACAGTCTTTGTGAGCAGGCAACTTATCACTACCCTTGCAGATGGCAATTGTTGTGCGCCTCAGAAAATGAATAAAGAGCTGTCAGCTCACAACCAGCTCCCAGATCAGCTGCTAAATTCTTGCCAAAGCTCCAGTCACCTGCTTGGTTCAGGTGTTAGGCAGTCTAATTAACAGAGATCAAGGGGGCTCGATGAAAAAAGGGACAGCACTGGAATGGTAAAAGGAAACCCTTTATTAGCAGTGGCACAAGAGAGCACAGAGCCCCGCTGAGGCGCAAATGCCGTTACACACAGGTCTGATGTTACCTCGATGCACAAAAACATTGAGGGAGAGAGGTGACGCACGTTACTCGTTGCAGCATCAGTGGCTTTTCAGCTGCTGAGATCTGAGGGATTAAACAGGCCTTTTCAGCCTTCAGATCGTGCCAGCCCTTCGCTGGAGCCTCGGGCTGCCACAGCTGTGCCCGGCCCGGGGTGTCACAGCGGAGGGGACAGGGGACAGAGCGGTGTGGGGGGCGATTGGCACCTGCCCAGTGGAAGGCCAGTCCTTCACCTCCCTCTCCCCTTGTCCTGCCAGCGCGGGCGTGGGACGCACCGGCTGCTTCATCGTGATCGACGCCATGCTGGAGAGGATCAAGCACGAGAAGACCGTGGACATTTACGGGCACGTCACCCTCATGAGGTCCCAGCGCAACTACATGGTGCAGACAGAGGACCAGTACAGCTTCATCCACGATGCCTTGCTCGAGGCCGTGGCCTGCGGCAACACCGAGGTCCCGGCTCGGAACCTCTACAGCTACATCCAGAAACTGGCGCAGATCGAGGCCAGGGAGCACGTGACGGGCATGGAGCTGGAGTTCAAGGTGAGCGTGGGTGCTGGGACGGGGCGGCAGCGCCTGGGCAGGGCTCGGTGCTCACACGGAGCCTTCGTCAGGCAGGTGGGACCCTGCTGCTTCCATGTGGGAGGTAATTACTTGGCTGGGTTGTGCAGTTCCCAGGGGAGACCTGGCTGGCACCACAGGCGGCTTCCCTGGTCATTCCAGATCGAGACTGAATTTGCTCCCTCTTAAATTGGAGGGTTTTTAAACTTCTTGAGGAGGAGGAG
>VZTI01003317.1:488751-526969 GCA_013397865.1 Struthidea cinerea
ACTTCTTGAGGAGGAGGAGGAGGAGGAGGAGGAGGAGGAGTAGTAGTAGTAGTAGTAGTAGTAGTAGTAGTAGTAGCAGTAGTAGTAGTAGTAGTAGTAGTAGTATTTTCTGGAAGTTTTGCTTAGGAAAGGCCTCAGTCTCTGTACCCCACCCCAAAAGCAAACCCCAGCAGGGCACATGGAGGGCTAGAACAGGGAGGGCAGGTGAAGGGGGCTGGCACAGGGTCAGGAGAACGCTCCAGCTGAGGGATGGTTTGTCCCTCTGCCCGCAGCGCCTCGCCAACTCCAAGGCCCACACCTCGCGCTTCATCAGCGCCAACCTGCCCTGCAACAAGTTCAAGAACCGCCTGGTGAACATCATGCCCTACGAGACCACCCGGGTGTGCCTGCAGCCCATCCGCGGCGTCGAGGGCTCCGACTACATCAACGCCAGCTTCATCGACGGCTACAGGTACGGCCGGGGCCGCCGAGCTCCGTGCCCCTGGGGCTGGGCCGGGCTCCGCACGGGGAGTCTGTGCTGGCCCATCGCCTGCGCACAGTGCAGGGGTAAATCCCCCCGCAGACCCAAATCCAGCCTGCTGAGATTTTCCCCGTGGTCTTAAATTACTGATCCCCTAAAGCAGCGCAGCCCTTCTCCAGCTGCAGGCCCTGAACACAGAGCATCAGTGAGGGGTGGATTTTGCTTTTGGGAGGTTTCTAAATATGGATTGGCCTTTTTATTACCTTTGTGATTTGGGGGCATTGCAATTCCCAAAGCTTCCCCCAGGAAACTCCAGCCCTGGTAGCTGCAACCCTCCATGGGTGGGTTTGGAGGGAACAAAGCAATTCCATGTGCAGGTTTTCCTCCTGTCCAGGTGCACCAGCAGTGCTGGCCCCAGCTGTGGCACTGGGATTAGGGCAGCCTGGTGGCTGGATTTTCCCCTTGGAAGTGGTATTTAAGGAAAGCTTCACCATTGGCTCTTTTTTTTTGACCACTGGCACCAAAGACACCCCCACCCCTTTAGACCTTGTGCTGTTCTAGTCCTTCCCCAGCATTCCCATTTGCTCTCCCACTCTCCAGCCTTTCCATGCAGTTCCCAAAGCTTCTGCCCACGCAGTGCTCCCCCCTGACCCCTCCTTGCTTTGGGCTCCCCCAGGCAGCAGAAGGCCTACATTGCCACGCAGGGGCCGCTGGCAGAGACCACCGAGGATTTCTGGAGGATGCTCTGGGAAAACAACTCCACCATCGTCGTGATGCTGACGAAGCTTCGCGAGATGGGGCGGGTGAGTGGGGGCAGAGGAGGGGCTGGGAGGGGAAGCCTGCGGGACAAGGACTCACAGGGACCTGTCTCTGCCCTGGGCAGGAAAAGTGCCATCAGTACTGGCCCGCGGAGCGCTCGGCGCGGTACCAGTACTTCGTCGTGGACCCCATGGCTGAGTACAACATGCCCCAGTACATCCTGCGGGAGTTCAAGGTCACGGATGCCAGGGTAGGTGCTGCCGTGGGCTGGGATAGGGCAGTTCAAACTGGCAGAAAACAGGGTTTGGTGGGCTGGGCTGAGGTGTCCACACTTTCTCTGGGATTATCAGTGGAGGAGAGCTCATAGAATATCCTGGTTGGAAGGGACCCACAAGGATCCTCGAGTCCAGCTCCTGCACAGAACAAGGTGGGGGTCAGGCTCTGCTCCCAGGACAAGAGGAAACAGCCTCAAGCTGTGCCAGGGGAGGTTCAGGTTGGACATTGGGAGGAATTTCTTCATGGAAAGTGTGGTCAGGCAGTGGAAGGGGCTGCCTGGGGACGTTTGGAGTCTGTGTGCCTGAGAGCTCAGTTGTGATCAGGAGCAGAACACACGCACACAGATTGTACTGGAATATTTGTTCTTACAAATTGAAAGTAGTTTCAAACCTCTCTCACTGCCGGGAGTTGCTTTGTTAGAGATGTGCCTGGCTTTGGGGTTTAGTTGCAGCTTATTTGAGGTGAAAGCAGAACATATTTCCCCAAAAAAGTCGATAAAAACCTTGCAAAGGTTTCTCTGCACCCTACAGAAAATGAGCACTTCTGTGGTTGGAAGAGGAGCCACTGCCAGTCATGTTCAAAGGGACAAATTCACTCCAATAATCTTCGATTCAATGTCAGGTTTCTCATCCAGAGGAACATTTCAATACCTTCTCAAATTTCTGTAGCAAACATAACCCTCCCTCTCACAGCTCAGTCTCCTGCTTTTGAGGTTGCCAAAGTATTCCAGAACCTGATAATTCAATTTGCAAGGTTGAGGAGGAGGATGCCTCATCGGTCCTCGTAGAACAAGATTTATCTTCCTGTCAGCTGTAATTCTGACACTGTGGCAAGTCTTTGTGAAGATTGATAGAGAGGCCAACACCTCACCTTGAACATTCCTTTGCTGAAGACTCCATCTGTGCTGTCTGCAGTGGTCAGAGCTTTCAGCACCTGCCAGGACGTGGATCTGTGCTGACAGGCTGAGTCCAGGAACGTCAGCTGCAACACAAGCAGCTCCATCATGGTGGGGCTGGATGATAAATACGTGTGCACTTGACTACGGCACTGAGTTGCCTCAACTTTTCATGCCCTTTAACAAACTAGCAACAAGAGTAGGGTGGGGTTTTTTTGCCTTTTCTGTTTTCTGTCACAAATACAGGGTGTTTAACTATTCCTGTTTTGTCCCCCAGGACGGTCAGTCACGAACTGTTCGTCAGTTCCAGTTCACTGACTGGCCAGAACAAGGTGTGCCAAAATCAGGAGAAGGTTTTATCGACTTCATTGGGCAGGTACACAAGACCAAGGAGCAGTTTGGCCAGGATGGCCCCATCTCTGTCCACTGCAGGTAGGCACATGGGCACACCTCATCCATCTGGGAAAGCGGGACAGCAGAAGGAATTAAAATCCAGATATCTCCCCCCTTTCCCACTCCATCCTTGCAGGGAGATTTCTTGGGGGTGTCAGTGCCAAACACTTGATTCTGCCAGCCAAACTCGTCTCCCTTCAGCCCTGGCACTGCCCACAAGGCTTTTGACCCTTTATGTTTGGAGGAGAGGTATGAAATGCCAATACTCTGAAGGAGATGGGAACCTCAGTGTTATATACAGCATATCTGTAGAATATCTCTAATATTTGACCTGCAGAGTTGGAAGTATTTTTTACCAGTCTCAGCCCAATTTACACCTCCATCATTGCTGGGCTGTGTTTGCTGCTAGCAAGAATTGTTCCTCCTTACCTACGGGCAGGACAGGATGATCCATTCTTATTAATTTTTTTTAATTTCAAAAGCTCAATATTACATATTAGGAAAAATTTTTTGGGTCACACTGTGGCACTTGGGTTATTTCTGGATATCTCTCCTGGAGGACTGGCCCAGGCTCTCCACTTCCAACATGTTGACAGGGCACAGCTCAACCCCACCCCAACCCCAGCATTTACAGGAACATTTGAACATTGTAGCACACAATTCCCTGTTTATTTCCTCCCCTTCCTGCAGTGCTGGCGTGGGCAGGACCGGAGTGTTCATCACCCTGAGCATCGTCCTGGAGCGGATGCGCTACGAGGGGGTTGTAGATATTTTCCAGACAGTGAAGATGCTGCGAACACAACGACCTGCAATGGTGCAAACAGAGGTGAGGGGGGCCCTGTCCTGTCCCAGGAATCACAGAATGGGTTGGGTTGGGTTGGGAGGGACCTTAAGCCCCTCTCGTTTCACTCCCAGGTTGCTCCAAGCCCTGTCCAGCCTGGCCTTTCTGAACATTACCAAACCCTCACCTGGGGTCCCTCAGCAAGCCCAGGCTGCACTGCTGATTTCACCTAAGAAATACAAAATAAATTTTAAAAAATTAAAAATTCCTATTGTTAGAAAGTCTCTTAGAGATTTCATCCCAGTCCGGAGCCTCGATTCTTATCCAAGAACAAGAATCTGGCTGTGGGGCCGACAGGAGAGTGAGGAATGTTCAGTACCTGAGAGGCACAGACATAAAGGGAAGGGCTGGAACTTCCCTCTGCCAGGAGTTCTCAGCTCTTTGAGCTTTGTGCTGTCTGGAAAGCAGGACAGGGATGCTGAGGCGCTGATTCCCACCTCTGAGGCTGCTTCTCTTTGCTGTTGGCAGGATGAATACCAGTTCTGTTACCAGGCAGCTCTGGAGTATCTGGGAAGTTTTGATCACTATGCAACATAAAAAGCCATCGTTGTGCAGACTCTACCAACCACTTCAGTCCTGGAAGGCCTCTTCTGACCCAGGAGGAGCGCTTGAACTTACAAAACTGACTCAGAAGAAGTACCTTTTCATCTGGACAATGCATCGGGAGCAGGGGGAAGGATTGGAAGGAACACCCCTTCAGGAACTCCATGTTGTAACCCGGCCCTCGCAGAGGCAGCTCGGGAGGGCTGCTCGGAACTGCTCTGGACCTCAGGTGGTGTTCGCTGGGGAGGACAGATGGACACGGGAAACAGATCCAACAGCTACAACACACCTTGGGAAACGTTTCTGCTGGAGAAGGGAAGGAAAAACCGACTTTGGTTACATCATTAGAGTTCAGTTTATTTACTAATATAGTTGGCAGTCTTTAAAGGAAGTCACTTGCAGAATTGAAGGTGTTCTGTGAAAGAAGAGGAACTAAATCTAAATAGGCAAACTTAGGGTCAGGAATTCTTCTAGCTGGAGTCTTAATAACCTCAGTATCAGCATTGGGATGATTCTGGGCTTGCAGGCACCTTGCAAACAGCATTCACAGGATGCCCCTGCCATGCCAGAGGTTTTATAGCTCACATTTTGAATACTTGGAACATTCCTCATTTCTTCTAATTCCAAAATTTATTTTTTAGGATATTTAAAAGGATAGAGAAAGAGTGAGAGTTACAACCCCCAGAGCTGGCTGTGGGGGGTGGCCCCCTCCCCTTGCTTGGGCTGGGGTCTCTGACTGCTGGGTCTGGGCCCCTTTCCAGCACATCTGGCTTTCCTTGGAGCAGGGTGGGACACCCCGGGAAGAAAGGCAGCCCCTTCCCCAGGCTCTTTGCACATTCACACCCCACTGCTGCTGTGAGCAGCTGCGTCCCCCCGTTCCTGCCTGGGAGCATCTCCCTGCCAGCAGCATCCCCCTGCCAGGAGCCCCAGAAACACCTACAGAAATTTGTTTCCAATATCCAGCTGGTTCCTGGTGCCAGCCCCTCGCCTCTGAACTCAGCAGCTCTCGGGAGCTCCTCTCAGGACTGTCCCAGCACCACGGCACTCCTTGCACAGCTCCCACGTCCCACTGTCCCCAACATGCCCCAGCTGTAAAAGAACTGGGAAAGATCCAGGAAGGTGCATCCAATGGCAAATACTGTGAGTGGCTTTCTTTAAAGTATCGATGTAACTGTAACAAGTGACATTACCTTTTTTTTAAATAGTGTATTTTTTCCTTTTTTTTTTTTTAAAAAAAGACAAAGAATATCAGTCAATGAATTTAAAAGAAAAATTTGCTTATTTGTTCATATTATGTTCAAAGACAGTCTATTTTTTCACTGTAGAAATGTTACGTGTAATGGCTGTGATATATAAAAATGCAGTGCAAATTGCTACTTCTACATATTGCTTTTCTACCATTTAAAAGGTTTAACTTGCTCATGTAAGAACAAAATGTCCTTTCTGGATTTTTTTTTTTTTTTGGGTTCTTTTGTTTTAAATCACAGACATATCCCAGGTCCCTGGGAGGGTGGNTACAGGGCCAGGGCTGAACTGGGAGATTCATCAACACCAGAGGCTTTTGCTGACTGGAGACAGAGATGTGATTTCGGAGCCTTGACACCCATCAGGTGTTTTAACATCCCAGGTGTGTTGCAGGTACCAGCCCAGCCTTTCTCTGTGCTGGTTGTGGCTCCAGTGCCCAGGAGTTTTCCTGCAGCCATGCACAGAGCACAGGATATCTGAGAAAAGCCACCCTGCCCCAAACTCTGCTCACCTCTGCCCTTTCCTTTTTTTTATTTTTCTAGAAGGGGTAATCATGGCCATCAAGTGCTGCCCAGAACCCCCCACACAACCCATTTCCTGTCTTTAACTGAAAAAAAGAAAAAAAAAAAAAAAAAAGAACCGACTGAAAGGCTTCTTCGAGATTTTACTTATTTGTGTGAAAGTTGCCCAAATTTCTAAGTATGTTGCAGCAAAATCTTACTGGACAAGTTGGGGGGAGGGGGGAGGTTTTTTTCTTTGTATGAGAGCAAAGTGCTGTTGCTTTCACACTGTTATTTCAAACTGAAACAGTAAGTGGTTTTCATACCACGGTGTATGTAGATATATTGACTTTGTATTAAAGGAAGATTGTCTGAACGTGCTGCAGCCCTGTGTGTGTGGGAGGGGCAGGGCCGAGGCAGCTGCTCTGGGCTGAGACTCCCAAATCCGTCCTGCCTGTGCCCAGGGCCAGGGAACAGTTGCTCTTCCCTCTGCTCTCCCTCTGCTCCTGCTAAAAATAGGCACCTGTACAAGCCAAACGTGGCTGCAAAGAAACAGCTCATTTGGGGAGCTTTGGGCCCAAAAGTGCAGTGCCACAGGCACGGGGGTGTTGCTGGTTCAGCCATGGATGAGTGGGGGGAGCTCAGCCTGCACCGGGATCCACCAGAAAGGTTCTGCCCCTCTGGGGGTGGTGGTGCTGCCCTGTCCGTGTGTCCCTGGTGGGGCGCAGGGCTCAGATCCCTGTCCCTGCTCCAAGCAAACCATTCTGGGGTCCTATGAGCTGCTGAAAACCCCTTGTCCCACTGATCCAGACCCTAAGCCAAGCCAAAGGCTTTCCCAACCCTGGCTCCTGCTCACAGGTAGGCCCAGCCCAGCCTGAGCTTCCCACCTCACCCACCTTAGGCCCGACAGGAGCACGGCAGGGAAAGGCTGGCGAGGACACGGGGGTTTGGAGAATGATGGAAGTGTTGGTCTGGGATCTGGGATCCTTCCCTCCCTCCCTCCCTCCCTCCCTTCCACAGCTCCCCCTCTCCCTGCGGGAGACTGACACCACCAGCAGCAGTTTGACTCAGGCTTAAAGAAAAGAACAAAAAATTAATTAGCAAGTTCACAGAGAACCAGGATCAGCATCAGGTGCACTGAGATCCCAGGGAATGACATCACCTCCAAAATGTTGTTGCTCCATGTGAGAGATGGAGCGGGGAGGGAGCCAACCACACATCAAACAGCAACAACCCTGATGGCACAGGAAAAAGAGAAAGGAATAAAACCCAGAAATCTCCTGGTTTATTACCACGTCTCCTGTACGTGTCCCTCCAGGCAGTCTGGGAATAGTAACAAGTTTTGACTTCATAATCTGGACTCAAAGGAAATTTGTAGCACGAGTGGCTCCACAGCTCAGCCACGAGACACAGGACAGGCACCTCCCCAGCCTCACATCAGTGAGCGGACTTTTGATGCTCACTTTATGTTACCATTAAAGAATAGAAAGGAAAAACTGATTCTTCTTCTAAGCTCTGTTTCTCAGCCTTCCCCTCCCTGCCTCCCTCCCTGCTCCCCTGCACTCCCAGCACTGCTATTCCTGTCTCTCCATGACGATAATCATTCCCACCACTGCTCTCCAGGCTCTTATTTTGGTTCCATCCTTTTCTGAGCTGGCATGACCATCCCCCGGGTTGAAATGCAAACCCCTCACAGAACTGAAATAAACTCCACATGGAGCACAGGAAGGTGAGTGGCAAAGGGAATTGGAACAACAGCTGGGAACTAAGTAAAGCTTTCCAAAAATCCCATCCAACTCTGCAGGAGGCCAGTTAGGGAAGCAAATACAGGATGAAATCTTTTCATTGAATCATGGAATATCTTGCATTGGAAGGGACCAACAGGGATCATCCAGTCCAATTCCTGGCCCTGCACAGACCCCCCAACAACCCCACCCTGGGCATCCCTGGCAGCGCTGTCCAAATGCTCCTGGAGCTCTGGCAGCCTCGGGGCCGGGACCATTCCCTGGGGAGCCTGGGCAGTGCCCAGCAAGAGTGAGGCTCACAGGGTACAGTCCCAGGAGAAGCTGCTGGAATTACATCCCAATTACAGTTTTTGAATGCGACAGCCTGACATGGGGATTAATAAATGATAAAACAAATGATAAAAGAAATGATAACAGAAATGATTCCAGACTCTGGGATGTGCATGGTGCACCCCGACTGCACCCCTGGTGCCCATCCCAGCCATTCCCAAGAAACAGGAATTCTTGCTCCGAGCTCAGTCTCTCCAGGTTTGCTGATCCAGACAGCACCAGCCTGAAACCTGGCACGGGGCTGAGTTTCATTTTAATTAAACTCTAAGTGATGGCCCATTAATGCCTGTTTGCAGCAGGGCTGGGGGGGGGAGACTCTTGTTCCTTATTGATCCCAGGATTTTTTCCCTCTCTCTGTCTCTCTTCTCTTTCTCTCACATGAGTTCCAAATGACAGCTTTGACAGCAAGTTTATTAGAGATGTGAGCAGGGGTGGAAGGAGTAAATCATTGCAGGTAATATTTTTACAGAACAGGGCTGTCAGAAGGGCTCCAGATCTACACGGACCCGACTCCCGGCAGAGGAGTGGGGTTAAGGCATGGACAGTGGTTTTACAAGGGATCTCAGAGCCCTCTTTTATTAAAGCTGAGAAGGACACTGAGAGCAGAGCCAAACCCGTCCCTCCAGCACCGGTTTTCCGTATGGAGTGTCCAGGGCATGGCTCAGTGCTTGCTCCGAGTCCCACAGCCCTGGGTCCAGCCAGGGCCATTCCTGGCAGGATTCAGAGGTGCCCCCAGCCCTGGCCGGTGCTGATCCCATCTCCAGGGGCCCCAGGACGAGCACCTGTGTCACCCTCACAGCCCTCTCCACATCTGGCACCATTCCTATGCAAATCCTGAAGGGATTCTCTGCACAGATTGATCGAAGTCTCTTTAAGCCCTGGCTCTGCCCGAGGCTCATCCAGACCCCCACGGCCACCCCGGTGCTGCCCTGTAAAGCTCAGAGCAGCAAAGCCTTTCCCAGGGGCTTGCAGGGAGCAGGCTTGTCCCAGTTCCCATTTACACCACATTGGGCAAAACCAGTTTGCGCCTCAGTCAGAATTTGCAGCAGCCTGGATGCCAAATCCCTGAGGGATTGATTTGCAAAAGGCCCCAGGCCCCTGCACAGCACTAAACCAAGAGCCCCCGAGTCCCCTGCAGCAGAACAAAGGCTTTAAAGTAGCTGTAACTGTAATTTACATTCCAGAGGAAAAGGAAAAGCTTTTCTTGGTTTACAGAATTACCCAAGTGGCAAAGCAGTTCCCAGGCCAGGAGAAATTCCTCACGTTGCAGTACGCTTTAATTATACCAAGAGCAGCAGTAACAGACCGAGAAATCAATTCCTTCTCCTCAATAAGATGGTTGCAAATTCCAAGTCGGCAAGTGAACAGATGTAGAACTGAAATGGAAAAAGTAAATACCCTCGGAGGTACTGAGAAAGTTGTCTTACTACTGCTACAAGTCCATCCACTGGGAAAGGGATACAGGGAGCCTGCTCCCAGATTTCCCAAGGAAGAAACCACAAGTTCAGTCTCACTGCCTGGATCGCTGGCAGTGTCCAAGGCCAGGTTGGGTTGGGCTTGGAGCAGCCTGGGACAGTGGAAGGTGTCCCTGTCCCTGTCCCTGGCAGGGGTGGGATGACCTGGGAATGTGGCTGAAGCCTGAGCAGCAGCATTACCTTGCTATGGGGTAACCACATACAACCATTTAATGTATTCACCCCAGGCCAGCTTTAATCTCCCTGTTTTTCCATTGTCTACTCATCCATCCACCCATCCACCCATCCATCCATCCATCCATCCATCCATCCATCCATCCATCCATCCATCCATCCATCCATCCATCCCTCCATCTGCAGAGCAGGAACACCAGATCCCTTTGCAATCTGCACAGGGATCAAAGCCCGAAGTCCCGACCTCGCCGTGCCTTTATCTCCTGAAACACCAAAGGCCCAACTCCCTCCAGGCATCAGAGGGAGAAATTCCTGATTAAGGAGTTTGGGCTGCGTCCATCTGTGTCCGTGCCCGCCGTGCGCACACGGGGCACACGCAGACGTGCAGATGGCAGCCCCAGATTAATGGGTTACACAAGGGCTTTATCCCGGGCTTACTGGGGATAATAAACCCCTCGGAAAAAATTGTGTCCAAATGATTAAAAAAAAATCTCTTCTCTTTAAATATATAACGTTCTGCCTGAGCCATGTAAGGTGTTGTTCAGGAAATTGCTGGACATCACCGACTGGGGTTCCACTTCCACCAGGCCCTTCTCCCACCTCTGGGCTGGGAGAACCAAGCACTTCCCAGCAGAATAACCAGCAGGGTGGGGATGGCACACTGGTACAACCCACAGCCAATCAAGAGATGTATTTTTATGGTTTTTTAGGGGAACAAACACCCTGCCTAAGGCTCAGACTGGATGGGGCTCCAAGTATCCTGGTCCAGCTGAAGGTGTCCCTGCCCGTGGCAGGGGGTCGGAATGAGATGAGCTTTAAGGTTCTTTCCAACCCAAACCATTCTGGAATTCTGTGAGGTGCCTGCCCGTGTGCTGAGGCTTGGGGGAAGGATGGTGCAGTCCCAGTCCAAAATGCATCCCCCTTCCCTCCTCCAGAGCACACCAGGAAGGAGCTGCTGAGCATTTGCCTCGGGGGTGAGGTGCAAACCCTTCCCCCAGGGGTGACAGCCGAGGCAGCTGAGTCACACAGCCAGAAATACAATGAAAACCACCAAAAAAAATGCAAATTACTAAAATAAACCCACCGTGGGCCCTGCAGATTTTGCCCACGGGATATTTTTAGAGGCTGGGGAGGAGATGCTGGAGGTGCCTTCAGGGATTCTCCAGCAGCAGGGGAGTGGAGGGACAAGGGAATAACATCAAACAGAACAAGCTTGGAGGGCCATTGCGAAGAACCCAGTAGTGCCTGAAGTTGCAGACCCACCACGTGGAATCCCAGACTGGCTTGGGTTGGAAGAGACCTTAAAGCTCCTCCAGTTCCACCCTTGCAGCTCCCAGGGCTCCATCTGCACAGAGGATGAGAGGCAGAAACAAACCCTGCACAGGTCCAATTCACAGGACAGGTCGGTGTCAGAGGGAAAAACTTTCCACAGGGGACATCTGGAAACACAAATTTGACCTTTTTAAGCAGGAAGAAATGTTTTCACAATTTCTTAGCCTCAAATGTCTCACTCCCCCTCTCCTACCTCCCTCTCCTCAGAGCTCTTGGACTTGCAGGAGGGGTTATATTTTAGGGTATCCCCTTTTAGCTACAAAGAATTTTTTTAGGTTGAAACCTAAAGATAAATCACACCAAATTACTGTTCCCGCAGGAAAAGCAGATTCAAATTGCTGTGCAATTTTTTATCTAAATAATCTTTAAATTTTAAGAAGGGGGAGAAAAAACTAATTACATCTTTGTGTAGGAGATCATAAATCACATAATTACAATGGGAACCTCTGCATCTTTCCAACAGACCAAAAGCAGACTACACAAGTTCTTATCTCATTATTGTTTAATTAAGAATTATGTTTGAGCATCTTCTTTTTAATTATCATGGAGCCCAGATGACTTCTAATCTCCGTTTTACCCAAAATGAGGGAAGGTGCAGTCCAAAACGGGCACTAATGAATTTACAATTTGCTCTTTGGGGAACTTTAATAAAATTTACTCCACACAGAAGATTAACGCTGATAAAGTGAACTTCCAAAGAGAACATTTGGTTCCTTTCAATTGGCATCACACGAGTGTCAGGAGCTCACGGAGGGGATGCTGAGCTGTTACTTTTTGGGGAGGTTCACACAGGGTTCTGTGACTGCTCCTACACCCCAAAACACCCTGGAGGGGACAGCAGGGCTGGGGGAAATGGGGAGCAGCAGAATCAGGAGCTGTGTCTGCACAAAGGCAGGGACACCTCCCACTGTCCCAGGCTGCTCCAAGCCCCAGTGTCCAGCCTGGCCTTGGGCACTGCCAGGGATCCAGGGGCAGCCACAGCTGCTCTGGGCACCCTGTGCCAGGGCCTCCCACCCTCACAGCCAGGAATTCCTTCCCATTATCGCATCCAACGCTGCCCTCTGGCAGTGGGAAGTTCCACTTCCCTCCTCTGAACATGAGGAGAAACTTTTCCCCATCAAAACCTTTTCCCACTGAGGTCTCTGCCCGGTGTCCTGCTGGCCCTGTGACCCGGGGTGACAAGCTGTGACACACACACACACACACACAGATGTATCTTCATAAATGTGTGAGGGGTTGTTGAAGCCCAGCACACAGCAAACACCTTTTAATTCAATTGGCTGAATCGACACAGAGAGATTATTAGTTTTCAGTAAGATTTGATTCAATTAATTAGCCTGAAAATATCAGCACAGCCAGGCGAGCAAAGAAAAACAGAGATAAATCCCTGCCATGGCGCTGCTTCATCTTTTAAAGGCAATTAACTCTTAGTTATTAGCTTTTAATTAGGGAATAATAATGACACCATTAATACAGTTTATTATTCTTGTCAGCAGACAGCTGTTCCAACCAGATTCTATTATCAGATCTTGGCTTTTGTCTGCTCCTTGCAGGGGAGGGGAGGCAGAACTGGGGGGTCCCGGGCTGGTTCCCCCCTCCCAGTGCCCTGGGAGGGAGCTGCCTCTCACCCCAGCCCCTTCCCAGGGATGCAGCAGGAACATCAGCTCCCTCCCAGACTCCAAAGGGGGCCCACACAATCGCCAGAGGTTTCTCTGCTGCGTTAAACAGCCCCTGAAATGGTTCCTCCCTCTCGGGGATCCTGGTGGCAGCAGCCCCAGCCCCGACTGTGCATTGATGTCTCTGTCCCGGGTAATTCCCGAGCCCTCCCGGGGGAGGGGAGGCTGGAGCCGTGCCAAAGATGGTTTTACACCTCAGCTCACAGCACCTGAGATGGATCCCAAACGTTCACAACACCAAAAACGTCCCTGTTTTATTTTCTTTTCTTCCCAACTTGCCCCCTCTTTGGAAGTGCCGCGCAGAGCAGGGCAGAGCTGACTTGGAAACAAATAATCACCCTAAAGAAATTAAGCATTTGAAATAATTCTACCCATTCCCGGTCTCACCCCACCGCCAAGCCCACGTCCCTGCAGGCAGCTGCCAAGGGTGCCAGAAACACCATGGAATTCTCTTTCTTTTCGCCCTGAATTTATTGTGAAACTTCAAATCCTTCTGTAAGAGCAACAACCACGACCTTGGCGGTGGCCAAATGCCTCAAGTTTTCACTTCTGTGTCTGCTGAGTCACCAAAAAATCTCCAGAGGCCAGTGATTACACAGCAAACCACATTTCCCATTATTTTCCCCATTATCCTGTTTCACCGTGTTCTAGCAGAGACTGGAAACCATTTCCAGGGCACAAGCCTGTCTTCACTGTGGTTTTTTATTCCTTTATCACACAGGAATTAATCTTACCCCAAATTATGCACACAGGACGCTCCAGCAATACAAAAACGCAACGCCATAAATTTCCCCGATCTACTCTGGAGTTAATAAATCACAAAAATAAGTGTAAAATATTCTGGTGGGTTCCACTACCTTGGTTTTAATTTGTTGTCCTTGCTCTGGACTGGAGGAAGCCCTAAGGGAAACTCCAGGAGCTCCTTGAACTGGCAGCCTGCTCGTGGAAGGAATTTTCTCCTCCTCTCCCAGCACAGTGCAGTCAAATCCTGAGGAAAGAAACGAAGCTGGAGTAGGAGCAAAGCAGCTGGAAGAGCCTATTTGCAATTTTCTACAGGAAAGCAGAGTTGTTAAATTGAAAGCAAAGCTGTACAAAAGGGAAAACTTCCCCCAATGAGCACTGACATAAAAATAAGAAGGAACGGGAAGGCAGGGCTACAACCACGAGCACCCGGAGCTGGGAACCGCGGCACAGAGACGCTGCACTGAAGGGAAAAGGAGAAAGGGGAAAATGAAAGGGAAGAGGAGCACCAGTGCTGGGAAGCTACAGCAGGACACGGCAGCTCCCAGCAGAGGCTGATCCCGCTTTCCCAGGTGGGTGCCAGCAGCGTTGTCACCCCTGTGTCACACGCAGCTCCAGCCCCAGAGCCCCTCCCTGCACCCGACCGAGCCCTCAGGAGAAACTGCTCGGTGCCGCTGCAGCAACAAGAACTGCTCAGCTCAGGGGGGTTTTCTTCTCAGCTGTATCCCAGTGCAAGTCGGGAGAGGAAAACCAACAGAAAAACTGAATTTCAACAAACTTTGTCTCTCATCCTGTTCCATGGGCAGGGACACCTCCCACTGTCCCAGGCTGCTCCCAGCCCCAATGTCCAGCCTGGCCTTGGGCACTGCCAGGGATCCAGGGGCAGCCACAGCTGCTCTGGGCACCCTGTGCCAGGGCCTGTCAGTGCTGCTGCTCACGGCAGAGCTCCAGCAGGTCCATGTCAGCTGCAGGTGCTTCACCACTCAGGTCTGAGCACAAACATCTGAATCCAATCAGGAAAAAACCCAAGAACATCTCTTACTACTGAGAAAAACTGCAGGGAAATGAAGTTGGACAAAATGGGCCAAGTCCTTGTTTCGGGAGTATCAGGGAAGTGAGAGAAGTTGCAGTGTTTAACAAGCAGCCAATTGTCTCTAAGCTGATTTAGTGAAAAATGTGATGATAAGTTGCTCCTGTAACCCAGCCCCATCCCAGAGCAGAGGCATCTCACACAGTTGTGCTCAGGCAGATTTTTCACTTCGTGCTGACAAAAATCTCACACTAATCACCCAACCCCGGCCACAAAGCTCCTGGATTGCAGCGTTAATTCCATGTTATGTCTGAATCCCAGATTAAGCAGACACAGCACGTCCCCAGCTCCAAGTGGCTCCGAGCTATTCAGGTAACAAAGAGAAGGAAACCTCAGCTCTAAGCAGAGCCACGAGGAAATCAGACTTGCACCAGAGCCCTTCTCCCTCCTCGAGGCTTCTCCACAGAGAAAACTGTCCAGTGACCCTTCTGTACCTCCAATCAACTCCAATTCATCTCTTTAGTCAGGCAGGTGAACCCCTGCTCCTCTCCACAGCAGCAGCATCTTGGCCTGGATCATGGGTAACTGACCATTCACTCCTAATCAAAGACAATTTGCTGTGTTTTCCAGAGATGGCTCCATTAAATGAAGCAGATGAGCAGTGGATCTGGCCATTTATTTATTTTTAAACCCTGATCTGGGGCACAGGGGAGGGTATCACTCCTGTTTCAGAGACAGATTGGCTGCGAGCTCGTTTGCTGGGGGATATTAGCAGCTGGCATCTGAAATGGCAAGGCCGGGGTGGAGAGGTAAGCCAAAGTCAACTGTGCTGAAACAGAGCCAAAATCCTGTTTGTTCCACAGGAAAAGTGGTTAAGCTGTGGTGGCTGTGTAATTCCAAACAGTATTTGCACAGTGACCTTTACATTTCCCCTCTTGGAAACCAAAAATTTAATTGTTTTGCTGCTCTTGTGCAGAATAAATAACTCTGATTTTCTATTGGTGAGCAAGTAACCCAAGGACTTCTCTTCTGCTATCAAAGCTGCCAAATAATTCTGTGTCAACAGCTCCAGCTCATTTGAGTCCCAGGATTGTGCCAAAACTGCCTTTTTTTGTGTGCGTGTGCCAGCACGGTGGTTCATGGGACAAGGAACAAGAGACGACCTGAACGTGGGACTGGAAATCAGGAACCCACAGGAGCTCCCCTGGAGCCTCCTGCCGGATCCCAAGCGATTTGTTCACTCTGTCCCTGTAACTCCGGGATCACTGCAGGTCCCGCCTGTGCCGGGTGCTCTGACTCAGGCACGGCTTGAATTTCCAGGGTTAAACTCACCCACGGGGTGGGAAATTCCACGAGCTCAACTCAAAGGGCTTTTAAACTAAAACAGCACCTTCAGAGCCAAGTTTAGGTTAAAACAGCTCCTGGTTACCTTAAGCTAAAACTCCCTGAGTAAAGCGCTCCCACCAAAGCATGGGCCTGCTTCCAGAAGGGAATTGCACCTGTTTAATGAGCAGTTTTATTAAACTGGCGCAATTTGTTCAAGCTGAGGGAGAACTACTGATGAAGAACTAATACAAACAGTAAGGGAAGAGGAACAGAGAAAAATCCTCACAGAATAACCTCAAGAAATAGAACTTCTGTAAAACTGGCCAAAGCACAGATATCTGCAGCACGTGACAAGGTTTTTCCATCGTCTGCCCTTTCCCTAAGCTGAACAGTCAATAAAAAGCAGAAATAAAGCAAGTGCACTGAAGAGGGAGTGTCTGAGATCCTGGGATATCCAACCCTGTACAAGCCGGGAGCCAGGAGAGGCCATGGATGGGAAATCCACCAAATCCCACCTGTGGACACGGATCTGCACTGGAGATTTGCAGAAGTGCATTTGCATTTCCATAGGAAACCAAAATGAGAACCCAAATTTTGGTTCCATGGGACCAAAGTGAGAGAACCGTGACCCAGCAGAGGACAAAGAGGTGGAATTCTCATCAGGCATCAGGAAAGTTGGGATAGTCCATTCAGCCCCATCACTGCACAGCCTCACAGCCTCACCCAACCAACACTGCTAATTTTAGTTCTCTATTTAATCCTGTCCTTTACAAAGGAAAAAAGGAACTGTCTCCTTCATTTCATCTTGCCAAGCTCAAGATCTTTCCCAGCCAGGAGTTAATGAATCTCCAGCCCCCGTCCCACTCTCCAGGCACACGGGGAGCCTCCGCCGGCCTGGGAGGAGGAGGGAGCTGCTGATCCCCATCTCGTCCCCGCTGCCAGCAATTAGCACAAATGACTTTACTGTGTGTGACAGTTGTGACACTGACTCAGGGACTCCGAGCAGCTCCTGTGCCACAGGTTTCAGAACATCTGCTCGGGTGTCCTGGTGCTCGGGAGCCTGCAGGAAACGCCAGCCCTGGGCGCCAGGGAAAGCTGCACCTCGCACCGCAGCGGGCACCCTGGCACAGCCTGCGAGGGCAGGGGCAGCGGCTCCAGGCAGGTGGGAGCTGCACAGCAGCACCACCCCTGAACATCAGTGCAGGCAGCACCTCCAGGGGATGGAGCGGGCACCAACGGAGAGCGTGGAGAAGCCACAGGAGGAAACCGGAACGCGCTGCAGCGGAGCTGCAGCTCAGCCGTGCGGGGTACCGGGGGTCCGTGCCCACCGACGCCCTTCGCCGGGGGTCAGGAAGGCGGAGAGGTGGGAGCAGGAGGAGGGTGAGGAGCCGTGTCAGCCACGCTCTTCCACCCAGCCCCGCCGGGGCGTTCCCATCGCCTCCCCGAGGCTTCCCCGGCCCCGCGGAATCTCCTGTGCCCCCACAGCACCCGCAGCCCAGGGCGGCAGCCCCAGGGAGCAGCGCAGCCCCGCGGGGCTCCGGGCGGGAATGTGGAATGTGGGAATGTGGGAAGGTGGGAATGTGGGAATGTGGCAGTGCGGAGGGGCTGATCCCTCTGACCACGGGCAGCTCCTGGCAGCCGCTGCTGCTTGAGACATCTTTAAAATCCCATCGGCTCCTACTGCAGCAACACAGCAGACCTTCACCTCAGAGGTAAGCTTCGTGTGCGTGGGAATTCCGAGAGTTCCTCCCAGCAGCTCCTCCCCACTGGACGATTCCTCAGATCATGTCAAGGAAAACTATTAAGCTGCAAAAGACTGGAAGTTGGAGATTTCTTTTCTTTCACATCCTGCAATAACTGGAGAGGAATTTGTCAAAAAGCTCAGGATGGGAAATTTAAGGTGTTTAAATGAAGTTTCAGGAAGATGCTGTTGGAGGAGGTTCAACGACCTCCTGCTGCACGAGACCTTAAACTTAGAAATGAAGAGACTTCAACCCCCCAAAAAGTGTCATTCTGAAATGCTCAACAGCCTTTAATTCATTTTGAACCTAGAGGCAGAGAAAAAAATAGGCAAAAAATACATCACAGCCTTAATCTAGGGGGAGAAAGAAAAAAATCATTATTTTTATAGCACATAATCAGACACAAATATATTTCACTGGAGGAAGGGGTAGGAATGTGCATTTCCTATTTCCTTGTCAATAGTCTGATGCCCAGAGGCCATCAATATGGCCACTATCCCGAATCTGCACAAGTCATTCCTAAACCAAAAAGAGGGATTTAAAAATCAACAAAAAGAGAGAAAACCCTTGCACCAAGGAAGGGCATTCAACAGTTCCAGGTTCATGTTTCAACATAACTCAGCATCTGAATATGGGGTGAGGAAACACACTTTTGTTTTTACAATATAAATAGTATTTGGGAAAGGTACTACATACGGATACAGCAACGGTGCTATTGCAGGACTCCAACATGCAGAGGAAATTCCCCGTCGATCACAACCACTCATCCCATCCCACCCTTCCCTCCCACCTCCAAAAAAAAAAAAATCCTCTGCTGGTTAAATTTCTCTTTCAATTGTTTTAAATATTTCTCTCGTGGTCTGGCAACATTCTTAGTCTTTTATACAGCAAGTTTTCTATTTAATCACATTTCAACCGACATGAGACAGCTCTGTAGGAGGAACAACCGAGGCTCGGGAGAACCTTGCCAGTTTTTTAAACTTTTATTAGTCTCAGTTTGGTTTTATTCATGGAGACATCTACTGAAAACGCCAAAAACTCAGAGATTTAAAAAAAAAAAAAACCAAACAAAAACCAGAACCCTGTTTCCAAGGTCTTACAACCGCGCACGCGCAGCCACGCACACAAAAAGGACCCGTAGCAGAGGCAGGAGAAAGGATGGGAACTCCAATCCTCAAGGGAGAACAAAACCAAAGTAAAAAAAATTAAATTGCTTTATTCTATCTCCACTCTTTCACTAGGACAGTTTAATACCCATGGAGTCTCTTAAGATGCTAATCTACCATCTGCTAGCCCACAAATCCTTCCCACTTATTCCCTTAAAGATCCAGCCAGAGCGTTGCTTAAAAGCCTCTCCTCAGAACAAGAACCACCTTGCAAAGGGGCTTAAAAAATAATAATGAAAACAAGAATATTGTCTCTTTCCATCCAGTAATTTCAGGGAATTAAGTGGAAAAGATTGCAGTGCAGCATTCCAGGTTGCTCTGCTGGCCCGGCTGGGGCGTGGAGGGAGGGAAGGGTCTGGGTGCCCTCTCCTCCCTTCACCTGAACTTCCCCAGCTCTGCCACGGCCCCTTTCCAGCTCGGGACCAGCACTGCCTTGTTCTCTCCCTCTGAACTGACTGAGGTCCTCCAAAGAGAGTGGCAGACTTTCCAGTGACTTCGGCAGGGTTTGGATCAGGCTCCTTCCCAAGCACTGCTCCACATCAGCTCTTCGGCTGGAGGTGATTTCCAAGCGTCCAGGTGGGAGCTGCCCACTCAATGCTTCAGGGTTTGAGTTTGCCTTCAATGCTCCTTCAATCCTCAGTGAGCTGAGTCCAATCAAAGGCAGGGCTTGCACTCCTCTTCCCCAGGAGTAACTCAAAGGCTCAGTCTTTACTTAAGGAAAGGATGTCACGACAATCAGATGTTTGGGGAATTTCTTCTTTAATAGGATAAAAGAAAAACATACAAACACCTCCCAAGCTTCTGTCATGGAATGATTCTCACACTGTAAGGAGCACAACTCAAAAAAAAAATTAAAAAATAAAAATACAAAGAAAAGAGAAAGGTTCCTAAGGGAGAAGTGCTGCCAGGGAGCCAGGGCAGCCCCTCGGAGCTCTCACCGCAGCGGGATGGGGGCGGCTCGTAAGGAACTAACACAAGCAGCAACAGAACACCTGCCAAACAAGGGTGGCACACTGGAACTCAAAGCCATGCTGATCTTGAACTAGAAAGCAACTGTGATGGCAAAGATGGGGAAGGAAGATGACAGGAATGACCCAAACCTGGCCATTTCTCCCTAAGTCCCTCCCTGGTGATGTGGCAGCGATGCCAACGTCCCTCTCAGGGCTTTCAGAGAGCGAATGGTAAGAAACATCCCAGCTGTGAACATTTCTTCCCCCACCTTCCCCAGCTTACAAAGATAGTGTTTCTTTACAAAAGAAGAACCCAGAACATTCCAGGACATCTGCTCTTGCTCTCCCTCTCCCCGCTGTAACATCAGTCCTGATTCGTTTGGGGGTGAGGGGGGAGGATTTCATTTATTTTGTTTTAAAGCCATAATCTAGAAAAATGTTTTGTGGAAACTTTCATTTTCCTATTTTTGCTTGCTTTTTTTTTTTTAATAATGCTCATTCATAGAAAACTTCACAAAGGTGATTTCTATGTACAGAAAACACGATTCCAAAGGCTGCTTCAGTAGTCAATGTAATAGCACCTTGAAAGACAAAAGTTTGACAGATTTGAAAAAGTCATTTTGTTAAATTTTAACCCTTTCCTCATAAAAAAAGAACCAGTCACAAAGCTCCATCTGTAGAAACTCTTCCAAAGTCTCCATGTGAAAAGCTGAAGGGCTTCCAAGCTCCCCAGCTCTTGGTCAGCAACTCCTGGCAAGGTCGAGGTAGCAGCCAGACAGGGATTTCCTGCAGTCCAAACCAAGAGGAGATGAAAGAAATTCACAGCAGACTATTGCACAGGGCTGGTCTTCCATTCCACAGTTTCATATTTATTTTTCCACAAACTCAAAAAGGGTTAATTGAATATTTTGAATGAATCCTGGTTAAAACATGTTGCTCTGAGTCCCAGGCTGGTACTGTGTCTGCAACAGGCTCTCCATAAAGGCCAAGTAATCGGGGGTTTGTCCATATTCTTCAGGATTTCTTGGATTCCCCAGCCGGGGACGCTTGGCTGCTCTCACTTCATCTCCCGAAAATACATCTTCCTGAGGGGCCCCAGTGCTGAGGGACTGCAGGAGACACAAACCAACCATTAGAGGCACAGCAGGAGGACAGGGAGAGACCCGCGGGTCGTGCCTCGCGCTGGGGCAGCCGGGAGCAACCTGGGCATTCTCCAGTCCCATCGCTGGGTTAAATGAAATGGTTTGAAAGGGTAAAGCACCAGGTCTGCAAACACCCAGCAAGTCTGGAACCAAAAAAAGCTATGAAATAAATCCCTCATCTTTTCTAGGCTCAGTAATTCCACTGTATGCACTTAAAGACCGCCTGATCTTGTAGATTAAGAAGTTTATAGATAAGAGCTACACTCTCAATCTCCAGTTTGGTGAGAAAAAGGGGTTTGGTCCCACAGTGATAATCAGTTCTCCAGAAACCACTGAGCTGCAGCCCAGCTCACCTCACATTTGGACAAGACGACTCCACATAACTGAATTCATATGGTGTAAAATGATCTGAACATAATCTTTTAACCAGAGAAAATAAAACTCCGAGCTGAACACGTGCAAGGGAAAATCATTTCTGTGCCTCTCAAGCATTCATGGCCAGGATTTCTTCTACTCCGTGTATTTTGGGAATGACAAGCAGTTTTACAGCCACAGAAATTGGAGGCTGCATTCACCTAATGTCTAAAAAATACATGAAGAAAATGTGAAGGGGTTCTGCAAGCTGCAGCTGGTTTATGGTGTGCTATTTTGGTACGCACCAGGCGAGACTTGACTCTCTTGGGAAGCTCTTCCTCCAAGGTATAAATATCCCCACGCTTTACCATGAGCTGAGAACCATCTTCAAACTCGACCTGCAGGGAGGCAGAAGATGAAATCAGAGACAGCATTTGAACAGCCCATTCCCAGCCTGTGCCACACCTGGGCCCTCCAGGGAACACCCGGGAAGCACCAGGGGCCAGCTCCCGTGGATGCAGCCCTTGGCACTGCACGTCTCCAGGGCTGCTGTGGAATGAACACTCCCAAGCTCTGGTGAGGATGCTGAACCCAAAAAGTGCTGCTTTCAGTGCTGTTCAGGCACCTCTCTCTTATCCGAGTGGATTCATTCAGTGCTCCATGGATCCCAAAATATCTGTGCTCCAGCTGGCCCAGCACTGCTGCTCCCCCCTCCCAGGCACAGCACCTCACATTTCTACTGATTTTTGATTCACATCCTGAAAAAAGCAGCTTTTCACTTATAATAAAAGCAGCCCTGCATTCAGGCCAACCTGGTAATAATTTCTTTCATCTTAAACAAAGCATTTTCACAGGTCACAAAGAAACAACTCCAGCTACTAAAGTACATTTGTATTTCAACCAGCAGAAATAGTCAGCCAGGTACAAAAAACTCCTCCCATGAAACCCTTTTTGCTAAGCACTGATTATATCATGAATTATGCATCAGATGTTCCAGGGATGTTTATTCATGGAAACGTGCACAGCAAAATGTTAAAACTATTAAAAGTTTTTAAGGGATTCTTATTTCCTTTGCTCAAGACTTTAATACACTTTTCTGGATAAAGCAGAAGGACACAGAGCACAGTTTAATAGGGGTGTCAAGTTCAGGCTGGACAAACTCAGAGGGAATAAATTATCTGTGCTCCCAAAGCCTCCTCCTGCTCCGCCCAGCTCCAGCAGCCCATCCCTGGTGCAGGCTCAGCTCTGCCATGCTGGAACAGCTCCCCAGAGCTGGGATCCCTCTGCCACACTCACCTGGTAAATCTGACTGATCTGGGCTGCAATAAACTTGGCCTTGTAGATGATCCCATCCGTCCACTGCAGCTGCACCAGCTCCCCCTCCGGAGGGGGCCCCATCTGGATGCAGTCCCTGCTCTGAGGACAGAGAGAGAGGGGTCAGAGACAACTCCACCAGAGCTCAGGAGCCAGAGGTGTGCTAAAATCACATAACATTTTAATGAGCTATAAGATAAGTTTCTGCACTTGTGATTAATTGTGGGCATCTCAAACAAAACCAGCCTGAGAGACCAGAACCAACACTGGCAGCTCCTTCTGCTGACAGCAACCAGTTCATGGACATTTCTCATTACAAATCCCGAAACATCACATCTCCTGTATCTCAAAAACAAGCAGGGCAACTCAGTGAATCAGTGGCACAATCAGGAAGGCAATGCATGAGCTGACAAATCAGCCCTTCTAGACATTCCCTCTATTAAGTGAATTCCCTGTTTTGAACCAGAAGTGCTTACGGACAATCTGCGTCCCCCATGAATCACACTTGTCAGTTGAAAAATAAGATTATTCAACCACAAAACAAATAGGATGAAACCTAGAACAAACACTGCTTTCTGTGAAGTCATCTGCATTCAGCAAGATCACATCTTTGTAAAGCAACCAAAAAATAAATGAGATAATGTCAGAAACAAGACCTGTCATGAAGAGCAGGATGAGATTTTCTAGGCAAGCAGCAACTTAAAAATGAAAATGAAAAAGTTAAGTTTTGCTTTGCTGTTCCACGCCAAGGCACAGCTAACAGTTTGTACTCGGTGAGGCAGGAGTGGCCCCAGAGCTGCCTTACAATGATGCTCTCGGGGTAAACGTTGTCACTGTAGGAGCCATCGTCGAAGTTCACTTCGTAGAAGGTCTGGGTGGTGGTGCCGATGACCCTGCAGCGATAGTAGAGCCCGTTCCTGTTCTTGGTGATCACTGTCTGCCCCAGGGCCACCTCCCTCCGGAACGGGACCTGTGCGGGACACAGCAGGGAATCAGCTGCAAGCCACACCCGGAAAAGTTGTGTCTAAAATCCCCCGGAATCATGGAATGGTCTGGGTGGGAAGGACCTTAAATCCCATCCAGTCCCACCCCTGCCAGGGACAGGGACACCTCCCACTGTCCCAGGCTGCTCCAAGCCCCAGTGTCCAGCCTGGCCTTGGACACTGCCAGGGATCCAGGGGCAGCCACAGCTGCTCTGGGCACCCTGTGCCAGTGTTTCACCCCCTTCGCAGCCAGGAATTCCTTCCCAATATCCCACCTAAACCAGCTCTCTTGCAGATTAAAGCCATCCCCAATAATGGCTTCCTGGACAATCATTCTGCACTAAAAGCACAGAATCTTTTTGAGCCAACACAGGCAGGGAGAAACTATTTTAATAAACCCCCAGAAACAAAGCAACCCAACAAAACCCCCAAAAATCCCCAATCCCACGCCCCAGAACAGAAGCCCCGAGCCTACGTTCTGGTTTGCTGCCTTGTGCTTGAAGCAGGTGATGGAGACCACGTAGGGCCAGTCGTCGGGCTCCATGGGCACCCCGGCCGCGTGCGCGCACGTCACGTGGAAGGACGTGGAGCAGTGCTCGTAGGAGCACTGGATGCAGGCCCCCGACACCTTCTTCATCCGCTTCCGGCAGTACACGCACCTCTGCAAGGGAACAGAGCTGGGGCTCAGACACCTCTGCAAGGGAGCAGAGCTGGGGCTCAGACACCTCTCTGGACAGGAGCAGAGCCGGGGCTCAGACACCTCTGCAAGGGAACAGAGCTGGGGCTCAGACACCTCTCTGGACAGGAGCAGAGCCGGGGCTCAGACACCTCTGCAAGGGAACAGAGCCGGGGCTCAGACACCTCTCTGGACAGGAGCAGAGCTGGGGCTCAGACACCTCTCTGGACAGGAGCAGAGCCGGGGCTCAGACACCTCTCTGGACAGGAGCAGAGCCTGGAGGCGTGCAGAGCCACCGCAGCCCCACGGGACACGGCTGCAGCACCCAGGCCCAGAAGACACAGCCAGAAGTGACCAGAAGTGACCAGAAGTGATGTTCTCTGCCAGGGGCTCGGGCCCACGTGGCCAGGACTGTCTGTGTGCACTCACCTGGGATCTCTGCAAGCCAAGAAACTCCAGCAGATACTGCCTTTCCCTACCTCACCATTCCCGTGGCTGTGCCAGCCCCTCCCAGTCACTCAGCCCTGCAGAGCCACACTGGGCAGGGACAGATGGGACTCTAGTTGGGACTGGGCTCACTGGAGGGCTGAGGGAACAGGAACCCAGCAAACACCCACCAGTGGGACCAGAGAACTGCTGCACCTGCACCCTCACCCCCTCAGATACAGCAGTGCATCTACATTGCATTAATGCCAACAGCAGCTGGATCCTCACAGAGGCTGGAAAATAACATTTTCATGTTTTTGAAAGAAAAGAACGCAGTAACTGGGTGGCAGTTTGCTCTGTTATATTTAATGGGACATTGTATCGATTAGATCTCATAGAATATAAAATCATATAATGGAACAAAAGTACTGTGGGTTTATTTTCGATGCATAAGCATATCAACCATAAATATTTTATTGGCATCCATGTCAGATGAGCCACTGTAGATAATTCAGTCAGTTTTGCAAACAAAAGAAATAAAAACATTGCACCAAAACACCAGAATTACAGGGGGGAAAAGGCCTGAAATCTTGGAGACATTTTCACACTCATTTTCTGCAAAGCAGAGCCAGTTATTAGGTAAATCAGTGTAAGACATGTGACTGCTTTAAAAAGAAATTACATTTTCTCAAAGCTAAAAATCCTAAGCCTGATGGCACTGACAGTGAGCAGGAGCTGTAGTGGGAACAAGGTAAATTTCCTCACTCCCTATAGCAGCACCAGTTCTTGTTTCTAGCCCCTCAGAAATACAAACAAGAAGATTTTGGGAATCCCAGTCTAAGGAATGGATGCTTGCATGATGTATCCAGGGATCCATTTGGAAACACCACTCAGTTTTTAACATTTCCAGTCTAAGGAATCTGTCACTGATCAGCAAATCCCAGAATGGTTTGGGCTGGAAGGACCTTAAAGCTCATCCCACTCATGCCCTGCCATGGGCAGGGACACCTTCCACTATCCCAGGGTGCTCCAAGCCCCACCCAACCTGGCCTTGGGCACTGCCAGGGATGGGGCAGCTGCTTTATGTTATCTGAGGCTGGGACAAGGCAAATCAGGGCAAAATTAGTATCACACACATGAGACAAACGTGCCTTTCACTGGTTAAAATGAACAGAAGCTGTCCCTGACCATGGCACAGGGTGGAACTCCAAAACCTTCAAGGTCCTGTTCAACCTAAACCATTCTGGGATTCCTTCTCCAGGAGCACTGCTCTTCCTTGAAAGCAAAAGATGGCAAAGAAAAGGAGATTTGCTCTTCCTTATTCCTGTGCAACACCCCCCCTCTCTGCCTGGGCTCTGCCCCACATTTATATGAAATTAAGTCCCATTCCTTCCAATGAATTAACTGAAGGCAGTTTGTTTACACCAAAGATTAATTTGGCCTTTTTATACAAACGAACAAAAGCCAGGAAATTCAAAGCCAGAGCCTGAGTGCTGCCAGAACGTGGGTTTAGCCTTTAATAAGCTGAGCCTTTATCGCTCTGCAAACCATGTTCCAGAGGCAGATAAGCACCAGGAAAGTGCACAGCAGGACTGAGGGGAGTCAATAGCACAGATCCCATTATTAACCTGTCGATATCCCCTTGTCCCAGCAGCAGGGACAGCTGCTGACACCCCGGGGGCTCAGGGAGCATTAACCCCCCCAGGGCAGAAATCTGCCCTTCCTGATGCAAACAGGGCTCTGCCAAGCCAGGAATAGCACACACCCAGTGCCACCCTGTGCCCACACAAACTCCCTGTGACAGGCACAAGAGCTGCACCAACGGGATATTCAGAGCAAATATGATCAAAAGATAAATGTGAGTGACAGTGAGCCTGAAGTGTAAGGAGTGATGGAGATGGAGGAAGTGACAATTCTTGGCTGTGAGGGTGGTAAAACACTGGCACAGGGTGCCCAGAGCAGCTGTGGCTGCCCCTGGATCCCTGGCAGTGTCCAAGGCCAGGCTGGACATTGGGGCTTGGAGCAGCCTGGGACAGTGGGAGGTGTCCCTGCCATGGCAGGGGTGGGACTGGATGGGATTCAAGGCCCCTCCAACCCAAACCAGTCTGGGACTGTATGAAAATGCAGACCTGGAAGTGTGGGAGATGGGATGGACAGAAACACCAGTGCCAAGTGCTGTGGGAAAGCAGCACATGGAGATTTAAAGGCATTTTCTGTGGGAGTGAAAAGAGTCTAAAGCACAGGAGAGAAATCTTCGGAATAAATGCACACCAGAGTCAGGTCACAGCTGAGAGTAAGAAATGGGCTGTCTCCTGCATGATGAACACTGCAATTCATTTACTCCACTGAGGAATGACAGCTAATTATTCCAAATTTCCACGTCATAAATAATTTACGTGCACAGGCCTGTAATGTGTCATCAATCTGGGAGCAGGAAACTGCATTCCTGAAAATGGTGCCATACCCACAAATGGACTGAAAAGTCTGTGCTTGCACAGGGAGATCTGGTACATGCTTAGAGAACAGGATATACCTTTCACCAGATCACTGCAACTCCGTGGTACCTCAGCCTCATCACAGGAACTTAAAATAATACAAACATATAAAAAATATCAAATAATAATCATGGATAACCCCTACTGCCTCTCTCCTCCACTACCCTCATCCATTCACATCAACTGTCCTCACCCTTCACATGATTCCTTCTCTCCTTTTCCATCTTTTTCAGCCACAAAGGTCATCTCCCCAATTTTATCAAGTACTGCACCAAGTCCATCATTGCCAAAGTCAGGAGCTCCAATGCCATCACCTTTTAGTCACCCTCAGATTATCTTCCTAAATGCAGCTGCTCACCCCCAAAGCACAGACACCCCCAACCCCTCCACTGACTCCTCATGTGCTCCAGGAATTACCAGCAAAGTCCTATGAAGAATCCTAAAACTCCCCACGACGGCTCATGAGTCTCTCCACACAATCTTATCCAATTTTAACTCCCTTTCTACCTCACACCCCACACCACAGCTGCTGCTGGATTCTGCCATCCAAATAATTGTTTCATCCTTACCTAACTCATAACTCTAAAACTTTCCAAGTGAAGGGCTTAAAGCCAGGCTTTGACATTTGAGCCACAAGCCAGGCTCTGGCTAACAGCAGCATAAGGAACATGTGCCTGTAAAGTCCAACAGTGGACTGTGTAAGTCAAGGCACTTCATACAAAAATCTCTACATTCCCTGAGACAGGAAGAAAACACGAGGTGCAAATGGAATACAACAGAAGAAGTCAAACAAATTTTCCTTCCAGAGCTCCAGGAGCATTTGGACAACGCTCTCAGGGTGGGATTGTTGGGGTGTCTGTGCAGGGCCAGGATTGGACTGACGTTCTTTGGGGTCCCTCCCAACTCAGGATATTCTGTGATTCTATGAAACTTTGCAGTTTTAATTGAGGAATGAAGGAGAAATGGGCGCAGCGGGTCCATGCAGAGGCTCTGGACGACACAGCTACACTTTGGAGCAGAATGAAGCAGCAGAGTCTGACACACTGATACTGCCCTGGCTCTGCAGGACTGCCAGGCAGCCATGGAGGGGTTAAAGAATTAAGTCATGTTTCCTTGTGAGGCTCCATTAAGCAATACAAGTGAGTCTTGTGTAAAAGGATTTTAAGTTCAGCGTTACAAGTGCTGGTAATGAAGAGGATGCACGTTGGAAGTGTCAGCTGATCCATAAAGAGCCACCGCTGCAAGATTTATCACCCTGGCATCACGCTGCCCCATCACTCCTGCTGAATAATGAATGCTTTTTACATTCACATTTGTGTACAAAACCCATTTGCACCACGGAGAAATAACTCTGGAAGCAGGGATAGGTTCTTCCTAATCTCTCACCCAGGCTCCCTGCACTAAGTAGCAGCTCTGTTAACGAATCCATCAGCGCTAACCCATCTATCACTGCTCCAGCACCTTCCCCATCCCACACTGTGTCACCCAGATGACTTCTGTACCAAAAAAAGCAGCAAAAGCACAATTTATTTTGCAATAACACACTATAGTGATGGAGCATTAACTAACATTAAGATAAATTGCTCTGAGCTAATGAATCGTCCATTACTAATCCCTCGGATGAGGCCACACAGCTAAATAACAACGTGGAGCTGGGCTTGTATTAAAATCCTCGCAGTCTTGCCTTGCAGTCAGGGTCACAGAAATGCTTATTCATTTCTACAAGAGATTTCTTGATAGAAAAAGAGAAATGTTGTAAAGAAAGATGAATTAGAGATGAACAAGTCAGCAATGCATCAGCTTCTCTCTATCACCATGTCCCTTTGCACTCCCGCTGTGCAGTACTTGGAGTAAACAAAGCTTTCAGGCAGTTTACACCTGACTGCAGGTGGGAAGGAGTCCCAGGCTCTGCCCAGGGTACAGCACACTCCCAGAGAGTAAAGGCACCTCTGGAAATCAGAGCTGTTTGTGTGTCAAAGCACTGGCAGTGCTCAGCAGACACAAACGATGCAGCTTCCCAGAGCTCTTGTTCAGAAATGAGAGCGAGATCACCTTTAATCTCTTTACAAACCCATACAATGTTTTTCTGTCTAGTAACAGCTTTTCCCTCTGGCTCTTGTTCCCAAACATTCTCCCCAGGTGAAAGACACCCACCAGTTTCCACCTCTGCTCCGGGATGGCGCTGATGTCCACAGGATGACGCTCTAGGACACTGAGGAAACGCGCCTCGGGGACAGCAATAGCACAGATTACATGGACCCACCTGGGGAGCAAAGCGAAGACACAGATCAAGGCCTGCCATTATTTGAATGAAATGCTCAGGAGGACAGTTAACATTTCCCTGCCTCCCTCAGCACCGAGGCACATTTCCAGGGGTTGGCAGCCTTGGCAACGTTCCCAACTGACTGTTAATCAGGGTGGCACAAGGTAAATGTCTCTGGAACAACAGAGATCAACCTTCTTTTGCACCCGATTTTGCACGATACTAAACATTCTCTGAGAAGACTTTTCTCTGAGAAACAACCACATTCAGCAAGAGTTCAGAAGCTCTGCTGTCAAGCAGCCCGATGCAGTGTAGGGCAGCACAGTCACTCGGGCTCATCCTGACAAGTCAGCGAGGAGCAGTTGCCTCCAAAACCCCAAAACTTGCTGCTGCACTGAGCATTAAGACCAAATTCACAAGACAAGGAGATTAGGTGCAGTATGGAAGGAAAATACACTCAAAGCCAGCACTCACCGGCCATCAGTGGTCATCTGGAGAGCTCCTCCCCTGAGATTGCACAGGCAACATTCCTGCGGGAACACAACTCCTTCAGAACTGGACCCGAAAGCTCTGCCAGGCTCTTTATCCTCCCCAGAAAATGACTGGACCCACCTGGGATGCCAAAGGCAGCCTGAACCCTCCCACCACCCATCTCTGTGGAAGCAGCTGAGTGATCCCAGCAGTATCCAGTGGGAACTGAGCTGCCTCCAGCCCTTACCGCTGCCCACGCGCCGGCTGAGCACCGCGAGCACGACCAGCTCTCGTTCACCAGGTCGGGGCGTATCCCGTAACAGCCTGGAAGAAACAGAGTCACAGCCTTCTTACAGCAGAGGTTTGCCAACATTTTAGTACTGACTTGCTGACTTTTCAGTTCAGAAGCATCTTTGAGAGCATTTGAGGAACTGCATTTGAAAGGCTCGGGCAACAGTCATAAGGGGGGGCAGAATTTGGGATCAGCAGGTCTAAAAACAAACAAACCAAAACCCCACAAACACGTAAGCCTCACATTTATTTTCCACTTTTCTAAGGACTACAATAGCGAGACTTTGTTTCTTTAGGCAGGAACTGGGCTCCAAGGTGATGCCACCATTGCTGGAGTGCACTCACACATCAAAACAGGTTAAGGGCACTGAATTTTGGCAAGGTTGAAGCAGTTATCTTTGCTGTGTGGTGTTACGAGGAAGGAGAAGCCCAATAATACTGCAAGGAAATTAAATACCTGCATTCCACATGGTTAACAGTATTTAATTTATGGTTATAGGAAGTGTCAAAAACATCTCATTTTACAGAGCATCAATTAGTGTAGCATGCAAGCACCAAATCCTCCTACGGCAACACCAAAATAGTAAAGTGGTATTATGCCCATTATAAAGACAAGGAAATAAGAACAAAAAAGTCCTTACAATTCTATAAAAGGCACTGAGGTTTGTCACTGAAAACAATGGGGAAAAGACACAGAAACAGTTTTGGAAAAGTAGATCTATGTGATTCCTGCAAGCTTGTAAAGTGAGTGGAAAATTAAAGATAAGCATCTCAACTAACATACAGCTCATTCCATCCAGCCTCTATCCTTCCTAACAAAATCGCATCCAGCCTTCACCTATCCTAACAAACTGAACAGAAAATTTCAGCTGGGAACAACAATCTCAAATTACTGAATTAAACTTAAAAGAAGACATTCAGAAAGCACTGGGATTGCCACCACAGCCTGATTTATAAATATCATCCACTTAACCAGATAAACAGCATGTCAAAAAAAGTCAATACTATGGATCTGCAGCTGCTCTCCACATCTGAGGTCTCTTTTCATCATACAGCAAACCAGGGAAGCAGATTCCACCCAGGCCTAGAACAGGGACGGGGTGTTCAGTCCAAAACTGAGCTGAGGGAGAACCAGACCCTGAGCACAGCCTCACACTGCACCAGGGGAGGTTCAGATTGAAAATCAGGAGAATTTCCTTCATGGAAAGGATTGTAAAGCATTGGAACAGCCTGCCCAGGGCAGTGGTGGAATCACCGACCCTGGAAGTGTTCGAAAAATACACGGACGTGGCACCTGGGGACATGGTTAGTGGTGAGCATGGTGGTGGTGCAGGGCTGACGTTTGGACTTGATGATCTTAAAGGTCTTTTCCAACCTCAATCATTCTGTGATTTTACGAGGGCAGAACAGTGCCATTTACTGAACCCCAGGTTGTCCCATAAGGATAATCCAAGCAGACCAAGAATAACATGCTCTTTTTATGGATTTTGTCAGTGCCTCAAAAGCCCAGAAACCTTCACAAACCTTCCCCTCTCTGTAGGGCCTGGCTGCTGGAACCCAGCACAGTTTGAGAGGGCACTTCCCAAGAACACACAGGCTGCCAGCTGGTTTTACAGGCAGCCAAAATACACCTCACCACTGCAATCCTGCAATAAAAGCAAATGGATTCTCTGCAGCAAAGTCAAAGGGATGTCACAGAGCACAAGGGAACAACCAGGCACTGGAGCCTCCGTCAGATTTAACACCTGTCCTGTCCTATCCTCAAGGGGAGAGCACAGCCAAAATATAAAACTGAGTTTCTCTAAAAAAAGATGGATTTCAGATCCGAGCCTGCAGATTAACATCATCTTGCCCACATCCCTCGGTCCTTAAACAGAATTTGGCCACAGAAACCATTCTGATAGACTGGACTATTGCAGGCCTGCAGATGGACAAGATGCAGCATCCCTGAATTGTGAAGGAAGGATGAAATCTTCCTCCTCACACCCACTCTGCATCCCACGGCCTTATTAGCCAGAAATGACCAGAATCAGGGATTCAGCACAGAAACAAAAGTTGCCTTCCAGTTCCCCAGCCCTGCTGAGCTGCACAGGGACCTGCAGACTCTAAAATTGGAACAACAAAAGTAATTCCAGCTGATGCAAGTCAAATAAGATTCCCCATCTGTCAAGATCAAACAGCTGAACAGTAATTCGTCACAAATGTTAACTGGATGCTGTACAATCTCCACTGAAGGTACACTCCACCAGGATTAATCAGATCTTCTTTTAGACATAACTATCAGGGAAGCAAACAGACATATGTTCCCTTTTGTAATCAAGTGCCATTACTACAAACACTATCACAGACACTAATAAAATACATCTCAAACTACTCCCTAATCTCTGCTGCATGCAGGAACAATACAGCCTCCCCCAGCAGACCAATATTGGAACAAAATATGTGAGAAAAAAGAGTGCAATAAAGCCTTTCAGTTCTGCTTTATTACAAAAAATGAAAGGTATCAAAAGAAAGAATCTTTTCTGTGAGACAGAGAAGAATCAGCTAACAAAATAAGCAGTAAAAAGAATATTGGTGTGTATTTTTAAGATCAGTGACTGCCAAGATGGACTTGAATACACAGATACGCCTTCAAGAGAAAGGTTCCCTGCCCATGGCAGGGGATGGGAACTGGATGAGCTTTAAGGTCCTTCCAACCCAAACCTTTCTGGGATTCCATGACATACTTGTACCAAGGAAGATAAAAATGGGAGCGACAGGATGCAAACCTGCCAAGAAGGAATTCAAACACAGCAACACACAAACTCCTGAGTTTCAAAGGCTTTGGGGAAGGGGGAATCACTCACTAGCATGAACCTGCAGGCAGCATTTGGCACAGGATATCAAGGGACTGGTTCCATCTTCTCCAATGTAGGAATTTGAAGGAAGGGGCTCGGTGTTTTCTCCACTTGAGGTAAAGCACATCTCCGGGATCAGGGGCTTGGTCTTCTGCCCACACTTGGAAAGGTGCACGAAGGAGGACGGCTCCCCTGCGGAGACTGGGGCGGCTTCCTTATCCACCTGTGAGGGCTTGAGAGAAAACCCCATCAGTGGAACCGCCCCTTCCTGGCCACGGTTCCCACTTTCCACTCTGAGCATTCCCCTCGCAAAAACGTCACCCAATGCCTGCCACCAGGCAGCCAAAAAACGACCAAAAATCCCAATTCCCACCCCTGCCTTGCTTCTCCCCCTCCTCCTCAGGCGTCGACTGGGATCTGTAATTTGTTGTGAAAGCTCAAAGAAGCATTAGAATAATGAGCAGCTTTTCCTGTTTTTCTTCTGCAAAAATCTAAATTCCTAAATTGCAGCTGAAAACACCAAGGAAAAATAAAAAGGAAAATATTACTAAAAGCAAGACTTTCCCTCCCCCTCTCCCTTTCCTTTGGCATCCTTCCCTACTTTTCCTGTAAGAATTTCTCCTGAAGGACATTTCAAGGTTTCTGGCGGCAGACAAAGTTAAAAGCAATGGATAAAACCAGCTCAGCTGCACCCAGTTCTCCTCACAACAGCCAGCAATCAGAACAGATATTCTATTTTCACTCTGTATAATAAATCAAGAGATTTTATTGAAGGGGGAGGTGGGTTCTGCCTTCCTCAGGAAAAGCTTCCAACACATCTACAAGTATCTAAGGCACGAATTCCTAGTGGGCACACAAAGCCAGATTTGGCTTTATGTGAGAACAAATCAATGCACAACTGCACAAATAACTAATTCATCTGATGAATTTTGCTTTTCTGCTCATAACATCTCCCAAAGCATATTGGTAGTCTCCAAAAAAAGATGATGGATGTGCTTACTCAGTAAATTTTTATTTTGTGGCTTGTTTGCATAAATTCAGCAACTCAGGCCCATAAGGAAATAGAAGCCTGGTGTGACTTTTCTCTGCATGGAACAGTGTTTGCAAAGCTCTTCAAGTGCGATTTCAAAATGAACACTGAGAAAGCCAGAGAAACCAGGAAAGATAACAAAAAAGGCTCTAACCACTGCCAAATCCAAACACATTTCTTTGGTGTGCAAATTTGTACGGGTTTGTCTCTGTCAGAAATGTCTGCATCCTGATTTCTCCGTCCGAGCAGTGTCAGAGGTTCAGACGAGATATTAGGGAAAATCTCTTCAGGGAAGGTGTGGTCAGGCAATGGCACAGGCTGCCTAGAGAACTGGTGGAGTCATCATCCCAAAAAACACGTGGATACAGACTGGGGAACGTGGCTTAGTGGTGAACACGGTGGTGGGGGATTGACAGCTGGACTTGATCCTAGAGCTCTTTTCCAACCTTAATGATTCCCTGACTCTGTGACAAGGAATTACCTGGTTATAGGGGTAGAAGAGGGTGCAGACAGCACAGTATGGCTCACTCAGGGCAGCAGCTGCATTGAACTTCCTTTCAGCTGGGAAATTAAATGCTTTATTCTTCCACTGGAAGGAAAGTAAAGATTTCAAAGCCTCTGGATCACTCATATCTTCCTCTCCAGAAAATGGAAATGTTTCTAGAATGAAAAGGAAAAAAAAATCCCAACACAATGGGCAGTCAGTAAAGGCAAAAGAGTTTATGGGTAGAAGAGGCAAAAGGAGCACAGCTGAGTTAAACAGCTCAGGTCTCAACAACACAAGGAGTTCAATAAATAAAAACATTCAACTCCTCCATGGTGTCTCATATGCCTATGCTCCAAATACTTCCTTAAATGGATAGAATCTCCCCTTTGGGGATAGATACACAAGTGGGACAGCAGTGACCTGAAGGAACTGGCCATGAGGAAGGAGAGAATGGAGATTTATTGCCTTTGTAACTCTCTCCCCTTTCCAGCTGTGGAAACCTCCACCATCCTTTTAATGAAGATTTAATGTGAACTTCAGTAACTTCAGAACACATGATGCCAGTGCAAGGGAATCCCCCTTTCCTGTCTCTATCAGGGAGCTGCATTCTCTGGAAGGTGTGGATGCAGCTGGTGCTGGTGTGGCCAGGCCAGCTCCCAGCTCCCAGTCTGACCCAACCCTCCCAAGGTGCATCCCAGACCTGCTCTGCACACACAGACCCCTGGCTGGGAGACACCCTGGGTTCAGTGTTCTGGTACAGCCACTCCACACCACCACACCTCCCATTTGCATTCCCCACCATCCCTCCCTCTGCCAGAGCTCTGCTAGGGACTGCTCCTGCTAATTAGTTTGCTAATTCTTTATTTTATAAACCTTTAAAAGGTCCTTGGCATTTCACGATTAAACCACTGCAGAATCCATTTGTGGCAGTCTGGGGGTCCAAGTTTCTTACCCTTCCTTACGAAGGAGTTTTGAGTCACTGTAAGTGTTACAGAAATTTTCCACACAAGGCTGAGTGTAAATCACTCCCTGCATCACCATTCTGCAAAGTTTCCAAAGGAACAGGGAACTCAAAAACATCTTGGAAGAACATTATCCCCAGAGCTCAGCACATTAAACCAAATTGTTCACTGCTTCACTGTTAATTACTGGAAATAAGCAGTTTATGTTCTGCTCTACAAGTCCAAGTCTCCTCCCCAGTTCTCCCTCCCTTTGAAGATTTTCTGACTCTCGGGTTACCTAAAAGGATAAAAGGAACCCAGAGTAAAACATTAATGGCTGAGTTTACATCTCAGATTTTAAATGTTGCCCATAACACATTTGTCAGACAATGTGGAAATTTTATTGCGTTTAATGAATCCCCTTTTTTGAGGTGATGAGTGCTGGCTGTGTGGCTCTGTCACATTTCATATGAAGGCTACTTCCTAAAACGTGTCTTATCTTGTTTATTTTTAAGACGTGAACCAAAAACCACGTTTCTCCAAATTTCAGTTGAGGCACATCAGGTGACAGGCCAGGATTTACGATACCAGTGAAATCAGTGAAACCAGCAGCCTAATCCAGAGTGACAGAGAGAGAGAGAAAAGGGAACGACTGTCGCATGTCATCACCCTCACTCCTCCCAGGATGGATCCAGGGGGACACACGGCTTTCAGGATGCTCCCACATTGCAAGCAAGTGGAAGAGACAAACAATTTGTCTGGGCTGAATCTTTGTGTAACACGTGCATTCCTTTAATTTACATGCTCACTGTTCCTCCTGCAGCCTTCAGATCATCCTTGCACATCATTCCCTGAAAAAGCCTGGAGTGCAGAGAGCTGCCTCTATTCCCTGGTGGGGAGGGAAGAATCTGTTTGATCAGATTTTGCCCAGCAGAGCTGTAAATCAGTCCCCAAGAAATGCCAGCTTTCGCAAGAGCTGCTCCTGGTCCACCAGCCAAGTCCCCAAACACCACCCAACAAGTGAAAGCACTGAGAAGAATCTGCCTAATGAGGATCCCCCAGCACAGAATTGGTTCCAAGGTCTCACACCAAAACAAGATAACAAGTCTCAGCTGCCTCTCCACGCTTCACTCCACGTTACACACTTGGAAGGCATCAAATGCATCCTCCTTGGTGAGGAAAGGGAGCTCTGTGTGTACAGGAGAACGCTTCTCGCAGGAGGCTGCTCTAAAATCAACGGATACGTTCCTGAAGGAAAGTGAACGGGAAAGACGTTGTCCTTTGGAATGAGGAGTTGTGAGCAGGGACTGCCAGCTACACCCACATCCCTGCCCCAGCACACAAAAGCTCCTTACTGGGGGCTTGTCCATATTCTGAGTAATCTGTAACGTGGGAAAGGCCCCAAAGTGGGAAATTACACACAAAACAGAGTGAAAGGTAAGAATCTTTTCTTTCCCCTTGGTCCAGACTGTCGGGGCATTCACAGGGACTGGAATGTGGGAAAAGAAGAATCCGTGATGTACAGTTAAACACTGAAAAACATTTCCATTTTCATTTCTGCATCTGCCAAGAAAAGTTGGACCCCAACACTGACATGAATTAGGAGCCAACCAAAAGGTTAGAATTGACTTTCCCCACACACATGAGAGCAGACCTGACTTCCACTGCCTCCAAGGGGAACAGACCTCATCCCACTGCAATATCCAAGACAGAGCTTTGCCTTTAAGATTTTATTTTCTGCAAACTCTTTTTTCCCTTTGCCCAAAATGCTGCCTCATTCTGCAGCCAGTAAAATATTTTTCTTGAGTGAAAAAAGGGTGGGAGGTGAGAAGTGACACCTCCCACAGAGGAGTTTTGTTTCCAGCTGGGTTATCAAAATGGGAACACACTGCATTTCCTACCAGCTAAGTGTAACACACGGAGTTTCAGGCCACCCAGTTTTGTCAAAGGCCTCAGCAATTCCCTGGGTCAGACAGGACACCCACACATCCCTGGTGCTGCTCACTCACCCTCGTCACTCGAGGTCTCCTGTTTGACCACGGACAGCGGGGAGCGGGTCGGGGGTTTGCCCAGCGGGTGCCGGCGGCTCTTCTTGATCTCCATCTTCATCTTGGAGAAGGCAGAAGCAGCCTGGAAGGAAGCACAGCAAGCTGGATGGGCACCCCAAAGAAGGGAACAGGACAAGAGAGGCAGAGCCCTTGTCAAGAAGAGTTCTCGGATTCACACAGCAAACTTTTCTCTGACTTTTGGCTGAACCATTAAAGTTGGCTTCCGAGCCAACTCCTGGAGCAGATAAAAGCCAAAACTAACCCTTAAGAAGTTGGGTAAACTACAGAGTTTTCGTCAAATCAGGACAGCCTCAGAACATCTGCAAGCTGCCAGTTCCATCAGCTTGTGAAAAGTCTGCTCAAACACATGCACAGCTGGGAACTCCATGGAAAACCCAGACCGGTTTGGGTTGGAAGGGACCCCAAAGCCGATCCAGTTCCACCCCTGCCTCAGGCCAGGCTGCCACCCAGCAGACCACGTTGCGTTCCCATGCGGCCTGGCCACCGAACCGTCCCCAGCTCGGCCGCGGCAGCCCGCGACCCACTGACCTCCGCAGCGCCCTCCGCGGGCTCCGCCTCGGCGCTCTCCTCCTCCTTGCCGGGGCTCCCGAGCGGGCCCCGCTCCCGCCAGCCCAGGCCCTTCTGCCTGGCGAACTGCTCGAAGGCCTGCTGGCAGGACATGTGCTCCTTGTCGAACACCACCTTCTTGCTGCGGGGCACCACGTACAGCATGGGGATGATGGGCCGCGGTTTGAAGTCGTCCTCCTCGGCCGGCGCCTCCGAGGGCTGCACGACGTTCAGGGGGGCCGGGGGCCGGCCCTGCCCCGCGGCCGGGGCCGCTGCTGGCCCCGGGGGCCGCGC
>VZTI01003317.1:526984-578939 GCA_013397865.1 Struthidea cinerea
GGGGCTGCCGGGGGGTGCTGGGGGAACAGGGGCTTCTTCTTCCTCTCGCCCTTCGCCTTCGGCGGCCGCGCCCTGGCCTTGCACTCCCCTGTCGGAGAGAAAGGCGACACTGAGCTCCCACGCCACGCCAGTTCCCGGGAATTCAGCACTCCTCTCCTTCCTAAGAGCCCAGTGCTGGGCTGGCACGCTGCATCATGGAATTACTGCTTTCCGACGGGCACTCTGAAAGCTGCACACACTCGGCTGCGCCTCAGCACTGACCTAGAGAAGCCACTTCGGAGAGAAAATACTTGTGTCATTTCTATGGACTATTAAATTCCTGACTGGAGCACAAAGGCTGCTAAAAGCAATGTTTCCTGGAGGGAAAATACCTAAATCCCTAAGACACTGGACAGTGTGCCAAAAAACCTGTAATATGTCACATTAGCCATGACTATGTGTTTCAAGTTTTCTGTCCTCCAAAGTCAGGGGCACAAAACCATCCACTGGGGTGCAAGAATGAAATATTTCTGTACTATTAATAAAATATATATTTTAAACAGTATTTTTTTATCTTTACGCCTTCCTTTTTTAATCTCTGTTTTTCTGTATATTCATAATGGGCACATTAGCACAGAAATACACGTGTATTGCTGTGCTACATATGAATAAATGTGTATATAAATAAAGACATACATCAGGAGGCGTGCTCAACATTTTTTGCTGATAAGGAGGCGCAATCACAACAGTTTGGAGCCCCCCATTCTGTATCAGCAGTTGCTGCTCCCTGTGCTTGCAAGCACAGCCCTTATCTGGGCATTGCCGTGTGTCACTGCACCCAACAGCCCCAGGAAATGGAGAACTGAACAGAGATACCTGAATCATTATTAACCAGAGATTTCTGCTATCAAGTCTTTTTAAAAAATGCTTTTAAAGCATAAATCAGGTACAGCATTGAGCTCAGCTGGATCCTGAGATATCCTTCACTCACACCCATGTCCTTGTTTCTCCCAGCTCACTGGCACTCAGTTTATCTGCACAGCCCTCATGGATGTGACAACACTTCTTGAGCAGATAAACATCTCAGTACTGTCACCAGAGGCAGTACTGGCCTGTAAAAGTCTTCCCCACCTCTCTTCCCTGTGAAGGGATCCACACACTCCCATTTTACAGCAGTGATTGAAATTCCTGCTCTCCACTGAGGGGGTGTCTCCAGGCTGGGACAATCAGGGACACCCTGTCTAACCCAGTGAAGAATTTTCACCAACCCCAACCCACCCAGAGCCCTCCACTTCAGGCTACATCAAACCTGACCAGCCCAACCCATGAACGGAAAATCAGAATAACCACCACACAACAGAGGTTTCTGCAGGAAGAAGGGTGAACAATCCCACAACAGGATAAAATCCCCGCTGAAAACCCCTAGGGAACACCTTAACCCCAGCACTTCCCAGAAGTCTGATCACTTTATTTGCACTAACTTATAAAAATGGGAACAAGTCCAACTCAAATAATTATAGTTGTACTCGTGTAGGCAGTCCCTCAGATAAACTGGTTTGTTCTATCACAGAGAAAGGAATATTGAATTTCCTTAGAGAAACAAACATATTGAATGAAAGGCAAATTGGATTTCTCCCCAGTTGCACAAAACCAGATCATATTTACTCTCTATACACTCCAAGAATTCTCTCCCCAACAGCACCACAAATGCCATTCACCAGCTTTATTGACTTCTAAAGGGTAATTTGACAGCAGCTGGCACAGAGAACTGTGCTTGAAAGTTTTTGCATTAAGATGAACAAACGAGTTTGCAAGTGAATCTATGGAATCAGAAGCCAGGAAAAAGGGAGGCAAAATTCCAAGAGTCTATCTGGCTATCCTGAACACTTCTAGGAAGGAAAAGGATCTGAAGGCACAAATGCACAGGTAGGTTAAGAGAGGAATGTCTCTCCTGTCCTGCAGGAGGTTGGCAGGTGTAGAGCTGGGGCACACGGAGAGCACGAGTGGCAGCGCTGTGCTGCCTGTCCAGGGACAACCTGAAATCCTCAGCACAGCTCAGGAAACTGAGGAGCGGCTGAGGGAGCTGGGAAAGGGGCTCAGCCTGGAGAAAGGAGGCTCAGGGGGCACCTTGTGGCTCTGCACAACTCCCTGAAAGGAGGGGGCAGCCGGGGGGGTCGGGCTCTGCTCCCAGGGAACAACAGGACAATGGGAAATGGCCTCAAGTTGCACCAGGGGAGGTTCAGGTTGGACATCGAGAGGAATTTCTCCCAGGAAAGGGTGGTGAGGCACTGGAAAGGGCTGCCCAGGGAGGTGGTGGAGTCCCCAGCCCTGGAGGTGGCACTCAGGTTTGCAGGCCCCTTCCCGGGCACAGCCCCACGGGGAAGAGCTGCTGACTCACAGGAGGCATTTCTGCTGCTCAGCACACCCAGACAAGGGCAAAGCCTCAACACTCTCCTTCCTAACGTCCCAAGACAACCTGCTAAGAATTCTAAATATATTAATAGCAACATAATAAATTATGAATATAAAGCTGAGTCATAAAAACCAGAAGTAAACACCATAAGGGATCTGGGTCAGGAATCCTGAAAACCTCAAGTTATAAATACTCAGCTTGTCCAAATAACCAACACAAAGCATAAAACCTACTTTGGAACCATGATCACTTTGAAATCTCATTCTTTCTCCTTCTCAAGGTCATCTCTTCTGGTGTAATAGAAAATCAAGACAAATTAAAACCAGGGAAATACAGAAAGGAAGTGCACAAGGTGGGGGGAGCAGAATTGCCATGAGCAGGGCCATCCAAACAAATGTTGTTTTCTTCTTCAAAATGAAGCCCTAAGACACTGGTGAGAGGCAGTGCAGACAGCAGGATGTGGAAAACCAGAGAAGTCATTGGGATTTAATTGTTGTATTGCAGTAGGAAAGCTGAATATTTGCTAACAGCCACACCAAGCTGGAGTTTGCTCCAGTGGCACCTCTGCAGTGGTGCTGAAAATAAGCTCTTCCCTCCTGAGCTAACAGTTAGAGAGCTCTTAAGAAGTAGTGGAAGTGTATGATTTGGAAGCCATTCAGCTAGAACAGAGTTTTTATTATTCCTTGGCCATTCTAATGATCTCAGATCTGTCCTTGTCACTTATCTCTCCGAAGAAAAATCAGCATTTTCGGGCCATTTATTACAAGCATCAAGTGTTAAACTTGTACAAGAGCTAAGAGCAGACAATTTAACACACTGCCGATGCTTTCAAGCTTAGGGCAATAGAAATTAAGTATCTGCACTGTGCAACAGTGGTTCTCCAACTCCTTATTTCCCATGAAAAGAGAAAATACACTGTCTAGCTGAGAGACTCTGAACAAAGCCCTCAATTCTCTTCCCAGAGCTTCCACTGATTTCCTTTAAGATCGTTATCGAGGTTCTCTAAACAGTTTGCAGCATCAGTTTCTCCAAATGCTAAACAAATAATGGGTATATACAATAGATGTAAATTAATTCCCTGTAAGCAGTGCTGGAGAAGCCTCCAAGAGAGAGTGAGTGTGTCACAGACACAAAAACCACTTAACCACACATTCGGGGGGAAAAAGCAGATTTTTTCCCAGCAAGAACTCCAACCAAGAAAAAGGTGCCACAGAAAGAGCCCCCTGCACAATGGGTGTGTTCAGGCCTTGGGACTGAATGTGCAGAAGGAATCCCAAAGGGTTGGGAGTTGTCATGGCCCAGTTTTATTTGCAGCAAAGGTTTTATATTTCATGCAGAGGAAGCTGAAAAGCTTCCCTGCTCCAGCTAAACTTGACAAAACCCAAGTGGGACTCGTGCAGCAGCTGCGGATCCCACCCAAACTGAGGCTCACTGGATTCAGTCTCTGAAAAATGGGAACAAAGGGAGGGGAAGAGGAAAGATGAATTGCACAAGGCAGGGCACAGATCATTCTTTTTCAGAGCAGGACACAAAAATACACTTATTTGTTTCTCTATGAAATAATTTAAAATATTCCTCACATAATACATATTTTTACAATCCTGCAATAGTTTGGGCCTATAGAATTTTCAAGCCCTGCCAAAAAAGCTATTTGGATTGAATCCTTAAAGAGAGGGAAAAATCAATTGCTGCTGTGAATGATGACATATTTCAGTGAGCAGAGATTTAATATCGGGGAAAACTCTGCTGATATTTCAACAGAAATAAACAGCAGCAGACAAGTTATTTACAGAGGTGTTTTAGAGCTCGCCCCAGCTCTTCACTGGTCTGGCCTCACCTTCTCCCTCCATCCCTTTGCTTCTCTCCTCTTCCTCCAGATCCGGCCCCCTCTTCAGCTCCTCTTTTACTTTCACATCTTCCAAGGCAGTTTCAATAGCCATGACATCCCCAAGAGACTTCTGATCCTCTGTTTTGTGTCTTCTGGGTTGACTCCTTTTTCTGTGAGACCTGAAAGTACAGAAGTGTGATTTGACATAAAAGAACAGCCTTCAAAATAGAAAACCATGACTGACTTAAAAAGCTGAATACAAAACAAAAGGATCTTCTTTGGAGAGAAAACACAAGGTAGCTAAAATAGCTACAGGGCAGAAGAGATATCTGAAAGGGAACAGATGAACCTTGCATAACACAACATTTAAGATCCATTCACAGCAGCCACTAATTGTCTGGGTTTCCTGAAGAGCTTTTTCCTACCATTACTAATGTAAGCTCACAAGCTGCAGTTAAAGTGATTTTAATTGTGTTTTCAATCTATTTTGCTTGTATTTCAAAATACAGATGAAAACTTGTTTAAATCTCTCTTTCATCCTCTGCCTCCATTCCATTATTTCTTTTCATTCTGCCCGTGCCTCCCTTTGGCAAACTGCTGGAAGTCTGCAAAACATCATCTTCCAGCTCTGAGACATTACCCAGCACTGCCAGTTCCCAAAAACACACTATAATGAATGCTCAGAGCAAAATCAATAGGCAGTCCATGATTTTTCAGCAGTAAATTCAGAAGGTCCAAGGCCTTAAAGAAATCCAACTAAAAATACGCATATTAATAAGAACAGACAACTACTAACGAGGCAATAGCAATGCTGTTCATTCTTTTTAAAGTCAATGCCACTAAGGTAAAGATCACAGGAGCCACAATGCAAAGAGAAATGGAAATTCAGAAGTCAGGACAAGATTCTTTGGTTGGGAACTGTAGGAAGCCAGGTACCCACACAGACACTCCCCACTGCTCAAGAGGGACAGGCAGGGAAAACTGCAAGAACAAGAGCCAGAAACTTGTAAGTCAGGACAAATGCAGTTTAATAGGTGAAGGAAAGAATGAATAAAGAAAGAAAGAAGCCCAGGAAATCCACTCACCACCTCCCCAGGCAGAGCAATGCCCAGCCAGTCCCCAGAAACGGTACCTCAGAAGCCAAACCCCTCCTTCCTCCTCTCTCCCACTTTTTATTGTTCCCCATAACATTTTACGGCACAGAATTTCCCCTTGGCCACTTGGGGCCAGCTGGGTCCCCTCCCCACCTCTCGCCCACCCCCAGGGTCCCACTGGGCCAGAGTGGGACAAGATAAAGCCTTGACACTGTGCAAGCAACAGCCAAAACTCCAGAGCCTTATCAGCACTGGTGCAGCCCCAAATCCCAGCAACTCCATCCCAGCCAGCCCCAGCACAGGGTTTTTACAGAATCTATAAAATTGCCCCTTGAATTTCAGGTTTAAATCTAACAAGCTCTCCTTTTTCAAAAGGACTGATTCAGAAACTTGCAATTTTTACCCCATTTTTAGCATGTAGGCACTTCTTCTTTGGTTGAAAGCAGCATTTTCCTGATGGCCTCACATCCACCATCGTGTGACAAAAACACACTTTACTCATGAGCCCCGAAGTCTAGAAAAGCTGAAAAGCAGCTCCCCATCCTCAGAGCCCAGAAAACTCAGCTGCTAATTAGATTTGGAGCACAACAGAGTTAAGAGCCCTTAATCAGCCTTTAAACTGACAAAGAAGGGAGAAAAAAATTCAACCTGAGATGAGTGATGAATAGAAAAGCAAGTTGATCCATATGCACAGAGACCTCTAATTGCCAGACTCTGAGCAGATGGTGGCCCTGCAAGAGGAGCTGCTGCCTTCACACCTGCAGGACCAGTCATTAGCAGGAACAGGGGCTGAACCCAGAAGGATCAGCTCTGCTCTTCACCCATATTCCAAGAACACACCACCTTCCCTGGGAGGGGAAAGGAGGGTGGGAGGTGAAGATAAAGCTGTAAGACTTTGCCATTGCAGCTGGAACTTTCCGTAGCTGAAAGAGGAGTGGAGTCAAGTGTTACAAGCTGGTTTTAGCAAAGTGTGTTTTATTCCTGTGGTGTGGAAATGCCAGGCAAAAATTACAGCACAGAGCTTTATACTCACAGAGGAGAAAAAAGATCTGTTTTGCACTGCTCTTCTCACTCAGGGGTTGTGGGGGAGAGGCAGAAAGCTCCGCATTTAAAGAAAGTGCTTCCAGAACTACAGGCTGAAGGCTGAGCACTTACAGAAGTGAAGCTGTTCTGTGTCTGACAGAATTCACACAGCAGAAATGGGCTGGTGGGGACTGGACTAAAACAGTCTCTTGCTGAAGCCATAAAGTAAACAAAGTTGGGTTTTTCAAGGTAACCAAGTCTGACTGACCTTAGAGAAGAAATAACACCTCTCTGCAGAGTTTAAAAGCTCCATTTTTCCAAGAGAGCTGACAAAAAGCAGCGTTTGTACTCTTTGAAGAACAGAGCACAAAGTGACTTAAATTAAGTAGCTACAACTGTGAAGAGGTTTAGGCAGAGGTGAATCCCATCCCTCCATCCTGCTGAGAAAAGTCAGGCTTCAAGTAAAACGATGTCTTGGAAAGACACAAGCACAGGAGAAAGTACTGCTAAGGAGTATTGAACAGCTCCAGAGCTGCTTCGGGATAATGCTGGAATAATCCAGGAAACACTGAACAGATAAGCAAAAAAAGTACCTGGATCTTTTGCAATAGGCTCAGGTTGAGAGGGAGGCTTCTCTGCTGGGTAATGGGCTCAGGGAGGGAAAATAATTCCTGCTGTTCATACAGTACCTTACACTGTGCAAACACCAGATACATCAGCAACCCTGAACAGGCACAGGCAGCAGAGAGATCCCCAACTTCAGATGAGGAGGAAACAGCTCCAGGGACCCTCTGGAGTTCAGTCATTGCCCAGAGAGCACAAAAGGCAACTTCTGACTCTGAGATTACACTGCTTTTCCTGAAGCTCCCTGCAGCAGGAATAGCTGAAAACATTTAGGAATACAACATTGCGGGGGTCAGTCTTCTGCCAAACACCATCTTTATGATGTCTTTTGCAGCATGGATTTAGTGGGGCACACACTTCCCCCCTTCAGCATTTGTAAAATAATAATGGACAAATCATTTCATGTAGGAGACACAAGACACAGGACCCCAGTCCAAAGCTCACTGGGTAACTGAAACTCCTGGAAGACAAATACCTCTGACAGAGAGACTTTAAGATATTTTAGTTATTAAGATATTTTAGTTATGCTACTTTGTTCTTTACTATTGCCTAAATAAGTCAGCTACCATCCAATTACCAGGTTTTTAAACTTGGGTAACAGGAATGAGAATGATGGAAAAAAGGAGGATATGGAGGTGTAAGGAAGGGCACACACTTCAAAGTGTGCTTTAAAGCCCTGGGATGGTTCCATTTCCTAAAATCTCATTCTTCAAGCAAGCTTGAGGAGGAAGGGAAGTTCTCCCATCAGATGCCCATGTCCAAAGCACTCCAGTACAACACACTTTGAGCCAGCAGCAGCATTTTTATCAGTGACCAGTTCCCTTTACCCACACATCCCTGCCAGCCCAGCACAGGAACTCAAGAGTGAAAACCAGAAGAGCCACAAAACAGTTGAGGTTCTCCGGTGATGGAAGAGGTCACAGAAATCCAAACCAAGATGAAGCCTGAGGAACCTCAAGGCCCAAAGATTTCCCAGAGGCTTTCATGAAAAACTCAGTGACAGAGGAAAAGAGTCCCAGAGTTACTATTTTAAAAAACTTGCCAGGAAAAAGAATGAAGTGATTGAAGTTGCTGAGGGAAGTCACATACCGGTGTTTGTTGTCCTCTTCCTCATCTCCTATCCTATAAAGCAAGATTCCAACAGGAAAAGGTTAGCATGCCAAATTTTCAATTCAAGCATGCTGTAACACAAAAATCACAGACTTGTAGAAAATTAATACAAAGATCAAAGGAAGCACAGAAAGGCATGCATAAAATCCCCTTTGCAACTGATGGGCTTTTTTTAACTCCTGCTTTCTGATCAGTGAAGCTCTAAATGTTCACTATAGATTTTTGTCTTCCAGGATAAGAGATGAGATGTGAAGGGGCACAAAGAGTCCCACTTTGAAAAACATGCGCTTTTCTAACGTGGAAAGGAAACAGAACCATGAGGGACACATTACTCCAGACAAATTACATGAGGAATTATAAAAAGAACAAAGGAAGAAAAGCGTTTGAACTATCTCAAATTAGAATTGTAGCATTTACAATCTCAGCAATCAAACTCCAGCGCAGAGCTCAGACACGAGCACTTTCTGCCTTTACCTGCGGAGCAGTTTAGCCTTCAGGTCTGCCTTGGTCTCGTTCCAGGCATCGAGCTCTGGGCTGCTCAGAGCCGTGGGTTTCATGTGGTCCAGGACAGCGATGTCCTTTCCCTGCTTCCAGAGGTCGTAGCGCTCGGGCTGCAGCACCCTCACAAACACATCCATGGAGATCTTCACCATGTCCTTGCGGCACGTGCACTGCAAGAGACCCCACACGCGTCACACAGGGACCTTCCCCTTTCTCCAGAGGCAAATTAACTCTCCCCCAGCTGGCTGGAGAGGGTTTCTGGCCGGGGTCAGTGCTGGGAATGCCTCTGAGGGATATGTGGCTGTTTCAGCTCCGTGGAAGCCATTGGCTCTACCTGCTCCTGGAAAACCAGCTGCTGCTCCAACACTCTCCAAGGGTAGTGGAAAACTCAGTTCCCAAAGATTTTGTTCTCCCTCTAAGCCCTCCAAGAAGCTAAAGCTTCCTGGGACTGGCACTGCTCATATCCTGTGCTGCAGACATTAGACACAGTTACTCTGCCTGGTCTAGCCCAGGTCAGAGTCTGCCCTCAAGCCACATTCCCTCCATCAGCCTCTCTCTGGCAGAGTTTTCCAGGCTGAAAAGATATTATTGGTATCACTTCATAACTCAGAAAAGCCTTACAGGAACCAAAGCCTGACCTAGAGCACAGGGCAGTTAAACTTCATAATGACACTTCCTGACATGGCACAGCAATCCTGCACAAAAGGGAAGAAATAAAAAACCTGCAATAGCCACAGCCTGCATCCAAACCAGCACGGGGGAGAAAACGTGCATTACTCATTTCAGCTGGCATGTGCTCATTAGAACTAACCTGGAGCTACACCCCTGCCACTGCACAGAGAGTACTCACAGGTGGTTTTCCTTGGATATTCCCTTTGCTGGGATGAATCAACAGCCTGAGTGTAGCAAGGGGATTCTCACCCTGGGCACTGATATCGGTCTCAAAGAGTCAGCCTTTATAAACCTAATCAAAAGAAGGTAAAGGATGGAAAAGGACCCAGGAACCCCCCAGGTGCCTCTGGGGGCTGCAGCCACAGCTCTCTTGGGGCTTCTGCTCGAAGGTGCAAAGCTTTGCTTGCATGACATTGCTTTCCAGCTCCAAGCTGAGGCTGAGGTAATTGCAGCCACTCTGCAGGACTGGTCTGGGGTTTTTTTCCACCCTTCCTCCACACCTTTTCAAAACTACTCTATCCATTCTTTTGGCAGAAATGCCTGAAATTAAACCTGATTCTCCCCTTTCTCCCTTCCCTTTTCACCACCATTACTAAAAGATTTATGGCCATAGTTGAGAATTCAGTGAGAGAGGGAGAGAGAAGGGTCCCTCTGTACAGTTCTCCACTACCCCACATCCTCCAGCTCCTGCTTCTCACTGCGCAGGGACTGGGGCAGTGCTGGCAACCCGAGTGGGAAGAAGCATTTATGGACAGGCACTTTCAGGAAAACTCCATTTAATGAAAAATGGCTGAGGCCAGAAAGGCTGGAAATGCAATTTGGCCACAGCACGGCAGGAGCACAGACGGCACCCAAGCTTCCAACTCCAGCCCAGGCAGGAGCTTCCCACGGCACCTCCATCAATCCTGGCTTAAGGGATTGAGCAGATTTTCCTTAAGAAAGTTTAAAAGCACCTGTGCAGTGCTACAAAGAGGAACACAGAACAGCATCCCCAGGGGACTGACCTCCTCAGAGGCTGAAAAATGGCTTAAAAGGGGAACGCTGCATTTTGTGATCCTGACCTGGACTCAAGAGGTGCAGCACAGACACATCCAAGCCTTCAAATTCAGCCAGAAAACACCAAGGCACTCGGGGCCAGAGGTCTCCAGAGCAGTTTCCAACCACCAGCAGCTCCAGAGTCTCCCCCAGCTGCACCCCCAGTCAGTCCTGAAGAACCCCCACGCTGAGCTCCGGGGATGCTGCTGGGCTGGGACTCAGCACTGGCACTGTGGCCTCCATCTCCCATATCCCACACCCCGCAGCAGCCAAGCTCTTTTCTTTCCACAAATCTACCATGATGTATGTTTATATTTCAATTTTAATTTAATTCTATTGCTTTCACACCAGCAAGCATGAATAATTTACAAAGCCTCTTTCCTCTGGGGCTTCTTCCGGACCGTACAGTGATATTTCCTCAGCTGCTGCAGTTGTGTCACAGCCACATTCCCAGCAAGGCCAGGGTATTTTTCCATACCCTCCCCTCAGACAGCAGTGAGAGCCTGCTGATGCTTCCAATACAGCTGGAGAAGGGAATGTGAGAGAGTTGGGAGAGGGAGAATGGGGGAGACCAGGAGCAGAGTGAGGGTAGAGAAGGGCAAGAAATTGCCTTTGCAATAAATCCCCTGCTCTGCTCCATTACAGCAGGACAAAAGCAGCAAGGTTGTTTCCTGGCAGTGATCTCCAGTCCCACCTTCCACATACACAGAGCCGTATTTCTTTCAAAGTATTTAACTGTGGTCATAAACACATGTATTTCCTAAAAGACATTATGCCTACACTCCCATCTCTGTCCATCCCTACCCCAACTTCTGCAGAATATATCCTCCCAAATTCCCTCAAATTCTAACACTTTTATATTCCACTATTAAACTTTATAGAAAAAAAAAATGAACATGTCAACACTAAAATACCCCCAGCTAAGGAGAGATTTGAAACCTCGCTTCCCTTATGTGAGGCAAAACTGAACCACAAAGCTCCAGTCTGGGAATTCACAGAGCTCCTATGGATCAACAGCCCTGAGAAGGATTTCAGGGTGACACCATCACCCAAAGCACAGGACTGACTGGCAACACAAACATTTTGTTGTGTCCAAGTGACAGGTGACAAATTCCAGGAACTCTGAGATCTTACCCAGCACTTTCCCCTCTCTCCTCCATCACTCCCAGTCTGGCTGCCAGACCCCACTCCGGGGAGCAGCAGGGCTGGCAGAGCCACAGATCAAACAACGGAATAAACAATGGAATATTCATAGCTGGGATCTCCAAGGACCGACTGCAAGTCCTGAAAATGGGAGCGGAAAAAAACCAAACCAAAAATCAACCCAGCTTTAGGGTCAGTTCTTTGCCTTCGGTTACAGGGGAGCTGAGACCCAAAAGATCAACAACAGAGGAATTCCACATTCACCACATCTGAGGAACTTCACTTATCCCACCTTCTGAAGGCTTTTCCCAGCCTCACCTCTCCTTTTCCATAAGTTAATGAATTTATTAACCATAAGGACATGGAAAAATACTGTAAGGAAATGCACAATTAAAGCTTTTTCCAGCCTAAAACCCCAACATTCTTCCTTTCCTCATTATTTTATTATCTGCTACTCTAATTTGGAGCCTGTGGTAAAATAAGTCACCACACCAGGAGCCCCGTCCCATCAATTCTAACTCCAAGACTGATAGTGGGGAATTTGTGGCTACTGAATGTACAACCATGATCTTATTTGCAATATTTTTTAACATAAAAACACAAATAAGTCTATATAAAATAAAAGTCAAATAAAATGACTGTCTCCTTGAAGTCATAAAAATCAAATGATATATGGAAAAGCACAGACTCATTCAACTTCAACCTTCAGCAACAGTTTTGTGAGAGTATTTCCCTCAATTCCCAACTATTAACACTGAACTGAACCTCAGCAGTTCCATCACACAGGAAAGGTTAATGGAAAATAAGCCTTTTCCTTATGCAGAAATAGTCACCAAAATTACATATTTAAAGTGGCACCTCTGGTTTTCATGGAAAAAACCCTTCACATTCAGATGAAAGCAGTTGATAAGACTCAGCTGAGCCTCCCACTTTGCCTTAATGGAAATTTATCCATCACAAAACCCAACATGCTCAAAATTGAAGTTCTTTCAGCTTTTAAATGCCAGGCCAAAATCTTTGCTGAAAGCTTTTCCATCTGCTTTTCCACAACAATGAAGCCTAAAAGCAAGTTCCTGGGAAAGAGGGGTGGTTCTGTGAAAAGGCAGCGGAGAAACTCTCGCTGCTACAGGAACACACTTTGCCCTCAGCCTCTCCCTGTAAGTGCCCGGGTCAAAGCAGAGAGGTTCAGCTTTTGGGAGAAACAAGCCCCCAGCACAGCCACTGCTCCTAAGCAGCAGCTACGCAGTTTGTTCCCGTGTCACAGATGAGCTACTGAGATCCAACAGGACAGAAAAAACAGTTTGGGGCTCCAGCTTCCTTTCCCTTCCACTCAGCCAGTCCAAGCACGCTCCTGAAAGATGAATGGCAGCAATTCTGTGAGCAAGTAAGGAGTTAAACTTTGAGCAGAAGGAGGACAAGCCCAAAGTGCATAGTTTGTGTGTTTAATGGTTGGTGGTTGGAAGCTTGTGGGAAAGAAGATGAGCCTTGACCCCCCGTTTGCAGAGTAATTACTGGCATCAACAACAAACCAGTTCATTAGGAAACCCACTGGAAACCCCTTCCAGAGCTTCATAAACAAAACAATTAGGCAAAGATTTCCATGGACTCCCCCTGTCCCTGGCTGCAGGGCACGATTCCTCCCTGCCTGCTTCCTTGACTGCTCCCGAAACGCTCCGTGCAGATTCCCGGGGTGCAGGAGGGGGGGAGCGGCCGGGCGAGTCAGAGCCACCCCACTCCCCTCAGACACAACATTTCTGTGTGACAGAAACGCTCTGGGACTCGTTCCAGCCTGAGCAAATGAAATATCCCATCCCAGCACCCAGAAGGGCCAGGCCAGAAGGAGCTGGTGACACCCCTCCATCCACAGGGACATCGGCCACCCCACCCAGCAGCACCGCCAGCACTGGCACCCTGGAAACCCCAACAAACCCAGGTTATTTATTCTGCTCACAGAACTCAAAATGTTCTCCCTTCGTTAACAAAAACTGTGCCAAGAACCTCCCAGCCAGAACTTCAGAAGAGGAGCTCGGAGAAGAGCTGATAAAACACAGCTTCCAGACAGTTTCCAAAAAACAACCATCCCCTTCCCATCTCAGCAAGAAAAAACCTGTAAAAGTTCCTTTGTCTTGCACAGAATCAAGAGCAGGGGTGTTTACAAATAATACAAGAAAATAAGTATGAAGAAAGGCGGAAGAATTTGTACAAGAGCAACTTTGAATCTGTCTGACAAAAATAAACCACGGAAATGTTATTCCATAATAGATTTCTTTAATGTATTCTAAGCTTAAAAGGTCTAATTAGAGGAAAAAGAGCAATTTTGAATGTCTGACAAAAATAAACTATGGAAATGCTATTTCATAATAGATTTCTTTATGTGTTCTAAGCTTAAAAGGTCTAATTAGAGTCAGTTGAGGAACAGACTCAAAGTAATGCAAAAATACAATTCTGATTTGCCTTATTTTGGGGACCAATTTTGCAGTATTATCAAACAGGTTTCTGCAGAAACCTCACAAGTTTTATTTTCTTGGGAAATAAAGACAGATTGAGGGAAAAATCTACTAAAATGTGAATAGTAAGAAGAAAGCTTCAATTTTACCTGGAAAATTATATGCTAGGCAACTTTCAATCACAGATATTCCAAGTGTAAATTTGAGATTATTTCAATATTATACACATAGTACAGAAAAAATGAGTGAGCAGAAGGTTTAGAAGCAACAAACCACATAAAAGATCCTAGGCTGGGATCCAAAAGGTCCCTTCTCTTGGCAGACCAGTAAAATCCAAAGGGAAGAGTTTTATTTGTGTCCCCCTGCCCTGAATGAGAGAGCAGCAGAGCAGCAGTGCTCTGGAGTGAGGGGTTTGATGGGAACACTGCCTGGAGGATGTGAAGGCTGCTTATTTCAGACCCTAAAATGCAGGATTTGGGCAGGAAGGGCAGCCTGACCCCATTCTGTGCTGAGAGAGAGAATTCCAGCAGTTTCTCTGGAGTAAACAGGAGATAAAGGAAGGCACGAAAGTGGCAGCCAGCAGGAGCCCAGACCTACTCCAGGAGTGGCTGCACTTAATTCAAAGGAAAGTGCAGAAATCGTTCCCCTCCCCTCCACTTATTTTCAGTCCAGTTTGCCAAAGAAATAGAAAAGCTGAGCTGGGATTTGAATTTCTGCTAAAACTGTACACTCTGAAAGGGTCTTTCTGAATAGCAGGGGACTCACAGGCCACCTCAGCTGGAGGAAGGGCACTTTCCTGAAACCCCTGGTTGAAAAGGGTTGTTTGGGCAAAGACACAGCTCTTAACATCCTCTGCCTGTCGGTGGTGGCGTCCAAGGGTTTTCAGAAACAAAAAACCAGGACTGCAGAAAGGAACTGCAGGCTCATGGTGCAAAATAAAAAGAAATTTTTAAAAAAATGTGGTAAGGAATGAAAATTATAATCTCCTGTCTTTCACTCAGCAGCATTTTTCAACAACCAAACAAAAAAAAAATATGACAAATGGAAGACAAATGACTGAGGAACTCCAACTACAGAGAACAAAGGGAAATATTTCTCCCTGATTTCTAAGCCCTGCCTATGCAGGCAAACATTAACTGTAGTATATTCAAATAAACCCATTCCTCCTCAGCTGTACCATTGAATCAGGAATGCTGAAGTCCAAAGCAAATATTTGGATTACAGCTGACTCTGAAACATTGTGCCAGGATCTCCAGCGCTGTGAAAACCCCTCTGAACTCCTTTCTTCTGGGTCTGTGTTTGCTGTGCACTGTGACAGTGACACCCACGCCCCTCGCACAGGATTTCATCTCCCCAGGAGCACTCCCAGCCAGAGCCTGGTCTGCAAAGACGCTGGAATGAATTCCCACCAGGCACTTGGGAAGAGCTGGTGGCGGCACACCGGGGTTATCCCTGGGAGCTGAAGGTCTCTCCCACCCCTAAACGAGGATTTGCTGCTCAGCCACAGCTCTTCCCAAGGATCAGGTGGAAGAGACAAGCTGAGGTTGGCCTCAAAGTCACCTTGGCAGGGAAGGAGTCAGCTGCAGCACGGGGCTCCTCCAGGACAGATGGAGACATTTACATCGGCAATAAAGGGGAGAACAGTTAAAAAGCTGCTATTTCCTGCACTTCTGGGCAGAATGTCCAGCTGGAGGCAAGACATCCGCCTCCCAGTGGGGCACCAGCACGGAATTAAGGCTGTGAAGGAGGATGTCATGCCCTTCCTCTGGATCTGAGGGGACTGACCCTTGCTGAGAGCACAGAAGACCAGTCCTGAAGATTTCTGCACATCACGAAAGACAACATGAAATTTGTCTGTCACAAACCACACTCAGCACTGGGCTGGAGGAGCAACTGAAAGGAGAATCAGAAAATCGGACCCAAGGTGCAAAAGCACCTGTTCTAGATAAAAACCCAAGGAGAGAAAGACTCCAAAACCTCACGCCAGGTTCTCAAAAAGCTTTGAACCAAACAGGACAGCTTAGATTATTCACTTGGCATTCACCAAACCAATTTCCACAGGAACCTTTAAGGATCTGTCCATCCTGGTTACTAATTTACAGATACAAGTGGATTCACCCACTGTTGGTTTCCCACACAACTCTGCAGCCATTGCTATTTTTTTTTTTGCTAATACTGACACTTGTTCTACAATTACAGCAGGCCCAGTGTCTCAGAAGCTGATCTTTACACTCCAGGCTGGTTATTCTGTATTTTTTACAGCCCAGGCAGGTTCTCTGCGGGATGCAGAACATTGCACCCATCTGGCAGGCAATTAGCACAGCTCTGCCCTCCGAGGTGAAGCATTACCTTCCTCTCTCCCCCTGCACCACTGACACACAGAGCTCTCAGCAGAGCACAGTCCAAATCTCCTCCCCAGGATAATGTCCAGGAGAACATTACAATGGGCTAATTATGAACCTTGCCTTGTCCCCGGTCTCCCGAGTGCTGGGAGGACAAGAGAGCTGTGCTGGTAACCCAAGGAAAGGAGAGAATCACCCCCAGGCAGCTGGGTCAGCACAGGAAGAGCAGGTGCCTGCAGAGCTTTGCCCAGCTCAGAGTTCCCAAGAACTTTTATAAACGAGTAAATGATAAGAAAAAAAACCCCAAACCTGCCTGCACGAGAGTAAGGATAATCTAATTGTGCCTGGGAGCATACAAATCAGTAAAGCCATTTTTTAAATACAGGAAAGCTGCAGTAATTAACTAAAAATCACACAGTCAAGGATCATGGAATGGGTTGGGTTGGGAGGGACCTTAAATCTCATCTCATCCCACCCCTGCCAGGGGCAGGGACCCCTTCCACTAACCCAAGGTGCTCCAAGCCCCAATGTCCAACCTGGCCTTGGATACTGCCAGGGATCCAGGGGCAGCCACAGCTGCTGTGGGCACCCTGTGCCAGGGCCTCCCCACCCTCACAGCCAGGAATTCCCTCCTGACGTCTCTCCAGGAATTCTCTCCCCACAGAGGTGCAGGCAGCTCCAGTGCACACCCTCAGCTGATACTTCCTTAGGTCCCTGCTTAATCTCAAATGAGATTTAAACAAAGCTCTGCCCTCACTGTGCAACAAATGCCCCCCTCAGCTGGGACCCCCAGCCAGGTATCCCAGGGTTAATTAACACGTGGTTTATTAACCAGGAAGCTCAGAACGGACAAGTGCCACAGAGGGCAATGGGAATAAATTGGGCACCTCCTTCCACACTTCCACTTTGTGTCCCCAGATCTGCTCCGAGCTCTGCTGCTGCTTGTTCAGTAATTTCACGCTACGCTGCTTAACAATGTAAGCATGGAGGCTCCATCTAAAACTGCACTTCCCAAATGTCACTTGTTTGTGAACACATGGCTGAACCCAAAATTGCTTTTAATATTCGAGTGGTGCCTGCTGGCTCTGTTGTAGTTAAGGGTCTGTCTGAATTTCCATGATAAACCCCATTTTCTGGGGTGTAACACCATGACCACTCACTACACATAAACCTGCTTTACAAGGTCACAGCAGACAAACACCATTTGTTACATTTTTTAAACCAAGGTTGCTTGGCTGTTTTTGAGTTTCAGACACTTGACACTCACTTGAGGCCCCTTACAGTTTAAGGTTTTTCTTACCATCCCTTTAACTCCAGAACAAACCCATGACCCATGCCTGGAAGTGTCCAAGGCCAGGCTGGATGGGGCTTGGAGCAACCTGGGACAGTGGAAGGTGTCCCTGCCCACGGCAAAACTTCCCAGATTCTACTGAATGAGCTTTGCTGATCAGTTGTTCTGCAGACTTCAAACCAAGAGAGCACGAGTGCTGTGACAAACCAAAGTAACAAAGCACACCAGAAATCTGCCCTAATGAGAAAAAAACCACACAAACGTAACTCTCCAAACTTAACTGAGTGCACAGATTAGAGGAATTCAGGTATCTTCAGAATGTTATTATCATAGTGTTATTAAAGCTTAAAAGTATTTCCAGTTTATTCCTTCCCAGCTTAAAAGTATTTCCAGTTTATTCCTTCCCCTCCAGTGTGTACCTAATGAGTTGTATTCAGTCACATCAGTCACTTTATTCACTGCGAAATGCAGTTTGGATGCATCAGAAAACTAATCCCAATTTACCAATCCCAAAACAACCTGCTCACAACGCGAATGTAACACCTGAGAAAGTCATTCCTACACCCTCAGAATAAAACAAATTATCGAGGCAAAACCACCGGCGTGGGACAGTGAGAGAGCACATCCCAAAGCAGTGGCATTTTCCACGTTGTCCTCAGGAATAAGGACAAACAACAACCCCACTCCCCCTGCTCTGTGTTCCGTGAGCTGGTGGTTTCCACCAGCCCCTCCTCCCCAGCTGACCCCACCTGTGTTGCCATTTTCCCGTAGTCAATCCAGCGCAGAGTGGCGAAGTTGGTCGACTCGGCACAGTTGAAGCCGTGATTGAAGCCAGCATGGTAACCATAAGGAAATGTGATCATAAACTCCCCAGCTTCCTGGGTGATCTGAAAAACAAAGGAAAAGGGAGGAGACACCCCACAGGTCACTTAATGCAGCAGCTTGAGAATAAAGACCTATTAAAAAACCCCACGGATTAAATCTCTTCCCACTGGAGGGTCAGCAGAACAGTCACTGCCAGCTCTTGGCCGAGCCCGGAACGATTCCTGGTGAACTGCAGGAATACTCAAGTATTTCTCTTAAGGGAAAAACTCAGAACAGTGGATGGAAGGGGTGACATGACCTGAACTATTTACACCTGCAGGCTCCAGTTACAAACGGGTCTCAGGCTGCAACATTCCTAAAGACCAATAAATCTTTGACGTGACCACTTCGGCTCACGGCAGTTCCAAACCTTCATTCCCACCCCCATGCCAGAGCAGCCAAGAGCCCTGGATTTCCCTCCTAACATTCCCTCTGCGTGGCAAGGTCCTTCTGAAGCACCTCCTGCCCTTCCCTGTATTTATTTCCCCATTCACATTTATCAGCCTCACTCCCACCTGCTCACCCAAAAGTCAAACACCCTAAAAATTACAGCCCATCTTTTGTCTGCTTTGGGAATTGTTCAGAGCAGCTGTGGCTGCCCCTGGATCCCTGGCAGTGTCCAGGGCCAGGCTGGACGGGGCTGGGAGCAGCCTGGGACAGTGGAAGGTGTCCCTGCCCATGGCAGGGGTGGCACTGGATGAGCTTTAGGGTCCCTTTCAACACAAACCATCCTGTGACCCTACTTTAATAAAATTAAAACAACAATAAGCATTATGGACATTATTAGTAAGGGTTGAACTCTGCAGATCACAGCTGGAACCAGAGGCCAATCAATCTGGGATGCTTCTAAAAAATCCTCTTTTTATATCTTATGCAGGAAAACCATTGGGAAAAAAGGAATTTAATTGTTAAGAGCATGGCCTGAACCACGGGAGCAACTCCCAGCCCAGCTGCCCCCCCTGCAGCAGCACCTCCCCTCCATGGGGTACGGAAAAGGCAAAGCTTGACCTTCCCTGTCTTGCCAGCCCAGAAGTGCTGACAGGCCTCTCGCAGCTGTCACAGGCCAAGCAGTTCCATCTGGATCCCTTCCCACCAGCCATAACTCACACCCCAGCAGTTCAGAGCCCACAGAGACTCCAAGGGACTCGCACTTCCAAACACAAAGATGGGGCCAAATGGAAAATGTAAACAGACAGAAGTTCAAACATTTCCCCCCTTGCCTGGGCCAACATCTGAACTTGCTGATGTCATTAACATTAGAAGAATAATTTTAAAAAGAGGGAATAAAAGCTGCTGTGATACACAAGAAGCTCGTGCAGGATTTCAGAAGGAGGTGCTGAAGTCCAGCCTGCACCCAGCCCCAGGGAGCACCCTGCATCCATCCCCTCCACAAATCCCAGCAATGCCACCCTGCTGGCTTCAGAAGATGAAAAGGTCATGCACATCCCGGTGTCTCCACTGCAAGCCCACATCGTCCATGGCACTGCTGTCAACATTATCCCACAATAAATTAGAAAACACTCCAGATGATGGATAGGCCATGCAGAAAAGTAATAACTATTGAAGGAAAGCCAGCACAAACTGCCACTCATGGAGAAAGCCCCAAATTTACTGACTTCTGCAAGCTCTTGTGGAATAAATGGAGAAATCAATAGGAGATTACAGAAATACACATTTTTAATTATTAAAAAGCCCTGGTATTGATCTGTTTCTTTTTTTCCAGAACAGCATTATAGAGATTTATAAATGCTGCCTATTCACTTCATTGAAATCTGCCAAGAATTCGGATGAAGGGATCCTGTCTCCATTCCTCAGGAAAAATGGCACTTGTTCCCTGTTTGTGAATCACAGTGATCCTCCTTCTACAGCCACTCTTTCAGGACAGGGCTTGGAGCAGCCTGGGACAGTGGGAGGTGTCCCTGCCCATGGCAGGGGTGGCACTGGATGGGCTTTATGGTCCCTTCCCAATCCATGATTCCATGAAACCAGTTTGGAGCAGGCATCTTTGACACTTCCCACATCCAAGCAGCTCTGGCTCCGTGTGCTGGGAGCAGCCAGCAGCAGCAGCAGTTTGACTGATTCTGCACAGATACAAATCCCTGTAACCACACTTGGCTCAGGAGATTTACTTCTTGCCACAAGACTTTAAGAATAAGCACATTAAAACGATCATACCGAATAAACATGACCCCTCTTTTCAAATCAGGGCTTAAGAGCTGCAGGGATCCTTCCAGGCTTAGAGCAGCACGAACACTTACACAACAGGCAGCCAGCACAGGCAGCTCCACTTTGGGTCATACTGGATCCACAAGAAAATAAAAAAGTGTTCCCGAATCACCAGCGGGTTTTGCTGCCCATTGATGAGCCAGAACATCCTCATTAGCTCATCCCTCTCTACCTGAGAGGCTCCCTAATTGCCAGAGTTTGTTCAGTGACAGCTTTTCTTCACTTCACAGTGTCTCAGCCAAACCCCAAATCCTCCTTTTTCCAGGCAGACCTGGTTTGAACTGATGGGATGCACTCAGCATAATAATGCCCTTGGAAATCTCCCAGTGGCTGGTGCTGAATTGATTCCTCAGGAGAGAGGTGCTCCCAACAGCCTGCAGGGTCCCCCTGCATCCCTGTACGTACCCTGTCAAAGGGAATCCCGTATTTCTTCAGGATGGAGGGAGAAATGAGGGTCATCTTGTGACGGAGGAAAGCATCACATCCCTGAGAGCTTCCTGGGAAAAATCCTGTGGACACATTCAAAGGAGGAGCATCACTATAGGGCTGCTGGACTGTTCTTGGGAAAATAATACTATTTGTTAGATTCCAGATCAATCTGCCCTACATATCACTTCCTAAAGGGAAAAAATGTTAATATTCAGTGAAAAGAAAGGAAAGGAAACATCTCCATCCCACAGTGGCAGGAGGGACACATTCACAGGGGTCACCAACAAGTGGCAGAGGCAGGAGGACCTGACCCAGCCAGCACCTCAACACCATTAAGTGTTAAATTCTACCCAAGATCCACGCCGAGCTATTAAAACAAGTCACAAATAATTAAGAAAAGTAAAATAGTGGTAAACACTGACCAAACCCCTCAATGGCAGCTCAGCCAATGTAACCCCATTTTCCTCAAGATCATGTCTTTCCCTCCGAGTGGGTGATTCCATAACAAACTGTGCTTATAGGGACCCATCACAGTTTAGGAAAACAAATAACACAAGCTCTGGAACCAAAACTGATTGATGAGACGTAATGGAAGGGGTTTCAGAAAGTCAAAAGGATTACTGGGTTCCAGGTTTTCTTATATTTTTGTACTAAAAGCATTTCAATTAAAGTTATGACTGTCTGCTACCCAGTCTGTCGTCCCTCTCTGCAGTTCCTCTTTTTAATGCACAGTTTAAGTGGCTCTCATTAAAGCCACTAATAAAGAAGCACATTTTAAGTGATTAGCACCAATAACATGGCAACACATTAACATTCTCTCCATGGGCTCCGTGGCTCTCCCAGTGAGCCCATTTACAGCTCAGCTATTCATTTTCCATATTAATTGCACCCTCATTTCTCCATAGTACACTTCTCCCCACTGATGTACAGGACAGGGGAATGGCCAGGCAGCAACACTGGCTCTTTGCAGAGTTAAATCATCACCCATCCCAGCTTCCAGAGGCAGGAAACTAAAATAAAGACCAGACCATTGATAATTTGCTCCTGGTTTTACAGCACAAACCATCCCCACGCCTCAAAATTGATCATCCGTAAAAATTAGTTACAAACAGCAAGAAACTTATTATTGCTGCTGTCAGACTTGGAGTGGTATTTCAGAGTCTGCAGAACACAAGTCATCTGATTGATTGACTTCTTATAAAAATTACTTTTTTCATCTATTAAAACCTGGCAAATGACTGTAGCTTTGAAATGCAACACTTCTGAGCAGCCATTTCCAGTATTATTTGTATTTAGGGATCATGGAGCTCAGAGCCCAGGAAAACACCACCACCAAGCCCCGGGACACTCATCCCCACTCATTCTGCATTTACCCCACACAGTCAGTTGCTCCCCTTGACACCCTGGGGTGTGACACAGTCAGACTGTCAGCAGGAAAAGGCACTACAGGAATTTTGCCTGTTTTTCTGGGAAATCAGCATTGGAACTTCTTTTCTTTTGCATCAGAGTAGAGTCTTCCAGATTTTCCTGCCTGCTTCTACCTTCACCACTAGATTTAAACCACCCCAGTTGCCTCGCTGGAGATGAACCACGGAGATTTGGAGTTAATTATTCTGGGCCAGCAGCTTTTTTTAGCTGGGCAGCTCCTTGAACATTTGCAAGTGAACAAAAATAGAAACACCGCCAACAAATTAAAACATATCTACTTCTGCAGCCAGACATCTTCCCTGAAGCTTGAGAGGTGGGAGTTTGCCACAGCTCAAAGTAACTCTGCCTTCCCCCCACCTCCATTTTCCTTTTCTTTTTCCCTCCCTTTCACTGTTTTTTTTCCCTTTTAATACGAACTTTATTGCACTGAAAAATAAAGGAGGATGAGGCTAAAATAAAAGGAAAACCACCAAATACAGAATGTGTCGTTATAGGGTGAAGGAGTAATGGGGACAAACTGGAAGAGGGGAAATTCAGGTTCAATATCAGCAAGGAAACGTCTGTTGTGAGGGTGGTGAGACACTGGAACAGGTTGTGGCTGCCCCATCTCTGGGAGCTTTCCAGGCCAGGTTGGAGCAACCTGGTTCAGTGGAAGGTGTCCCTGCCCATGGCAGGGTGCAATGAAATAAATGATTTTTAGGGTCCTTTCCAACCCAAGCCATTGTGGATTAAACCCCTTGCCCAGACATGGGAGGGTTTGGCCTCAGTGCCTCAAAATTCAAGGGTTTTTCAAGGAATTTTAGTTGAGGTCACGCCGTGCCAGGAGACCGAGGCTTTGAGGGAAGAGTTGGAAGGAAAATTCCCTGACAAGTTTTCTGGCTCTGAAGCTGCTCTACCAGCACAGCAGGTTCCCCAAGCAGCTCTTGCAGAAGTTATCAGTAACAGCAGGCCAGCATCAGTCCTTTATCAGCCCAGCCAAAAGCCAGAGCTCACCTTTTGCCAGGCGTTCCAGCCTCTTGCCGTGTTCCGGGGGAATGGCATACCTGCGAGGAGGTAACACAGACAAAAACCAAAATCAGCAGTCTTTAATGTAAAAATAGCGAAGGGAAAAGTCTAAGAACAAGTGGGGTAACAGCCCTCAGCACAGCACACAGGGGCTGGCAACATAACCACAGTTCTACGTGTCTGAAAGGCACCAGTAACACACAATCCACGGAAAAAAGCCAGCATTCAATAAAAGTCCTTAGACACGTCACATGAAGTGTGTTATTTTCCTGCCATTCTTTCAAACTGCATCACAAGGTTTCACAAGGTAGAAGGAAAATCGAGAAGACAAAGTGATGATACAGCACTGGAAACCCCAGAATAACTCAGTGCAGGGAACAGCAGGTGTGTTCTCCATGGGGAAAATACCTGCAAAATAAAGTTGTGTTAAATCTTAACAAGCAAGAAACGTTGGATGGGCTGAAAGGGTGTGAAGGAGGGTCTGTGTGCTTCGGAAAAGAGTAAAACCTTCTTCTGTGTAAACAGCTTTCATTTTATTCAAAAAAGTAAATATTCTTCACCACGGCTCAAGCAGTCATGGCTCAATCCTAATGTCCATGAAGGATTTTAGTGTCTGATGTGAAATAATGGAATTAAAGTATTCAATAATTTTCTCAATGAGGTGATTGAAAATGCAGGGTCTGCTGAGGAAAACATCACTAAAGGGTGTAGGGAACAACCTCTACACTTGCTAAAGACAGTTTTCTTAGATTAGGGGTAAATAAAGTGCAAAAGAATTTGATCGAAATTTTTTTTGAGTGCAAATTATTGAACATAATTCTGGGAAAACAATCAACGGTCTGAAGTCCCACAGGTCACGGACACAGGGCTGGGTGTGCCCAGCACGTACAAAAATCAGGGAAGTTTCAAATGGCTCTTTCTCTTCCCAAAAGCTGTTAGCTCTCTTAGTGCTTTGAAGTTCACAATATTCTCAGGAGCAAAGCCCAGGTGACAAAGATTTATGTGTTCAGGTTATAAGAAGAGAACTGAATACCAGGATACATTTAAACTTGTTTAACATGATGGCACACAATAACATTGCCAATGGAAATTTGTAAATCATTGGTTACACTCTGCAGCAAATTAAATATGGCTCTCCCTGCTTTTTGTGACAGAGAATTCCGAGAATTTACATTTGTGGGAATGGCATTTATTGCCAGCTATAACTTCTCTTCAAAGTGAATAATAAAAAATGCATTATTTTTGCTATTTCCAATAAAGATGTCAAACCCATCCTGTCTCATTCCACACGCTGGGAACAGGATATTGCAGGAGGGGACTCAGCAACAGGTGCCCAGCACTGCCCCTCTTAAGGTGGGGGCTCAAAATGCTCCTGATTTGGGGGATTTCAGCCAGGCAAATTCTCCATTTTCAAGTGTAAAACCACAGTGTGGGGAGAAGCAGCTCGAAGCCACCACCTGTGTCACGAAACCAAACACCTGTGCTGGCCTGGCAGGGGGACAACAGCCCACGAATCCTACAGAGGGGCCTTCAGGGTTTAGACACTAAGCTGATTTAAACTGATGGCTTTAACAAAAATTTAAGGCAGAACACTGTGTAGCACCTAATCTTGTAAAACAATAAATACAGCAATGGACTCCCAACATCCCCTGACCAAAGTTTGACAGTGCCTTAAACTGCATAATTATCAAACAATTCAATTTCATTTGTCTGGGACAAAGCTAGTGGCTTTTATTTTACAAAGACCATTCATCACTTACATAAATGTGATAAAACTAATCCCGATCCAAAGCTCCTTTGTGGGATTAATGTCCCTTAAAACAGGGAAATGAGACATTCCATTCCTTCTGGGAAAAATGCTGAAGGATTGGGAAAGAACTAATTTATGGCTACAAGGCTGCTGATGATTAATGTAATATCCCCAGTCTACAATGCAACCTTCACTTAATTAGTGCCTGTAATTGGGAGTTGTAAAGATAAGATTAATTGAATCTTGAGGATGTTAAAAGTTTAATACATTGGAACATGGTTATTGTGTTATCTGAAACTGCAGCCTGCAAAAAGCCAAGCGAGGCTTCAGAGAACGGCCCATGGAGAGACAAAGAAAAAAGACTTGCTTGGATGGAAACCAGCCAGAGAGGAGGAATTTCCAGCTTATAAAAATGAACTATATGTAATAATATACAAATCAAAATACCCCAGCACAGAATGGCAATAGCTGACTCCAATTTTAGAAATTAACTTTTTTCTTTGGGCCAGTCTTTAGGAAGCAGAGCCTACACATCCCTCTGCATTTATTCTTAGGAATTCAAAATATTAACTGCAGAAGAGAATTAAAAGTAGGTCAAATTCTGCTTTAAGTTATGCTCACAAATCTGACTGATTTACATAAAGATAGGCAATAAAGACAGAATTTGGGCTGCTATTTAAAACCAGGAAGAGAAACAGGAGGCTCCTGCACGTATGGCACAGACTGAGCTCCATCTACACATAAAACGATTGATTACGAGGCAGAACAACAATGGAAAGACTAAAAATTGCTGCAGTCAGAGGGGTGCAGTTCCTGAGCAATGAACACCCACGGAGGGCTGGCTTTGTGTGGCACTCATGGCACCCACCCCCTGCTCTCTGGGCAGAACACCCCAGCTCTCACTGGGGACAGGAGCCCTGGTGTCCCTCAGCACAATTGGTCACCATCCCCACAGCTGGGGCTCAGCTCAGCTGCAAAACCTCAACTCCACAGGCAACCCCCAGGTCTGTGCACGGTAAAAAACAGCCAGTAATTTCCTTTTCTACAGGCGTGACTTCAACAGCCCCCAGTGCTGGGAACACTGACCTGGAGCCACTGGCAGGATCTGTCCCTCTGGCTCAGCCTGGTCCCCAGGCAAAGGCAGATTTACAGCCACAGAGCTAAACCAGCAGCTGCTTGAAGGTAAATCAAACTTCCAAGGCTTGCAAACCACCCTTCAGTCCGTATTCCAAGGGTCAGCCTTGCAGAGGGTGACCAAGACAAAGGGCCAGGCTTCACCCAAAACCCTGCCACTCAGCAGTTTGGGGGATTACAGCAGGAAAAATGTGCTGCTGCTCTGCCAGGGAGCACGAGATTTACACAATGGGGAAAGAAAAAACCAGCTCAAGATAAAAAAAGTTATAGTTCTGTGACTCAAATGTCATCTTACCCCGAAGTCAACAACTTGAAAGTAATATACTGAGCCTTTTAAATTACCTTTTTCTACTTTCCACCAAAACAACAGAAAATCCCTGAAGTGGATCAAGTACCACTTGTACACATCCAGAACTTGCTGTTCCGCAGGAAAGACTCTCAGCTTCCAAACTTACTTCGTGAAACCTAATTCCAGCATTTCTGATCTCTACTTCCATGTAATTTTCTGAGTTCTTGAGTCAGGATCACAGGTCCAAAAGGTTTTGCCCCAAAGCTATGAATGTGTTAGAAAATGACCTTCCTGGAGTGATAGCTTGCTCTTGTTAATATGGAATCATGGAATCCCAGAATGGTTTGGGTTGGAAGAGATCTTAAATATCCATTTCCAACCCTGCCACGGGCAGGGACACCTTCCACTGTCCCAGGGTGCTTCAAGCCCCGTCCAGCCTGGCCTTGGGCACTGCCAGGGATCCAGGGGCAGCCACAGCTGCTCTGGGCACCCTGTGCCAGGGCCTCACCTCCCTCTCAGGGAAGAACTCCTTCCCAACATGAGTTTAACTGGACAGTCCCCTCTCTATCCTTAACACAAAAGAGAGATCTGTCCTATTTGCCATCATAGGATATCATTAATAGAGTAATTTTCTTGGTGTTTTGTTTATTCCCCTGGAATGGGGCTTGATGGATGTGGATAATTATCAGACTATAAAAGCCAGCAAATGTGCTATTTTCTATCGCTCTAAATCATCAAACAAATAAAGTGTGAAACAGCATTTCTGAATACAATTTTCCCCTCTAATGGCTTAGAATTATTATCAGAAACAATGAGAATAAATAAGCAAATGTCTTGTGAATTAAGAATTAAACAAGTGTGTCAGTAAAAACGAGCACTCAGGCCGGCCGGGATGCAGGGATCCCTTTGGAGGCCACCAAGGAATGATGTAACAGGGAATTCACTCGGGCAGCTTCCAGCACCAGGTGCTCCTCAGGGACCTCCCAGTCTCAGGTTCTCCCCTCACTGCTGCTTCCTCAAAGGGAGTCAGCTCAGTTCTGGCTTCCAGTAGCCAAAAAGACACAAAAAACTTCATCCACGGCACCCTGCTCATATCTGTTTTCTCCTTGTTTAAGAGGAATTCTTCTCACCTGAAGCCATCTCCACCTTTGGCAGAGGACCAGACCATCCTGTCCCTGCATCCAACATCCCCCAAAGCTTCCAAGACCTGTTCTGGCTCCAGCTGTCACTCCCAGAGTTTTTGACAGTTACACCTTGCTCCACACCTCATTTACACCAAACACAGAGCAATTAAGCAGTGATTAGTTCACCAAATGCCACACCCCCCCTCTCTGGGAGTCCGGGCTCCATGGGCAGGAGGAGGTTCAACCACAAGACTTTGGAAATGTCGCTTCAGTGCGGTTCCTGTGAGAAGGTAAGAAACTCAATTTCACAGAGCCTGCACAAGGTCTGCCCGAGCAGGCCCCACACAGTTTAACACACCATAATTACTGCAACAAGGAACAGAAACAGAACGGGAGCAGCACATTTAAAATGCCCAGCCCCACGTGTCAGGCTGGCGTGAGTTATCTGTCTTCAAAGCAGATTTAATTGTGCCAAGAACGCTGACCCTTTGAAGATTCAAATGCCAACCTGCCCTCAGCCACGACAGGCAGAATGAAAAGCTGCTATTTCAGTCTCTTGTAAGGCAAAGGGTGCCCATAAACCCAGAATCTGAACCCTGACCCTCAACATCTTTAGCCCCCACAACAGCAGCAAAGGCTCCAAAGAAACCCCCTGGTCCCTCAGGAACGTTCATCACCCAGCAGAACCATTAGGAACCACCACTAGCACAGGGTGGGTCCTCCCTGCAAAGTTCAGATCCTGCTCCTAAGGCCTCATTTTTCTACAAGGTAAAACACATTAAACAACATCTCCTCACTGTGTCAGAGCAAAGCTCAGGGTAAAAGTGGGGGTTTCCACACTAGAATACCCTAAAATATCCTGAGCTGGAAGGAACCCACAGGGATCAGAGTCCGACTCCTATTGTCCAACACTATTTTTAAGCTGTTTTGCCTGTAGGGAAAAGAAAAAAGGTATTTCAACAAGAAGAACTGATTGTTCCTTTGTTGGTAGCACTGTCACCTCTCTTTTCCTCACCTTTGCCTTCCTCTGTAATTAAGCTCCCTTCATCCCCCTCTCCCCACAATTTGTTAAAATACTGAAATCAACTCCCTTTTTACTTCTCCTCATCAAATCTGAGGTTGGCCTACACTCAATGGGCTGGAAATATCCCATTTCCCTTCGCAAGATCCTGGTCAGGAAAGGAAAATCTCTGGATTCCCTCTCCTATCCCCTTCTGCTGTGGCTCCTTCCCATCAGGAATGCAAGCACTGCTCTGGAGATAAGATGACACAGGGATCAGAGAGCGCCTTGTTCCTGGGAAAGAACCTTTATCAAATGCCTGCAGTTTTATCTTAAATGGATCATTTCACAGGACAATAGATGATGGAATCCAGTATCTTTAACCAGCAGTGTCAATGATTTCAAATAATGACATTTTTATTGAAATACACCCAGGGAGAGAGATAAACACAGAGGCTGGGGAGTATCAACTCCAAAAGCCATAATTAGGAGTAAATAGGTAATGACAGGACCAAATTACAGCCCCAAAACACACCAAACCCTTCTGCCTCCCACAGCTGCTCAATGCAACCCTTGGGGAAACAGCAGAGAGAAAAATCAGGGCAAACCTGCTCAGGAAGGGCCTGGGCAGCACCAAACACACCCAGCACTCACCCAGGGGCCATTTCACTCCGGACAATCACTTTTCCACACACAACTCCCTCATGATCCACAATATGAAGAAATGGCAGCAATTTTGCTGCCAATGGAACAACAGGATGAAAAACTTCCTCCTTCCCCAAAGAAACTGAAGCTGTGATTGCAAACTCTCCATTTGTTTTCCAGTAAGGATGGGCAGAATACCTCAGGTTACTCTGAAGCTGGGATCAAATCCCTAGGGATTGAGTACTGGAAGATTAGAGTCAAGCCTAACTTGTGCCAATCATGTACTTCTAAAAGACTCTTCAACCCTTAAAGTTGCCTTGAGCTAGAAATAGGATTAAAGAGCCATTAGTTTCAAGAAGTGACATTAGACAGGAGCTTTTTAAAATTCTGATTTTAAAGCAATATGAATTTTCAAGAGGTACAACTGAGCTCCAAGATTAGCACAATGGGCTACTTTCACGGTGATTCACTAACCCCCAACTCAGTGAATACAAAGAGATTTTTCCAGAACTCCAAATGCAATTTTTAAATACTATTTTAAAGCAGAGAATTTAATGTGAACAACCATCTGCTCTTGGAAGGACTCTCACTGCCCCAGTCCAGTCAGCTCCACAGCACAAATGCCAGGCACAAAGCACAAAATTACAGAGCACATTGGAGTGTCTCTCCCTCCACGTGTAAAAATAACCCACAGCCTGCCTCTGCCTGCAGTGAATGAGCAGCATGAAGGAGCCATTTTACTAAGAAAAGGTGTTTGGGGAAAAACATTATGAAGTCATTTACTCATTCAGTTTAGCCAAGAAGATAATTAGTACACAATTCAACAGAGATGAATGACTACAATATTCATCCCCTTGCCATTCCCCCATTATTTGTTTGGAAGAACCTGTTCACACCAGATTTATTTCCCTAAACTGGCAATCAGATTATTAATTACTGGTTGTTTTTGTAGTGGATACCATACAAATAGAAAGAAAAGCAAAGATTATGCTTCAAAGAGCCTGTATTCTAAAATAATAGCTCATTTCAGCTCCAGAAACAAGGAGAAAAAAGGTAACCAGGGGAGATCAGAGATATCTGTGCCTTGTACCAAGTGACCTGTGTGAGCTGCCTTCACCAGGCACAGCAACACGTGCTCCTGAAAAAAACACCGATAATTGCCTACAGCAGAACAAAAGAAATTTGCTCATGAGTAATGAAAGATATTCTTAGATTAGAAAACCCCTTGTGCTAGAGGTGCAATGCCTCTACACACACACTCTTTCCTTTTTTGAGGAGAAAAAAAATCCAGCATTCCAAAGGTTTAATGCTCCTCATCCATCAAACCGCACCGTTTCCAACTACAACTGCTTTGAAGTCAGCGCTGTGCTCTTGTCAGCATCAAAGCCACAAGTGTTGTAGCTGAGATTCGATAAAGATCACTGACACAGTTTGTAAAGTTTCCTTTATTTCTTCTGTTTGATCCCCTTTGTGTCGCTGATCGGGCAGTTGGAAATGAAGTGGATGCAAACCCAGCACATTTATTCCTCGGACCATTAAGGGGTTAACGAGCGCACAGCTCTCAGACAGCACCGAGTGCTATTTAAGCTGAGCACAGGCTCCTCTTATTTTAAACCACACTTGTGCTGCACTTGGCATCACCCCTCGACAATTTTCTCTGCTGAGTAAAGAAAAAAAAAATCCCCGCTGATTTCTGCCAACGTGTTAACAAAATGTGAATAAAGACAAAGCTCTGCAGCAGCACTCTTGGTTCCTCCCGGCCTTTCCAAGCCCTGCTTCCAGCACGATGCCAAGCTGGAATTTGCAAGCTCATTGTCCCACAGGGCCCAAGTCAGATCAGGCTGAAGGAGTGAGATGGAGCATGGAAGCACATCTCCCTCCCCTCCTGTCTCAGTGCTCTGCTCAAAAGCCTCTGTTATTAAACCAATCTGTGATCCTGTCAGACTTCCATAGATCTTCATTTCAAATCAGGCCTGAGCTCTGAGCAGACACTTTCCAAAGGCAGGAATGAGTCGGAGCAAGAGCCTTCCTGGATCAAAGACCTGCTTCTCTCAGTCCAGCTGGGGCTGGAGCTGGCAGCACTGACCGCGCTGCAGGCACAGCACTGCCACCAGGGCAGCGGGGCGGGAGCCACCCGAGGATGCTGCTGTGGGAATGGGGACGTGACCCCAGACCAGCACCTCCTCCTCCTGAGATCATGATGGAAAGTGCCAAGAGGAACCACAGGTGGGAAGGGTCTCCTCTTTGCTGGGTCGGGTACAACAACTCACAGGTGAACCTCAACCTCTAAGATTTCTAATTTCAACCAACTGAACAGGCTCAGTAAAGACAGCCATAAAATGCAGAGACTGAAAACTAAAATGGCAGCAGAGCACAAAACAATTCCCTGCCTTTTGCAGTGGGTTTGGGTGAGAATAAAAACCAAAGAGGGCTCTGGAGGGGAAGCACAAACAGCACCGAGCTGAGTGAAAGGGGTGCTGAGGCTGAGGTCAATCCATCTGTGCTCTCACAGAGCACCAGTCCCTCCTCAGACAAGTTCCACAGTTGATTGCATCAGTCCCAGAGTCTGGCTTGACATTCGTGGCATTTTCTCTCAGTTAGATGAGGGTGAATGAAGAAAGGCAATACATGAGTCCTAACTCCCCAAATCCTGTGCCTCCTCTGCAGCAGAAAAATGACCTTTTAATAATCTGTCTACAGCAGCCTAATGAAAGACCACAAAAACCTGAGTCTATTAAAAGAGAAATCTCCACTATTCCAACTGCAGCACCTGATTGGGAAGATAATCCACAAACACAAGTCAGAGCTCATTCAGGTCCTGGATAGCGTGGTGACCCCGTGGATTCTGAAAGCAAACCACCAGTTAGCACTGTCCCCTTCCCGATGGATCCACCTCATCCTTCTCCCACAGCACCACCTCCAGGATGAAGGGCTGGGGAGCTGGGCTGGGTACTGGCAGCAGAGTGGTTTGTATTGATTAACTAATGACTGCAGTGCGTGCAGGGCTGTGTTAATAACTCACTGCTCTGCTCTCAGTTATCAGGGAATTACAGGGGGATACAACTCTGCATCCCAACACATCCCTCCTTCCATGCATCTCCCAGCAAATCAACATGCACACGGATTCTCAGTGCAGAAAGCCCATTCCAAAGCAGCTTTCACCTTCATTTTAGAAGAGTCGGGAGAGTGAAAAGCTGTTCTGCCTGGTCATACTTTATCTCACTTTCCTTTTATTCCTTTTAATGAATATCTCTGTTCCTTTCTCTCTCCCTTTTATCAACAGAAAAGGGTCTTGCTTTGCCAAATCTGCCTGAGAGCAAATGGTGTTGCAGTTAATCTATAAATCAACCACCACCATAAATTCTGCTCTTTCTCCATCCAAAGCTGCAGAGCTGTAAAACAGATTACATGGGACAGCAGAGGCAGGAAGGAAATCTGGGAGCTGTGAGGAGCTGCCATCGTGGCCAAATGGCCTTCCCTGCTTCTCCTTTCTCCCCACTCCACCCAAAAAGCCTCCAAACCTCTGCTGCCAGGCCTGGAACACGTTTAAGAGCAAGGACACCTCACACACTTCCCATGGAAGATGATGCAGACCTTGGGGATTGAGGGAGGAAAGGCTGCAGAATCTTCTCCTGAATTCCCTAGCACCAAGAAACAGGAAAAGTGAAACTCAGAAAAATAAAAATTCTCAGCATGGAGCATCAGCTCCCTGAAGGGCAAATCTCAGCTGTGATTCCAGCTAATGTAGCCTAAGGAATCTCAGGACCTCCAGACTGCAAGGGCTACTGAGACCCCGATAATCAAGGCCTGCAGTCACATCTGATCCCTGCAGTGACCCCGGCAGCCTGGGCAGTGCCCCCGAGAGGATGGAACAGCAGGAGGCAATAAATGATGAAGGGACAATGCCCAGCCCCCTGCAGCCACACAGCTCCCTATCAAACATTAAAGCAGCTGCTCTCAGTGGGATGACACCGAGCTCATGGAACATCTGGGAGAGTGTTAAAGCAGGGGGACAGAGCAGAGCATCACACGGGACAGGCCGTGAGGGGCCAGCATCCTGCACGGAAGACGAGGAGAGAAGCTGGAAGAGTTAAGCTCCATGACTGTATTAGGTCATTTTCCTCCTCCAAGGCAGTTTTCCAGGGATTAACATTTTCTATTCTAAGGGGAGGACAGGACAAGAGTTCAGCTAAGAAAGCTGCAGTGCTGCCCAAGACAAGAGTGAGAAATACAGCCAGGGAGACCCTCAGCACGTCAGAGCTGCTGCTGCTTCAGGAGCTGTTTTTAGCCAAGGACAGAGAGGGCTCCTTTGGGAATCCTCTCCTGAGGGAACAACCACGTCTTGGTTTAAATCTCCCCTCACAGCCTGTTAGGAAAGATGAGGTTTCCCTGCTGACAGCAGCACCAGCAGATACAACAAATGTACTAAACTGTAGCTGTTACGAGAAAGCCATGGAATCCCAGAATGGTTTGGCGTGGAAGGGACCTCAAAGCCCACCCAGTGCCACCCCTGCCATGGGCAGGGACACCTCCCACTGTCCCAGGCTGCTCCAAGCCCCGTCCAACCTGGCCTTGGGCACTGCCTGGGATGGAGCAGCCACAAGTGCTCCCATGGATTTGCCCTCCTTGGCTGCTGAAGACTGGATTTACCCCACCCAGGGAGCCTCACTGGGCACCTGGAGGGAAGAAAGCAGAAATTCTAAAATATTTTAACCAACAAAGGTTTGGGGTAATTCCGTGGGCCCTCAGGTTTGCAGTCTTCAGACTTTCACAAGACAGAATTCCAGAAGTGTTTCTAGAATGTAATTGTATCTGTGACCAGTGCTTCCAACTAATCATATTATTTTAAAGTTCCTTTGGTAATTTGTCCTTAATTCCACATAAACTGCTGTTCTGGCATAAAGTGTACTTTGTGATATCAAAGTCAAACAGATTAGGCATGATCCACTTCCAGCGAGGGAGTGTTTTGGAGAGGAGATGATATACCTTAAAAGCTAAAGCTGGCTCCCTGTTTTAATTAAAGGGGATTAAACATCCATCATGATAAGGGAAAAGGGACATTTTATAAAAATCAATTACCTTCCTCAGTGTCAGTCTGGTTTAACACCTGCAGTTTCTGAGAGAAGGAGAGTGTAACATTCCCCCAGCACTCAGAGAAGGTAAATTAAACACTGCAGCTGTACAGCAAGATCAGTCACAAAATATCCAAGAAAAATAACTTCATTACCCAATCAGGTGTTACACTGTTGACAAAAAAAAAAAAAAAAAAAAGATGTTACACTCCTAAAGCCTATCTGGCAGATTCACAATACTGAGATTCAAAGTTTCCTGCAGCACTTCCCCACCCCAGGAAGCCTCCAGGTAGGGATCGCACATCTTTATGGAGATAAAAGGAAGTGCTGGTGGAGCACCTCAGCGTTTAAAAATATTCTTTTGGAATTGCATCCGCTGCTCAATAAAATGCCATAATAACCATGAAGAATGAGGCCTGGCATTCAGCTTTGTTGCTTCTGTCATTATAAAATCAGTTTCTGCTTGCACCGTTTGACAATATGCTCAATTTTAGATCTCACACAGGAGTGTATGAGGTAATTACACATAATGTGTATAATTGATACAGTAAAAATTCCTACCACGAGAGGTTTAATATGGGGCTGCAGAATGAAATGCATTTCTGTTTTTTCAAAAGTTTGAGACTATGAAAAGGTGGCAATTAAATTTCTTATGGGAGAGGGACATTTTACTGTAATTTGAGAAAAAAGCAAGGAAAAGGCTGGATCTGGCAGCTCCCGCCTGAGGGGCTTCACATGAGGTTACACAACTGCTCCCAGTTCCGGGGGTGCTGCATGGGAAGTGCCCACACCTTCCATGCTTCCTCTTCAAGCTGTCGGACTGACTTTCCAGCTGGAAACAGCTGCAGTGTGAGCACGGCGTGGAGCAGAGCACGAGCCTGGGAACAGCACACCGGGAGGGATAATCCCCCTGGAATGAGGCGAGTCCAAGGCAGGGCAGGGTGGGACGGGGGCTGCAGCAGCAGCAGCCCCTGGGGCTGAACACAAACAGCCCTGCTCTCCTCGCTACAACACAACAGAACTCAATAAATAAATGCACTGCAATCTACAGGCACAGATAAATCATTTAATGAGGCTGGAAACAGGAAAATGGCTGTTTTCCATTACCCCTTTGTTCTCCCTCATCGCTGGGTGACCTTTCATTGCTCAACTGCTTCACTTGGTGCTGAACAAGTTTTCGAGCTGCATCCCAGTGACCCAACCCCGTGCAGATGCGTCCGAGTGCTGCAGCCTGTCCTGCTCTGCCAGGGCAAAGCACCGGCACGGCGAGGGCTGGCAGCAGGACTCCTCTGACAGAGACACTCGTTCACCAAGGACTTGTAAGACCAGGCAGATGCTCATTAGCTTGTACAAAGAAGCCACTTTCAGCTGGTGAAGCCAGCTTGCAGGGCATTGGACTGGGAGGTCTCCAGAGGTCCCTTCCAACCCAAACAATTCTGGGATTTTGTGAAATAAACACAGATTTTTCCTAAGACCCACTTGAATGAGGTCTGGGAGGGAACTGAGTCCTTTCCCCCTTTCCCTTGAAAAGGAAGCAGGGCTGGTGGCTCCTCACCCTTCCCACAGCCTGGAGAGAAGCACCCCAAGATAATTTATGGGAGACACGAAGAGAGAGTTACGGTTTTTAACAGGCAATTCTGAAGCAGATACTACCAATATACAGAGTCCTTGGTTCCACTGAATAAATATCTCTGACAGCCAAACAATAACTCTGCCTCTTATTTTAGAGCTCAACCCCAAACTGGTAGACTTTGTAACTCTCCACACTCCTGCTATTCCCTGAGGTGCTTCCAAGATGATCACTGTCAGAGTCACGGAGTCTATAAAAAGGATGAAGGAAGCTGGGAAATTTCCACAGAGGTGGTGCCAGCAAAACAGAACGAACATTTCAGCCATCCCTGAGTAAAGCCAGGCTGCAGCACTGGAATTCCATCAGTGCAGCCCGAGAGCTCCCCCAGCTGAGCTCCGGGATGGCTGCAGTCACTCCCAGAACGGCTCAGGTACCTGGAAAGTTCCAGATGTGCTCCAAAGGGATTCAGATTCACTCTTTGAAGCCAATGCTTGTTCAGAGGAGAGCTCGAGAACTCCTTAAGAGGAGCTGTCACAGTGCAGAACAAGGAAGGAGTGACTTGGGAAGTGCCAAACTCCTGCGTTATGCTCCCGGGAAGAGCAGGGAGGCCCTGCCACACCAGCAGTGGCATCCTGTCACAACCCATCCCGTTCTGTGTCACACACTGCCACCTACCTACCACAACTGCACCGAAAGGGAGAACCTTCTGCTCCAAACATGGTCTGCCCTCACAATCCTCGTTTGCCCCCAGCTGGGGCAGCTGTAGAGAACAAGGGACTCTCACAAACACAGGATGGCTGGAGATAGGATGGAACAACCCAACCCAAACCTCAGATCAGCTGCTCCCACCCCTCCTGGAGCAGCCACTCGGGCTGGGACTGTGCCGGTGTCCCTGTGTTCTGTGGGCAAAGGGGACGAGGAGCTTCCTGTGGGCTGTGGCACCATCTGCTGGAGATGGGACCAGGAAAATGGGTTGGAATGAAGGGATTCCGGAGGAAAAACTGACAGGATCCAAACGGAGAGAATCATGGAATATCCTGAGCTGGAAGGGACCCACCAGGGTCATCCATCCAAGCCTTGGCCCTGCACAGACACCCCAACACCCCCACCCTGTGCATCCGTGAGAGTGTTGTCCCAATGCTCCTGGAGCTCTGGCAGCCTTGGGGCCGGGACCATTCCCTGGGGAGCCTGGGCAGTGCCCAGCACCCTCTGGGGAAGAACCCTTCCCTGAGAGCGGTCACATCCCAGTCACAACCCAGAAATACATTTCTGGAGTTCAACCTTGTTTAACAGAGGTATCACAAGAGATTCTGCAAAACCCTCGTGCATCTGCCTCGGACAGCGAGCCTGAGGATCAGGAATGCTGGGCAACAGATTTCATGACGTGTTGGAAGGATTTTTTAAACTCCCATTCATGTTTCACAGATTCAGCCCCTCCTTCCATCCCTTTCAAGGCCTGGAAAAGAGCACTGGAGCCATTCATTTAGAGCCTCCTTGGGGGCTTTTATGTGCCACAGGCACCAACACCCGGAGCCACTCAGAGTCACCAGGGACCCATAGCCCCGAGAGGTGGGAGGATCTCGTCTGCCACTGCCAGGGCACGGTGACAGCAGAGCCTCCCTGTGACATTTCAGCTCTAATTTGCACGCAAATGTCAATATTTATTAGTCACATCAAGATCTTCAGTAAAGCTCCCCTGGGTTGCTGAGTCTCTGCACTTATACTTTTAAATTGCTTAAAAAAGAAGAATATTGGCTCTTGGTAACTTATTCCAGACTTCCTACGTTCTTCATTTCATCCTTAACTATCAACTGCTTTTGTGGAAAGTTATTTCCAACCAGTCTATGCATCAACAGTGTTGAAAAATGCTTTACCATCACGCCAGAAATGACCATGGAAAAGTAACCTTTTAACTTAACTTGTCCCTGGAGCTGTGAACATATTTATGTATTTAAATAATGGAAATTTGCAAGTAACAGATGTTTCCTGCCTAGAGCACAGCACAAGAACAACAGTGTTTCACTCTTACAGCGCCTCTGAAGCATCCACGCATTCCCATCCCCATTTGCTCTCCTGTGCATTAGATTGCAAAAATCCCCAAGTGTTGAAATCTGGTTTTAATCGTGATGTCAACAAGTCTCCCTAATCCTGCTGAAAGTCAGGAATTAGGCCTCTGAGCAAGCCAGCATGAAAGAAAGTGAAATTGCTTTTAAATGCAGAGTAGGGGAGGAGAGAAAAAAATGGGAATTGAGAGATTAGGTAAACCTGATGGAATTTGGTAGAGCTGGGGGAAGGGTGTTTTAGTGGTGTCCAAGAGCCCTCACTTACCAGGATTTGGGCTCCCCAAAATGCAAGTAGTTGATGCTGTAAAGATCCATGTCCTCTGTATGCCAAGCAAAAGTTGTCTTCCACATCCCGAAGTAGAGGTAGGGAGTGTTCACACCCTCTATGATGATGCCACACTCGTGCTCCACCATGTCCAGGAGGGTGTTCAGATTGCCAATGTTCCATTCATCCACGTCCTGGAATCCAACAGAAATGGTTTGTACTGGGAAGTGGCAGAACAACCACAGCCCACAGCTCCCTCTCAGTGCCTTGGAGTGTGGAGATAATGGTGTTACCTGCATTAATTTAACAGCCTCTGCTTCCAGAAAGGTTTATTTAATGCTCCTCTCTGACACAAGCATGAGGGAGCTGCAGCACTCGGACGAGGCTCTTGCACTGTGCAATATCCCACCATTAATTAACTGTTCTGGTAATGAACACAGCATCAGCTCGGGGTAAAACACCCTTCTCTCAGATGTTCTTCCCCTGATCAGAAACACCTCAGTGCGGCCAAGGGGGCAGAATCTTCTACCTCAGCTCAGGCAAAAACAGGGAAACCATCTGGAGAACAGCTGGGCTTGTGCCTGGTTGTGTCCCACCGCTGATCACAGCACAGAAAGGATGTGATATTCCCATCCAAGCACCAAATCCTCTAGATCCCTGTGATGTCCATGGCTCTGAGGACCTCAGATATCTCTGCTTATTCTAATTAATCCCATATTAAACCACACTGATAATAAAAAGACACTTGTACATTCACACACAATCAGACAACACTCCAAAAAAGGCCACTTTCCACTCAAAAGAAAACTACAGAGGAAGAGATTTAAATTATCTGCCTAAAAAGAGTAAGAAGAGAGAAACCTTTATCATTTACAGAATTACTTGAAGCAGAGGATGACATTTCACCAAGGAAAAGCTTAAACAATTTGAATTGTAAAATAATTCAGTGTACAGGTGCATTGTATCCTAATGGAGCTGCCTACAAAGAAAAAATCCAAATGCAAATAATTTACTTCTGTTAAAAATCAAAAAATAATTTTGATGAAGCACCACTTCCTTGAAATGCTGCTTTTTTCTGGCTTTCTAAGGAGCTTCAGCAGAAATCTCTATTTTAATCCCTTGAAAAAGAAACAAAACCTAAGCTATAGACATTTTTTTTTTTGCCACAGACTTAATAAGAATTTGTTTAAATCACACTTCTCCTCATTTTTCTACTAAAAGTCAGCTTTTCACAGCTTCCACTGACATCCTGAATCTCAGGGGAAGTTTAGTCCCAGTTTTATAATGAGGGGAAAAAACCAAAGGTATTGGGGTTTCTTTAGGGTGGCTACGTCAATGAAACTCTGAATTACTGCTCCTTAATGAGAAAAGTGCAATAAAGAGTCCATGTCTAAAATAAACAAAGGAGAAGCATTGCACTTACTGCATCATACAGGGAGCCACTGATATCAGCCCCATAAATGGGAGACACAAATGTGAGATTCTTCCAGTACTTGCGCTCCAGGTCTTCAAAATCCTGGTGGCGAGGGGTGCAGTACCTGCCAGGAACACCGGGACGTGAGAACACCCAGCACACACCACCACTGACAGCAGCAGGGGCGTCAGAGCAGGCCCCCCCAGCAGGTGCTGAGGGTGAATTTCATCTTTAATTCATAGAATTTACTGCCTTTGACACCTCTCCACAAACCCTCTCGGGGCCGGCTGACAGACGGGATGTGCAGCACCACATTCCCATCCCACAGAAACGTGAGGTGATGTTATCCCACAGGGAGCTGAGGGCAGCTGGAGCTCTCAGGTGCCAGAAAAACTCCAAAGCTGGCTATGGAGTGGTTTGGGTTGGAAGGGACCTCAAAGCTCACCCAGTCCCACCCCCTGCCACAGGCAGGGACACCTTTTAAATACCCCATTTAAATCCCCCCTCCTTCAGCTTAAACCCATGACTGCATAATGTTAGCACTGATCAAAACCCAGGGCACTCCAGAACTCCGGAAAACTCCAGGCTCTGGAAACAGGATTCAACTGCAGCTGGCACATCCCAGCTGGCTGAAGGCTCTGCAGAGTCCCCAGGCACTCTGGAACACACTCGTGTCACCAGTGTCAGCCCAGCACTCCAAGGTATTTGTGTTTCTACCCCAGCCATGGAACACCTTTTCCAGAACAGCCAAGAGATCCCTTTTTGGTCCCAAACCATTCTTTCCAGGACGATTCTCAGCCAAATACCTGAACAACCTTTCTACACCAGCTCCCAGAAAAAGATCCAAGATACACCAAAACCCACCAGGGAATGAACTTGCTTGAGACTCAAGAAAAAAGCAGTTTCCCCCAAAATGCTTCACATTTAACATGGCTGCACTTCCTTGTCAGCTCGTTTCTGGAAAGAAAAGCTTCCCGTGAACTGCCCCACGCCCAGTTTGAAGCACAGCCCTTCCACCCACGCACTTCTCGCTGTTGGCCAGGCGCCGGTACTCGCCCACGGTCATGGGCTTCTTCTGGATGTTGTACTGGGTGAAGAGCCCCGACTGCCCCGTGACCACCTGCTGGATGGGGGCTGGGATCACCATGTCATCGATGTCGTCGTACGTCCGCCGGGGCTTCCACTCCTTGGGGGGAATCACCTGGAATTGGAGGGAGAACAACAAATATGGCACTTGCTACAGAAAGTGGAGGCCGAGTTGTGGATTTTGGTGGGCAGGGCTCCTCCAGGGCAGGATGGGCTCAACCTCCCTCACAGGGCTCTGAACTGCAGCTGCAAGAGAGACACAAAACTGACCTGGAACACTCAGATTAATCCCACAAGTAAAGTCATTTCTTTACAACATCTGGAAGTCAGCAACAAGCTTTATTAAAATAATCTCCCTAGCAGAGTCCTGGAAGGTAATTGCTTGTACACTTGAGTGGACAAGGAAACATTCCACAGAGAGCTCTTCATCAATAGCCAGCTCTCTTTAGAGCAGCAATAAACCCAGTAATTGACCTATGTTTTAGAAGAAATAAGAATTATTTCATGCCTAACAGCTTTATTTCTCCGCTGTGCTTTATTAAGTCCAGCTAAATACCACTCCTAACAACTCCTTGTCAGAACAAATGATCTCATCAGCCTGTGGTGACATGGCCACAGAAATACCCCTTCTAATCACTTAGTCCTGGATTTTTCCCAGCAGTTCTACGTCAGGTACTGGAATTTAGAAGCTTCACATGAAAAGTTCTCATAACCAGAGGGTGCTGGGCACTGCCCAGGGAATGGTCCCGGCCCCGAGGCTGTCAGAGCTCCAGGAGTATTTGGACAGCGCTCTGGGACAGGGTGGGGTTGTTGGGGTGTCTGGGCAGGACCAGGAGCTGGGCTGGATGATCCTGTGGGTCCCTCCCAACTCAGGACATGCCATGGCTCTACAAAAGCCCCGTAACTCCTCTCTTCTCCTCTCTCCACAACCAGAACAGAGATTCCAGGTACCGTTTTCCAAAGCACACTGTGCTCCCGAGAGGCAGGACGTGCACCCTGGGGAAGGCAGCTGCCCCTCCCTGCGCAGACTCCTCACCTTGGCCAGCCCTGCCCGGTGAGCTCCCTGGGACTCCATGTAGGCGATGAACTTGCCGAAGTCGCGGAACTCCTCCAGCGTGGGCCGGAAGGTCATGATCTTGCAGCCAGGGTTCTGCGGGCTCGGGTTTTCCGACCCCATAGTTCCAGTCTGGCGGCTGGAGAGGGGAAACAGAGGGACAAAGGAGGAAAAGGGGCAGAAAAAGACACTGGTTAAAACCTTTGGTTTTTAACTCCCAACTTTAATGAGTTCCACAGAAATCCTGGAGAGATTTTTCATTTTCTCCCTCTACTCCCACAAGGAGGGATTTGTGAGAACCATCCTCTAACATGGATATGAGGAGCTTCTGACCAAAAATCCACTTAGTCAGGAACTCCTGATACCAGGATCACCCGAGAGCTCAGAGAGGGGCTAAATATAGACCATGGGCTTAACATCTCCCCCCAGTTCATCACAGAAAGTGGTGTCTCATCAGGATGGTGTCACAAAAATAACAACTTCTCACCACCTTCAGCACTGTCAGTGTGCAGAACTTGCCACCCTGCAGGTTTTCCACCAAAATGCTCCATCATTTTCTGTTTAGGTTCAAACCCAACAGCTTTCCCCAATGTTTGGGGTTTTTTTCATGTGCTAGACTACATTAAAAATTATAAAATTAAGGTGTTTTTTTTTTTTTAATGTAGCTTCATTATACTTTGTATTTGCAATGCACATAAATAAAACAAAGCGTCGGACAAGTCTTATAAGAAATAAGATGCGCAATTCCAAAACAAACTCTCAAACTCAGGATGAAATCACGATTTTTAAAAAATCGTGGAAATCCGTAAGGGAAATAAAATGTTTTAGTGGCATTTCAGTTGCAAACATCGCCACGCGGGCGCTCTCCGTGTCCGAGGAGCAGCGGCGGCGGCTCCCACACCCCGAGCGCGCACCAGATGGCAGCGCTGGGCTGCGGGAGGATGCAACTGCAGCGACGCCGGGAAACGTCCAGCGTGGCTTTCAAACCCAAGCAAAGCAATTGTGCATTTAAACCGATTTCAAACTAGCCAAGCAGTATTCCAGATGCTCCTAGAAGTGCCCGTAGTGCTAGGAAAACACAAAGTAAAACAGGGAGTACTCGCAGATCTGCGTTTGGATGGGTGAGTGTGGCACAGAACTCGCTCCAGAGACAGCAAGCGCTCCCCGCTTCTGGAATTAAAACCAGCATCACACACCAATGTGGACAGATCCCACACCCAGGGCACCAAGGTTTAGTTTTAACTGGGTAAAACTTTTCATTTCAAAGGCACATGAACAGTTTTGAGTGAAATTTTAGAAACCGGAAAACATTAGAATTTCACAGAGTAACTTTTATGTAAATTTGTTTCAAAACAAGGATCTGCAAGTCTTAAACCCTTCCCCAAGGAGTCTTTAAAGGAATTTTATGCATAAAATCACGGTCAGAAAAGCCCTTCCCAAGCCAGGAGCCAGAGATGCACAGCCCAGTCCAAAATAAAATCAAATTATGAATCCCAGTATTGCAGGAAATCCCAAAGCAAAATCAATTGAGGGAGAAAAATACCATTTCACTCCCTTCACTCCAACAGATACTTCTAATTCCCAACAGAAACTGTAGCAGTTTAGAAACAAAAGGGCCCTTTAACCAACCCCTCCGTCTTCGGGGTGGCCCTGCCCAAGGAGATTCCCAACCTTCCCAAACAAGGAACAAAAATTGCCTTTTGAGAACAAAAATTGCTGTTTCAGGGTCAGCTCTTCAGGAGAAGCAGCAGACTGATCCGTGCCCACGGGAGCGATTTCCCACACAGCCGTTTTGCAGGAATACAAAAAGGAAACAGCATCTCCCACCCCGGGACGAGCCACGGAGCCGGGGACCCGTCTGCCAGAGGTTTCCTCCAAACCACCAAAGACAAGCGCGGATCCCCAGGAAAACGGGGCTGAGCGGGCAGAAAAGGTGGCTGTTGGACACGGAGAGAAACCATCCCCAAAGCCCTGCTCCGGCACAATCTTCCCGGGAATACTCGAGCTATTTTTGAGCAGGGTCTGGAAATGCCACGGGAGCCGAGGGGAGCGGGAAGCCCCCCCAGGCTCCTCGGGAGGAGCTGGCTCAGGAAAGGCGCCTGAATTCCGTCCTGAGGAGGAGCCGTGCCAGCACCATCTGCTCCAGAGAGGCCTTCCCGGGATTTGCAGCTTTACCCACAACCAGGGGGAAAAACAAACAGTCAAAGCCAGGCTTTATCCCATCTTTTCCGCAAGATTATCTCACAAAATTCCAATTTTTAGTCAATAAACTCGAAGCAAAGAGTCAAAATGCATGCTCCAGTAAGGAAGGGAGATCAAAAACTACTTCACGCAAAGCTTAATCAATTAATTAAAGGGTAAAACTACTTCCTGCAAAGCTTAATTAATTAATTAAAAGGTCTAGTGCCTCAATACAAGCGGCATCACCTGGCACTCTGGAATTCCGTAGTGCAGAGACAGCAAAGCACAAGATTTTTCCATGTTCAATCCCATCTAAAGAACATTTCAACACCTACCCCAGATAATGTACATTTAGCTAATCAAACTAATTAAGCTATTACAATAAAATGGCCACGGAGCTCATGGGAAGGGAGAATCAGTTCCATGACCTCAGAGAGACGCAGGAGCTTCCCCCACCGGCCCCAGGAGCTGGAAACACCCAGGCCACAGGGAAAGCCTGGGGAGAAGAGAATTTCTTTCCCAAGTGCCTCCCGCGTGGCAGCACTGATGTGTTTTGGAAAAGCAGTGCCAGGATTCAGTGTCACCTCCACCCCAGCTCCCGGGATCACACGGGACACGAGGCCAAGGCAGCGGGACAAGCCCAGGGCTGCGGCTTCACTGGGATTTTCAGGAGATGGCCTCAATTAAACAGCGCCCTAACGAGCTCTCAGCATCACTGAGGGATTCCACAGCAGAATCCGACTGTTCTGAGAACGCTGAGAGCCCCTTTCAGCTGCAGCAGTGCCGCAGGTGAGGGTGAGATGGGAACAAACCCTTCTCTCAATACTGAAAAGGAGGATTCTGCAGTCAGAGCCCCCATTAGCTCCTGAAAAGAAGAGTGAAGGTATTTTTCTCAGCTGGATACATTCTGTTTCTTTGTAAGAGAGTAACAACCTGAAATATTATGAAAACCTTCTAATTTTCAACCATTGTGAGGAAGCACTAAAACTTGTCTCCAGAGGGATGATCTCGGTGCACACAAAGAACTGAGTTTTAATTTCAATGACTTTTACATGAGACTTTTCCCTTCCAAAACTGATGCGAACCAAGACACTTTTGTGACTGAAATCCTGCACCTGTTGACTGAAACCTTTGTACAGCAGAGAAAAAGTCCAAGACACCCAGCTGAGATCAATGGCTCAAGCTTGCTAAAGGACTTACAGGACTGGGAATCCTTCCTCCAGGAAAAGGCTTCGACTTCCAAGCAGTTCCCTGCTGCTGCCCCACTATTGATGTCGGCAGAGCGGATAATGCCAGCTCACTCTCCTGCTCTTGGGAGCCAGGGGTGACTTTGACTAAAATAGTGCCTGTCAGTGGAAACAGACGTGGCTCTAGGCAGCAGCACTGGGGCGCAGTCCTGTCCCCACTCCCAGGGCAGCGAGCAGCAAACTGGTGCTGCTGGTTGGCTGCGAACGCTCCGTCATCGATCCGGGCTGGAGCAGCGACACGCGGCAGCACCGAGGGCACAGCACTCGCTCTGCTCACACAGCAACACCAGAAAACCATCTTTGATCTTGCTAAACAAAGTTAATTCTCAGCTTCTCCCCAGACCAGAACACAAGTTCCTGCAGAGCCCTCTGAAGGAGGCACCAGGTCTCAGGGTGAAGTTGTCCCCCAGTGACGTCCCCCTGCTATCCTGTGCACGGCACCACCAACGCGGAACAAACCCACTCCTGAACCAACAACACCCCGCAGGATTTCCCTTGGCCTGTGCTGGGAAGGGCTACAAAGACACGAGGAAATATCCTCCCAGCCCTGCAAGCTGCTGCCAGCCCCGGGCACGGACTGGCACGGGCACCACACCCTGCTGAGGGGAGCAGAACCCCCGACTCCGAAATTCCACGGGATGAACAAAGCTCTGGCCACAGCGGGACGCAGGAGGAAATCTCCCAGCAGCACAGACTCGGATGGGGACCGAGCTCCCACCGCGGCCGTTTGTTCCTCTGCTGTGCCAGGGGATCGTTTGTGGTGCCCCGAACAGCGAGACCCGGCACGGCTCCGGCTGCGGGGCTGGGCTTGAGCGGCAGGACTTGCAGGGAGATGGAGCAGAGCCACCAGCCCAGGCACAGCCTCCAAGTGTCAGACACCTGAGGCACAAAATTAAACCAACAAAACGCAGATTTCAAGTGTGCCTGGATTAACTTCTCCTGCCTCATTTAGTACTTGAGGCATTTCCCCAACAATAATGAGAACCCTGCTCATGAAAAACCCCTTTAAACTTTCTCTTGACTCATTATTTAACTACTAAGTCCTGCAAAGTCATATTAATGGAAACCTCATGTACTTATCTGAAATGGCATTTTTTTTATGAATTAGGCTGGAACACAGAGGGCAGATTCTTCTATTTCCATCTACTTCCTTTCTCACCAAGCCAACAAATTACTCTGACTTCCATCAATTCTCACGGATCAGGCTCTATCCAAAGTTTCTTAGCAGAACCAAAGACAAACTTCTGCAAGACATCAGGTCTGTGTATAAGATAGACTATTAAAAGCTACATATATTTATATATATATTATAACTATAATGGTTATGTGGTGTAAGGATATCTGAGACAACTTTCCTTCCTTCCCCTCTATTCCCAAGAATCAGATTCCAGCATTTAGACAAACAAAGGGTAAACTTTTAAGTTTGAAGTTTGGTGTTGCTCAGCCCAGTTTTAAACAACTGTACAATTACAGCAAGGATTCAAACTAACACCTTTTCCCCCCAAAATATTTATATATTCTATTCATTACATTTTTAACATTCAAATTGCTTTGAGTTCTGCATATCCTCCAGAAAGGCTAAGTAAACATAACAGAGGAAATATTTGGGAAAGAGGAGCAGAGACACCATTCCCATCCAGCACAGGGATGAAGATCTGCAGTGCTTGGGATCTGACAAATTGAGAGTTCTTTTCTATTAAATTTTACACTCCACAAGGCTCCTCCGCAATTCCAGATCCTCCTGTACTTGAAATCAAGCAGCATATGTAGCTCATTAAAGCAAAATAAAAATTTCCCTCAAAACACCCTCTTTGCTGTAGAAGTGCACAGTTACTCACACATTTCTCTAACAGCAAAATTATTTAGTCACAAACAGTATTTAAAAGCAAAAAATGGTGGTTACATTTAAGAGCAATAAATCTGAATGACTTTAAAACAGTTTATTATTGCCTGAGGCAAGGTATTTAACATGTAATGGTTATTTCTGACTAAATCCAGATCAGAACCTCCAAAACTCAAAAGTTTTACTGAACAGCAGAGATAAACTCACCCTAAAACCACACAAATCAGTTCACAAACCACTGCTGGGGCCCAGTCTTACCCAGCACTGCAGGAACCTCAGTTTGCTGCACAGCACGAGTGATCTCTGCTGCATTTTGTTATCTCCACTGGATTTACTGCAAGGCTTTAGGAGTATTTCAGAAACAACTTAAGAAATAAGCATTAAAAAAGGCACTTCATGTGGACTGAGCCTGTTGAATCTGAACGAGAATTCCAAGTTTTAACCCATGGCACCTCAATCCAAGGCAGCAGCACTGCAAATGTTAAAATAAAGCAGCCCATAGTCTCTTATTCTCAGGGGAAAGAACATCAGAAACCTTGCAAAGCAATCAGGAACCTTGATTACTGCAGTGCTTTGCCCAAAAGGTAATTCCTGCATCAGATTAATACCTTATTAAGGACTAATTCCCAGTTTTCCTTCCACAACCCTGCCAGAGCGACAAGCCTGGAGTTCTCAGTAACTTGCTCAACTTCTCTAAGCTCCTTTAGAATTTCATAACAAAACATTTCAACAAGCTGGGTTGTCTGAGGCGTTTTTGACTGTCCTGCCAATACAAGACGAAGCCCTTGGGCGGTTTTGTGCCCGAGGCGCTGCCCGGGCTGGGTGTGACACACTGACCCACATTCCAGCTGCCGGCACAGCCAGCGCGGCAGCGGCGGCTCCGCGGAGCCCGGCTCGGCTCCCGCAGCTCCAGAAGCCCCGGCGGGAGCTCCCGCGCTCGGGGGGTGCCCCGAGCAACCTCAGCCCCCGCCCGGCTTCTCCCAGCTCACACCCATTTCACGCCTTTTAGCCCAAACTGCAACTCAAGGAGTGACAATTTAAAACCTAAATCAAACCCAAACCTTCAAGGTGAAATGAGACAATTTGAATCTCTCCCAGCTCAGTTTTATCCAGGTCTCTCCGGGAGCTGCAGCTCCAAATTTGACACACCCCTCCCAGGCAAAGCTGTGCTGCTCGTTCTGCCAACAGAACTGAGATCAAGTATGGGAAACTTCATAAGAACTTCTTATCTGCACAGAAAAAGCTCACCAAAGGCCTCCCCAGTGCCCCGGGAGTGTATCCAAAATCGTGAAGGAATAGCAGAAAACCTCAGAAATCACTTAACCTCCCCCCACCAACTTCCAACATTCATTTCTTGGGCCATATTCAAATGCAGGATCTCTAACAGACTTAGGGAACAAAAGGACAATCCTATATTCTTCAAGAATCTGGGAATTGTGGCTTGTTCATGAGCCTTATGAAACAGCAAAGAAATATAAAAATAATGAAGCTTCAGGTCACTGATGGCATGGGTGAGGCACACACAGACCGAGGAAGGGCAGAATACAAATGTGTTCTCCTGTGTAACCCAGTATGAACATGATTGAGGAACTGCCTCGTTTATAAAGGAGAATGATTTTCTCCATGAAAATATAAATGAAAATAAGTACCTTAATTAAGCCATGGTAGCAAATGACTCTGTCCCTAAGCTGTGACAAGACAGAACATATTTGGTCCAAAACAAAGGTTAAAAAGAGAAAATCTTATTAAGCAGTGATCAGTTTAGTGGAGAACACTGAAAATGGAAAAGCACCTTTCTCGTCCCACGGTGATAAGACATTAATATCCCCCAACCTGTGTGAAATGAGAGGATTTCTGCCAACATTCTGCAATACTCCAGGATTTCAGTTGCTACTGCAAACGGACAAACCCTCTTGAATTCTTTACCAGATGACAAATAATTATTTCCAGCAGCGCCTTGTGCAGCCCCGGAGGATCCCGGTGGCATCCAAATCCATTAAGCAAATCCCTCACTTGTGGTGACATATTTAGCTGTCATCCATCTTTGCTATTAACAGATGCTCCAGCGAAGGAACGTGGAGCAGCAGAGTCACTGCAAACCCTTCCCCAGCACACCCTGAACCCTGAAGTGAGTCAGGAAGGGGGGGGAATCACCAGTCCTGAGTCCTCCTGCACTGCCCAGAATTAATTAAGGAACACCAAGTTTCTCCTGACTGCCAAGAGCTTTCCCTCCCTGCTGCCTGGGTGGCTCAGCCTGCAGCTCATAGTGATTATTTCTGCTCTCAGGTGAATTCCCTGCTCTCAAAAATCAGATTTAAACTTGCAAGGTGAATCAGAGCCTCCTGATGCTGACACTGTTTGCTGTAGTGCAGCTGGACATCCCAGGAGGAAATAAAACAACTCTGCATAAATGTAAAATCCCCACAGAGCCACCGTGCCTTTCCAGCAGGGCTGGCCAAACTGGTTTTCCCAACTCGAATCAAATTTCTTGTGACCTTTTATATGGAAATAGCTCAAAGTTTTCAGGAGCTGTCTGTATTTTGGGTGATCTAAAACACCTGCAGAGCTGGGAACTCTAACTTTATCTGTTAAATCTTTCTCTAGGGAATGACAGGAGTTGAGGTGAGAACTGTTTCCAGTGAGAGCATCACAGCCCAGGTTAACAGGTGAGTACTTCCCATGGACCAAAACCCAGGATTATCTAAAGGAAATGGGTGGGATTCCCCCTGAAAGTGCATTTTGCTGTTGCCTTCCCATCAAAAGCTGGTGAAATCCCTCATGTGTGTAAGGTTTTACCTCTAAAAGCCCACGTTCACCCTAAAGCCAAACTTGGAACATCAGACCTGTGTACTTTGGATCTTTACCAAAGTGTTCTGACTTACTGACAAATCTGACTCCTTTTATATATTTTATATATATAAAAATATATTTTTATGTCCTTTTGTATATATATTTTATACATAATTTTTATATATAGGACCATATATATTTTAGTCCCACTGGACCAGTTAAGGGAATTATCTCTTCCCAATCAGCATAAAAAGGAGAAAGAACAATCCCCCACGGAGTGTTAGACAGAATTTTCCTGTCAAAAGATGCTCCAGTGAGTGTTTCATCCATGAACATCAGCTCTGGAACAAGGAATCACTTTACATCCACCTACATCTCCTTTGCATGGGAGGAACTCCTGCCTGCAACGAGACAGCAGGAACAGCCGTGGATTCCTTCAGGAATCCTTTTGGCACTGCAGGAGTTGGTCAACCTGCCCCAGCTTCCTTCTCTCGTTACAGGGAAACCCAAGAATTGGGAACTTGCTGTCACAGAGCAATTACTGGGTCCTCCAACCGTTACTTGATGTAATTGCTGAAATGTCCCTGTAAGTTTGCGATTCTAGGCTTAAGGTTTCCCTGATTCTGTGAATTTCACTGAAACAGGAAAAGGAAACAGATGAGAAAAAAGCAAAAGTTCCCAGGAAAGAAGCAATGTTGTGGGTGAAATGCTATTAGGTTTCAGACTAACTATTAATTAACTATTTCTTTAATCAACTATAAATTAACTATTTTTGGTTAAAGGAAACTTAATTTTGGGAGGGTCAAGCTTGATATAACACAGAGTTACACTGGCCCAGCACAAATGAGTTACAGAGCAAAAAACCAACGTCCCAGGCCAGAAGAGCAGCACAGCCCCTGCGAGCGCCCAGCAGGGCCCAGGCCCCGCAGCAGCTTTACTAAAATACAGAAGGAGCACACCTAAAGCTGGACCTTATCGGTGACTGTCATTCTCCAGCACCAAGGGGTCCAAAGCAGCCTTTCTGCAACAGCCCTGGCTCCCAAGCAGCTTCAAAACCAAGAACTCCAGGAAAGCCAAGAACCACCTTTGGATGAATCAGAATGTCCTGAGCTGGGAGGGACCCACAGGATCATCCATTCCAAGCCCTGGCCCTGCACAGACACCCCAACAATCCCTGTCCCCGAGCGTTGTCCCAACGCTCCTGGAGCTCTGGCAGGGTTGGGAATGTGCCCATTCCCTGGGGAGCCTGGGCAGTGCCCAGCACCCTCTGGGGGAAGAACCTTTCCCTGAGATCCATCCCAAACCCCTGACACAGCTCCAGCCCTTCCCTGGGTCCTGTCCCTGCTCCCAGAGCAGAGCTCAGCCCCTGCCCCTCTGCAGACCCTTAGGAAGGGTTTCCTGAACAGTTCCCCTTCCACACATCCCACGTCCCGTCCATCTTCTACCTGTTTCCGCAGACAAGAGCAGCTGGAACCCGGGGAAGTCACCAAAGCGCGACCGGACACAGAGATTCCGCAGCTCTCGGGTGTTTCGGGGCCGGGCACCCCCGCTCCCCCCTGCCCGGGGACACGGCCGGGGCTGTGCCGGGGGCCCCGCTCATGCCAAAAACACCACACACATGTACGAGTAACGCCGGAATTTAAAGAAAAAAAACAGAAGAGCTTCCGTTTGGCCCCAGACTTTGACAGCCTCCGGAGGAGGAAAATAGAAATAAAAGAGCCAAACCCCACGCCGGTGTCACGTTCCTGCCCCCGGTTTTCCCAGCACGGAGCGTCCGCACCGAATCACGGACCCAGCGGCAGCTTTCGCTCGCCCCAAACCCACGGCCCCGAGCCGAACCCCCGGAATCGCCATTTATCCACGTTTATGGCCCAAATCCCCGCGATGGCGGTGAATCACCGCCGGGAGCCCCGCGGTGCGGGGGTCGAGGGACCTCCGGGGCCGCCCCTCGCACCGCACACCCCGAGCGGGCCC
>VZTI01003338.1:0-32222 GCA_013397865.1 Struthidea cinerea
GATTCTGTGATTCTGTGACTGCAAAAAGGTGCTAAATATTCCTTCTGTATTTCAGCTTTATACCTCTAAACATGAAGTTTTGTGCTTGTTATGTACAGTCTCAGCCCCACTTTTGAACTAGTGGCTTCATATCACTTAGTTCTTACTACTAGATGAGGACTTCACTGTATTTCACTTGGAGCAAACAAACAAGCTTAGTGTTAAACAGGGTACATTTATCCCCTCCTTGGACCCAGGTAGATTACTGGCTATAATCTAATCAGCAGAGAAGCAAACAAGAAGATGAGTGAGGAACAAATGGCTGTTTCCCTGAAACTCTGGGCAATACAATGTTTAAACAATGCTTAAACATCCATTTGTTTGGGTTATAAAGGCGGTCAAATGCAGGAAAAATATTAGGAAATCATGGCTGAGAGAGATTTCCTGGGTTATTGAACTTGACCTTCTACTGACCTTCTCCTGCTATGGATCCTCTTTCATCGTCAAGCTGTACATGTTCCTCTTGTATCACCATAGGCATTGGAGCAGGTTTTTATTTGTCTTTGCCTTGGATACTTTGCCAGGACTTCCTCTCTCTGTAGTCCTGGCAGTTTTCTAGATGTGCAGCAGAGGCAGCTGACTTTTACACACCTTTTCTGACTGTTGATGCTCTAAGTTATGGTGGCTTTCAGAATCACAGTGAAATTGAGACCAAACATCTCAGTGCCCAGATGCGCAAAGATGTTCAAAATGAGTGAGTGGGAAGCAATTGTAAGCTGCCATCACCTATGGCTGTTGCTTGTTTCTAGTAGACTCTGCAGCATCACTATGAGTTTTAGCATAATGTTGTTATATCAGAAATTGTTTGGCAGCTCTACTGTAAAGGAGAGCTGAACTGGTGCAATTATGTTTTCTGATGTAGCAGATGTTCTGGGAAATCAGAGTGGAGAAAGTTTTCACAAACAGCTATGTTCAAACTCCTTTTACAGTTACCTAGTGTATCTTCTATCTCTTCTACAGATGAAAAATCTACACGTGACAACAGCAATGCACAAAAATATTTTTCCTTAATCAAAGGAGTTGTGCCAGTCATATTTAAGAGCTTCTTTCCTGTCACAGTCTGTTGTGTTCCTAAAACTCTGCTACAATCTCTACATTTTTTAATTAAAAGAACATCTGAAAAAAACCAAGAGTTTTTCTTATCTGTGAATGCCTTAAGTTGTCCCTTTGCTATTTCCTAAGCAAAAAGACACATGTGGAGCCAATCCAAGTATTTAAGAAAACAATATGCAGTTCATTCACATGTACGTACACAATAGCAATCTGCTTGTGCTATTGTGCAGATTAAAAGGACAAGATAATTACATCCTGTCTAGCATGCTGATAAAAATACATTAGTCAAGGAAAAAAAAAAACCCGTAACATGTGATAAAATCAGAAGGGTCCCGGAAAAAGCCATCGGAGACCTGAACTGAGGACACTTGATACAACGGAGTCAATACTGTCTTTGTTGCTTTTAACTTTCATTTTGCTATCCATATGAATAGAAGTCTTTTCTATAGAGGGGTAATGGCAGCAGCAGTTGAATTGACAGCAATGGCAGTAGAAGTTGAATTCTCTGAGATCTCTTTCTTTGTATTTAATAAAGGAATTCCTTTATAATTTTCACTTTTGAGGACAGGGCAGAAGTTGTAAAACTGGAATTTCTCTGTGAATATCAATCCTCTCCTTAAAGATGAGACTAATTATGCTCCCCTTTTTCACAGGCAAACAGAATTATTAGAATAGGTATTAGAATAATAGGGCCCTTATTAATTATCTGTCTAAAATATTAGACAAAAAGTTACACGGTGCACATATAAGCAGGAGAAAAAATAAGCAAGATTTAAGGCAGAATTCCCTTCTCTTTCCATGCATAAGGAGCTGGGACTGTGAAATTTCACAACCTATCCCAAAACTCAGTTTTAGTACATTTCTTCATGAAATTTTATCAAGGAGGAAGAAATTTCTCAGACAGGAGAACTCTAGAGAAACAAGGGTAATACAAATGAAATGCAGAGGTACTCTGACAGCAAATGTGACCAGTCCTGCTGCTAAACGGCCCGAGTACAGCTGGTGCTGGGCAGCATACACTAAGCAGCTGGTACCACAGCCCAGCCTAATTTTGGTGCCAGCCTCAGGGCAGTGATCTGAACTAGCAACTCACATACACCTCTTGCGGTACTAAGACTAAAACGCCTTGCCTGTATCAAACTTCGCTGGGAAGAAATAGCTTTCATTCCGTCTGACGTCCCACAGGCTGAACACAGAGCAAAGAAACAGAGTCCAAGCCTCTGCTCCTCATGAAATGAGGAGAAACTGTATGGTGCCGCTGACAGAGTGCCTGGCCTGCTCTTCTCTCCTTGCCGAAGGAACGGTGTCATCAGCATGTTTGAGAATGGCAGAAACGTCCAGAAGTAACTTCATTTATATACATTGTTCTAGGCTTGCAATTAAAATCATACAGTAGAAGACTGTTTGTTCACATCAGATGAATACAGCATAGTGAGGACCCTGCTTTTCATGGTTTCAGTGGTTTACTTCTTCAGCTCTTCAACCCTCTGCTCTGCCCAGCCACACCATCCATCTGTCCCTACATAAAAACCAAATTTCATGCTTGTAGAAAACAAGACATGGACAACCTAAAATGTTGTTGTTGCAGAGAAGGTTTGCAGCAGAAAAGAACTTGACACTTTGGGCTTCTGAGTTCCATCCTGCTTCCTCAGAGTTACAGGACCATTTATCTGGAGGACACAGCATCCAGAAACTCTGCATCTTTGATGTGCAAATTAGTGCAGAATGTTTCATGTCATAGCAGGCAGAAGGCTTCATTGTCTTTAAGACATTGGCACCAATATATCTGTTCCAGTTCAATCAGAATTTACTTCTGAATTATGTCACTAAAACATCAGCACGTCACCAGTTTTGACTTCGGATGTAGTCTAGATTTAATTAGCCACCATCTAAAAGCCTCAGGTTTTTATAGCCTTTAATGTAAGACCTTAAAGATTATTCTACTTTTCAAGTTTTTAATTATTTTTGTTTGCTTTTTTCTTTATGTATTTAGACTTCAGAGAAAGGTTTCTTTCATTAATGGCTTGGAAGATGAAAAAACTATTAGTATAAATCTAGCTAACAACAGAGGCCGTAAAAAAAGTGGGATATGGTCACTTGTTAACTACAAAGCACAATTTAGAAAATAATTGTAGGAGCAGATCACACAAATAGAAGTATAAACACCTATTTGCAAGGTGAACCTTTCTCTGCTTATAAACATAGTTTCACAGCATTATTATGTAACTAAACATATAATATATGTGTGATAATAAAATAAAAAACTTCTCTGAAGGCTGTCTGCTCATTCTTGATCCTACTGCTAATTTCGCTACTAAGCCCAGCAAGATCAGTAAGCAGTGAATATTTGTCAAATAATGTCCTTTAACAATGAGCTCTATTAGTTAATCACATGGCACATCAAACATTATTTGTGTGTATCTCTGATACATGTGTCCCATCTCACTGAGTGCCACTTAGTTATGTATAATATAATAGAGTAGAACGGTTCAGATGGAAGGGACCTACCACCTGATCATCTAATCCATCTGCCAGGGGCATAAGTCAGTCGCCTTCCTTACAACTTGGAACATTTATATTTCTGTTACATACCCTCTCACTCACCTGCCTGCCAGCCTAAGTAATCCTACTCCTTTTAATCTCTTCTCTAAATGGACATAGTCTCCTGTGGCTGTGTAATTTGTGCCATGGGATCAGAGGGAGAGGAGCAGCCAGTGCTTTTCTGATGAGGGCAGCTCTTGATTTTCTCCCAACAGACCTAGAGGGCTAGGAGAAAAAAAAATAAAAAGAGGGGGTGGGGGGGGGAGAATCCTTCTTAGTACCAGTCATGAGGTGATTATAAGCAGTTGTGGCTGTGAGTGCGTGCTAAAAATAACAACAGATAATACAACAGGACTAATAGGGACTCCGGGCGCATAGAACACCGAAGCACCAGTTTTCACTCAAAAAACAAATTAAGAGGACACACAAGAAGTTGCCAACTTGGAACACAACGGTGTCTTTCAGAAAACAATCACTCCTCTGGATCACTGCATGTGATTGCATGTCTTCAACTGCCCATCCTCACTCATAAGTAGTTGAAAGAAGGAGAGCTTCTAATCTTTTTCTAAGCACAGATTAGTACATAGTCTTCATTACAAAGTTTTTAAAGCAGGGATAAACTTGGCCATTATGATTAGTAACTTGGTGGAAATGGAGAGCAAACTGACTGTGCCTTTGAAACACACGCTGCTACTCACCTGGTTGTTAGTTCAAGTATCAGATTAATTAGAGAAGTAAGTTCCTGAAGTGCATCTGAAAAACAGTCTTTCCTACAGGAATTCTTTCAGTCCCTTTTTGGTGAGGGTGAACAGGCTTGCAGGCAGGTCACAATCTTGTATTACATTCAGGTGTCAAGTTTCTTGCAAAACTGAATTCCTGAAGTCTGTTGTGTCATGCACTACGGTTTCAAAGCACTCTTTCTCACATATACCGCAGCTTAACATGGGACCATGTTAAGCACAGCCAGGCAGTGAAACAGCTGCAGTCAAACACAGGAAGTAACTAAAAAGCATAATTCAGAGTTAAAGATATGTAGAAATATATGTAGATATATAGAAATATGTGAAATATTCATGAACCTTTAATAAAAGAAATGCAGACAAAACCTCCCTTGTTCCCTTACCAAAACATTCCTGAAGTCAAAATCATTTAGTTCACATAGAAATGTTCCTCAGTGCAGTGCCCATATAAATTACAGTAGAGAGATCAATAAGTCAGTTTCTCAAGATATATTAATAATCAGAGGAAAGGGACATTTACCTAAAGACACTCAGAGATTTGAGGCAATTTCATTGAAGTTATCATGCAATTTCTTTATAGACAGCAATGAAAATTATATGAATTAGCACCTAAAATGATGGTAACTCAACAGAACAAAAGGACAACCCTTTAACCAGTTAACCCACATATGAGACAAGGTGTCTATTTAGATATCCTACTTCAGATGTCTGCTAAAGACAGAAATCCCTCCCTAAACTCCACTGTTTGAGTAGTTTTTAACTATACAGGGAGGCTATGGCCACTTGTTCAGATGTGGATGCCTGCATCATAGCACACTGTCTCCAGCAGATAAATCCCTCCCTGTGCACTGATGTGAATGAGCCAGAGCAATGTTTTTGTGCAACTTTACGTCTGGTCTGTCTCCAAGAAAAATCATCAGGTGAAGTTGTAGGAGCTGTGGTGATTGCTATTATTAGGCTATCACCATGGGATTCACCATGGCATGTTGATTTATGGACATGGATTATTCTCAATTCTATCTCAAGAATGAAACGAACAAACCTGAGAGCTCCTGGAAAGCATAGTCATAAATACTATCCCTTTGTCAAAACATTCCTTCACCTCAGTTGTTTCAAGCAAGATTTAGTATCTCTGTTTCAAGCAGTGGTTGTATTAAACTTACACTTTGAGACAGCCAAGCCCATTACCATTCCAAAGAGGACTGAATATACCAGTGTGTTAAGTGCAGTGAACTAAGTCCTAGTTCAAAATGTTATGTATTATTGTTTAATTCCAACAGTAGCTTGGAGCAAAGCAACAAAATGTACTGTACTGCCAAAAAGCACATACATCGAAACCAGTACTGCCCCAAAAGTGAGGATTCAGCTTCCAGGTGAGGAGCTGTAATTTCCTAAAATGCTTTTTAAAAGTTGCTTGTGGTTGTCTGACCACATCTCCTACTGCTGTGTACCCATTATTCTTAGACACTAGGATAGGAAGAATTCAACTTCTTAAAAGATGTTCTATAATAAGTTTTTAGATCTGACTATAACCTGCTGAGACACTTTAAAAGGTAAGAATGCTGTGCAACCTAATACCGTAAATACTTTTTTTTTAAACATTAAATCAGTGATGAAAGACTTCACACACTTTTCATCCAAGCATGGATTTGAGATGGATGGGAATTCTTGTTGATACGGCATTTTTCTCAAAAAGGCCAAATAATCCAAATCAAAACTTTCAATAGAAAATTAAAGGTTTAAATAAAACCTTTACCAGAAATAGAGGCCAAAAATATTTTTTTTTGTTAAATAAGAAAAAGGGGGGAAGAGTGAGCAAGAAAAGCAACAGCTCGGTCTAGGGTATATCATCAGTGTGGGAAACTCAATTTACCACCTTTGTTCTCCTTCAGATGAAAGGCATATCCCCTAAATTTCACTTTTTGTTCCAGTTGTTAAATATCTTGTAGTGAGTCTCTGATTCCACTTTGTATGTTTGCAATAAAAGAATAATACCTCATTCACTGACTAAGTATCTGTTTATTTCAGGTATGGCAGAGCGGGGGATTTAATCTTGTCTTATATTTTCCTGGATGTGAGCGTAACATGCTGCTACATAACGTAAGTTACTGTCTGCCCATCTGTGAGCCATCTTCTCTGTCTCTCTGCCTCCCACCTTCCCACTGCCCCCCTTTTCAGTCCAAAGGAGTAAATAAATAAAAACAGAAACATTTTTCACTGATCTGAAGTAGAAAGTACTTGAAGCTTGGTAAATTTAGAGAGGAAAACCAAATTACAATCCACGATGTGTAAAAGTACTTGCAAAATCTACATAATACTACTTTTTATAAAGTAAGCATTTCATAATTTTTTGCCACTGAATTTTCCTGTGTCTCCTACCTACTCAGCTCAGATAAAACCAAAGATAGGGTTATAGATATGATAAAATCACCATCATGGAAGGCTTTTGGAGCTTTGACTTTTTCAGAAAAAATGACCTTTCTATTCAGTGCAAGGCTTGGCATAAGGAGTCCGGCACTTCTTACTTGCAGATTCATCCACAGAACATTGACATTAAATTTTACTTAAATCAAAATTCCTATCTTGTACTTTTTGGGCTACTTCAGGAACTTCGAGTTCCTATGCCTCTCCTTCCTTAACTGCTTTTTATATATATATATGTGTGTGTGTGTGTGTGTGTGTGTGTGTGTGTGTGTATTTATATTTATATATACATAAACATATATATATATAATTTCTTTTCATTAGGGAGGGAAGCTTTTATAATTGCTGTTCGGGATGCATTTATTAACAATTAAGGAAAGATGTTTTATGACACTTTCCCTGCCTGGCAGGAGGATTCAGCACAAAGCAGAACTGCTAATGAATTTAGATTCAGCAATAGTGCCCAGATTTCTTGTCTAAAGGGCATGCTCTTGTGCTTCAGCCACAGAGTGCATCTGTACCACACACTGCAACACTGGGCAGAGGGACACACTCCACATAAGTCAGTTTAAGAAATATTAGTATGAGAGACAGAAGTCATCACACTAATACCTACAAAACTAGAAACAAAACAACACATTTTTGAGACAATATTAATATAGGAAGTAATATACATTCTTTATATCTTTATATAGGTCTTTAATTGGAGGCCTCCAGGTGCAAATATGGAAAAATGCACATGTGATAATGGACTTCTACAATTTTATAAGTTTTAAAAAATTAACGTGTTTAACAATAGTGTCCAATTAGAAGAGCAGTTAGTTAAGTAATTCCCCCTTTTGGTTCTTCCACATTTGGGTTCCCCCCCGAGTTTCTAGCCCTATATTTATTATTTCTAGGATATATGGTAAAAGAAAATAAGATGACCTTGCCTAAAGAGGCAAAACTAAATAATATTTCAAAAATGTAGCATAATATGTGTTAGAAGGTAATCTTATTGTTCTAAAATGTAGGGGAAAAGGGGTAGGAAAAGTATTGGGAGCTGCAGCTGTGTTTTAGAAATCTACAAAGCTACAAATATATGAAAAATATATAAAAAGCTTAGTCATCAACAAGATGAATTAACCTGCTTCTTTTTCAGAGAGAGTTTGATTATGTTTAAAGCCTTTTATGTTATGCTGCGATGCATATTGTGGAATTGCATATTCCTGTAATTAGGCCAATATTCTGAAGGTGTACTTAAAACTTTTCTGCTTGCTGTGATGACAGAATTATATTTTCTCTTTTTAGCCAGAGACCTAACGAGATGCACTCGATCATGCCTTCCCTTAAACGACAGTCTCTTACCCTTCTTTCTGTTGAAAAGGGTATTTCCGTCAACATTTGTCCTCATCACTATAGTATTTTGAAAACCAGTTTGGGCTGTCTGCAGGAGCAGGAAGATTGTCAAATACAACCTCTACTGCTCTATCACATTATTAAACATAACTTTCCTTTCTTTGCTCAGTTATGCTTTTGGGAAATATTTATATATTGAATTTTAGCAGATATCACCCAATTTCTCTAGTTCGGTGGTTCATCACGCAAAAGAAGATTAATTTAAAGTTAAATGCTAGCACTATCAAGATAGGCTTTGTGTGAAAACAAAATGAAAATGTATCCAGCTACTAACTGTCTGAGTACTCTGCAGAGCTCATAAACACATCTACAAATTATTAAGTAGGTTGGTGTGTTGTTGAACTTCTCACAAGGCATTGCTTGGAAGGCAAAATTAACCTACAGCAGCGCATGCTATTTTAGCTTGAGAAGCAGCAGCCTTGACAAAATGAGAATGTTTCCAGAATGTAGCCTGAACAGGCTTCATGTTGCTGAGAAAGGGTTCAGGCTACATTCTGAAAAAATTTTCAGAAGTCTGCCAGAGGCAAGACTGATTTAAATTTTGGATTAGGTCTCCAAACAAATAGATGTCATAACTATAGGTCCTGTAAGAACAGGCAATGTATGTGAGGTATACACAAAACACTGCCCCATTGTGTAATACCCCTGCACTTTTCCAAATTAGATCTGCTACTACACACTGTAATATCTATTGTGCTTTAATTTCGGTGGCTAAATAGGCATTACTTTGAAACTGCACTATCTAACCAAGAACTCTTTGGTGCTACTGAAGAAATTGCATACCATAGCATACTACAGTACTGTATTGCAGCAATAAATAATAATAATAATAATAATAATAATAATAATAATAATAATAATAATAAGCATACAGGCAATTCTTGAAAAAAAAATTGTGGGCAAAGGCATACCTAGTAATAGTTTTCCTAATCTTGTATTCAAAATAGCCATAAAATCTGCTCTCAAACCTTTGAGCGACCACCCTGATGCAGGGAAGAGAAGTGTTGCGTATCTAGATCATAGCCTTAAAATAGAAAGCATCTTAGAGTATACTTATAACATAGTCTAAAACACTGAACCCTCTTTTTTTCAAAGAAAGCACTTGTATAACCTAGGCATACTTTAATTATTAAGAAAACAGCTATACCAAATGCTAAAACTCTGAGGGTCAATTACATTTTAACTTACAGCATATGTCTTCAAATATTTTTTTCCTACCTAACTAGTTTGTGTTTGTTAGCAATATTATGGATGTAAGCATACACCATCTAGTTCTCTTTTAGCTTGAAATGAGCCTAATTTTAAAAAAAATCCTTGAAGTATCTCTAGTGTGTAGTGTATTAGTCACCCTATCTTTTACAGATTAAGGTCTTTGGCATTATAGGAGAAATCATCTGCTGCATACTAGCATCAAGCAAAAGCAGATTCATAAACTCTGCCCTTAATCTCTCTTTCAGTTTTCTTCTAATTAGAAACAATCTTTTGCTGATACTCTAATTAATACATACACATTAAAATATTAGGCATTATAGCAGAAATCATCTGTTATATTCTTGCATAAAGCAAAACTAGGTTTGTAAGCCCTTGCCCCTAATCTTTCTTTCAATTTTCTTCCATTTAAAAAACATCTTTCCCCAACACTCTAATTAATGCAAATGATATTCATGATTAGTTAGTATTATGCTAATCTGAGCCCCAAATTTCCCTAAATCTACATGGTGTTGTCTGAGTACCAGATTGCTTTGGGTTCCTAAGTAAAATTACATTAGCCTGCCAGCTGTACAAAACACCATGATAGAGTAGAAATCCAAGCAAATCATCAAGATTACATTAGTTTTGTTTCTTAATGAACAACTGTTTGCATTAGGGATTACAGACAAATTATGATTTTCCTCTCTGTACCCAGGCAGCCAGGCATCTGTTGAGAAGTTTCATTTTTTTTCCTGACTAAATAGATTGAGGAGAGCTAAGACAGAGAGACGAGTCTAATATTTCACATAATTGAATTTTTTCCATTACAAAGCAATCAGCACTCTGGAGCTCAGTGCTAACCTTGAATTCTCTCTTCCACTCCAGCCTGGAATGCAGGAGAAACCTGAGCAGCTTTTTTTTTTCAGAAAGCCATCAGTCACCCAGCTTCTCCTCTCTTCCTATAGAAGCAGATTATGTACTTTATCGTCATACCTGCTTGCTGTTACACTTCAAGCCTGTTTCCCAAACCGTGCTACTGCAATTCCTGTTGCTCTGATATATAAACAATGTGCCGCCAAAAAGCATCATGTGTGGAAAACAGAGCATCGGGCTCACACCTCGCTCTGAGCTAACAGTGCACACAGGGAAACTAAGCCAGGAAAGTTGGGTGATAATGAACATGGTACACCAAGACTGCTAATCTTTAAAGCATAACAGTGAAGCACAGATTTGTGTACATACACAGTTCAGCATCCCTTTCAAGTTTGTCCCTGTTCCATGTCAAACTCCTGTAACATGCTCGTTGTTATGCTCCACTTCATTGAATTATGCTCCTAGTGTACAGGTTTACTCATTCTTCCATGCACTAATCTGGTCTCCAGAACTCACACTGTGACAGCTCATTATTGTTGGCAAAAATGTAGGACACTGATAGGAAAAGAAAGGCTCTGACACGTTCATCATTGTGTATCAAGACCACCTGATTACAAGACACAAGTAACAAGTTAGTGGTGGATCAATCTGTAGAATGCAGAGCAGTAAAGGGTGGGTAAATCACCATCCACATCTTGGATGACACAAAGCAGCAGCAACATAATTCTGCACAATTTCTTTCCTCGTGTCAAAACCTATTTAATATTACAGCTCACTCTTGGCCTATACAGAGCATCAGGTGTACAAAAATGTGCACCAAAGGGCACAGCCACTGTTGTGGAATTTACAAAGAAATCTCACCTGAATATCCTCCAGAACACAACCTTCCTTTCAATTCTTTCAAATGGTGAAATTAGGCAGTTTTATTTAAGTTTAGCAACAACATGTGAAGTAAAAAAGTAAATTAAACTGACAATTATCTTTTCTATTTATAGTCAAAAATGAACATTTCAGATTTTATTCTGTACTTTTTCAAGTTTTTTATTGCAAACTACTGCATGAAAATACCACTCTAAATCTGGTGTTATATGTTGTCAAAAGGAAAAAAATCTAAAAATATCTGCATATAAACTCTACAACAAATATTATTAAGACTGTAGTGTAATAAAACTCATTTGAGAACTTATGGAAAAATCTGACTCCCAAAATGCTTTGGAAAAATTATTTTTTAGGATACCTAGTCTGAAACAGGTGAGCTGCAATTCTGTCTTCACTGGGTCTTACTAGATGCAGCAGTTTAAACTGGAGCAAGATGAAATCAGACCTTTCACTTGAAAAATTGCCTAAGAGCCAATTCAAGTGTTTTCCCCTCCACCCTTGTCACATACTGTACTTCTGTATGGATATTACTTTGCTGTTGACAATGTGTACATAAAATTAAAATTTTCACTAAAATTAGTCAAGGAGGAGACAACCTTCACATCAAATATCAGCAAACTTCTAATTACACATCAGTATCATTTGGGATGTAGAGACTGACAAACACTGTATCAAAAATACCAGGGAGTGTAGCATGTAAAAAAAAATCATTCACTACAAGAACTAAAAGCATCTTTTAGAGTTACAGGCCTCTACAATTTCCGTTGTGGTAAAAGGCATTGATAAGCCAATTAGATGGACTGAACACCTGAATAATTAATATGCTGCTCAGTGTAGACATTCTGTCAGCTAATGATACATTGGTTTGCTTATTGATTTGTGAAAGAACACTAACAATTAGTTATATTGTCCCCTATCACTTTTCAGTGAGATAATTTGAGATAATTCTAGTAACACGATGGAACACATCTGGATGAAGTGGTCTGAAGATCACTGTACTATATTAATTTTGGGTAAGACTTCTTAGATATTCAGAACTTATCTGTCATTGCAATTAACACATTCACATTGCACTAAAGTCAGATTTTACACCAATTATTTGGGCAGCAGCATTAACATTACATAGTGTAATTTTATCTGAGAAAGAAAAAAATAACTTCTCCCTTCTCTCACTGACAAATACTTCTCATCTAAGGTAGTCTCAGGCTTAAAAGAAACTCATAATGTTTTCCCCTCTGGAATAATTTCCAGGTTCATAACTGATTTCAATGAAAAGAATAGATTTTTATGACAAGTCACAGCATGAATTTGGAGCAAGACACATCATTAATAGGATTAAATTGAAAAGCATGTTGGTGGGAATGAACTGAAATCACTACTGAAGACTTCAATAATAATTCAAATTAAGAAAATGGCTGAGTTCAGATTCTGCCCCAAGAGTCCTAACCTGTCTCTCCAACTTGTTAATTATCAGCACCAAGGATAGGAAATTCTTGGGCTTTAGGACTGTGTTATGCCCGTGTAGAACTGAGATTCAAGCCCACATATAAAGTGAAAGCCAGTGCTGCTGCTGGTGCCTCTGCCATGATTTTTGGGTGAATAAATGGCAGCCTTTGGGTCAGATCTGTTTAACACCTTCTCCTAATGTTGGGCCTGTGAAAGAACACTCAAAAATAAATTTGATTGGCAGGCTAAGAAACCTGACGACATATTTATACAGACTTATGTGGACTGTATTCTCCTTTCTTAGCATGACAGGCTCTACATTGCTGCTCTAGCCAGGGAGATGACTGTTCTGGGAAAGCAATGGCTGATATAAGAACACACCACAGCAATACTGTGGCCAGAAGGTAACCAACCACCATTTTCCCCCAGCATCCTCAGGATTTCACTGAGAAAGCCTTGATTTACACTCATGCAGGAGCAGTGCTGTGGCTGGGATGCTGGGGCAGTAAACTCTGATTAAGAAACATCAGTGTGTCTGGAGACATGTTCTGAGAGAAAAAAATCCCCATCAGACTTCCAGGGTGGCACAGCAAATCTCAGTGGTTTCTGAAACTATATGAACTTTTACTGTCAGGTAGCACAATGATGCCTTAATGCATGGAATGAGCACAGTCTGTTGTTTCTGATGACAGAGTCTTGTTTAATATCCTGTAGCAGGTGATTTTAAAAGGTGTTGCAAGAACAGAGTTTCTCAAAACATGAGAAAGGTAGGTAGAGCAAACAAACATGAGTGTGCCAGAGCAAATGGAATATAACTGGTTAAATGGGACAACTTGGCAGTGCCACAATAGGAAGATGAAGCATTTTAAGTATTTAACTGGTTTAGTTTAAAGACACGGTATTAAGAATTCAGTTTGATCCTCTATTTGTTTTTAAAGGAAACTTAGCTCCTATATTTTATCCATGATTCTCAAGATAATAGGTTTTGGTAACAGCTTTATTTTACAGACTGCTTGCCCTAAAGGAAAGATCACATAACTTTATTGGTTCAAATGTTTTACATGGAATAAATAAGAAGTCTTCATTGTATGGAAGAAATGAAAACCCTTCTGTCTCATTTTCTTGAGCACAGGGAAAATTTACATCTAATCTAACCTACCTAAGCACAATTGTTCCTTGACTTACAAAGAATTAAGTTCACTTCCACTGGAAGGTAATATTATTCGATATTCCCTAAGAAGTGAGTCATCATTTAAAATGATGCTACATAGAAAATGATGCTACAATGAAACTGACATACCACAATGACAATCTGAGATGCGATATTTGACACTGAACCTTTGTTTAACAACATAGACCTATCACTGCATACTACTGCAAGGACAGAAAAACTTTTAGACTACATTGAACATCCAGAGGAACATTTAGGTGACAAGGCATGGGATCTGTCAAAGTACTGATTGTGTGTGTTTGTTTTGAATTCTGAACAGCAATAGTAAAATTTTTAAGACAGTTAATTGCATCACTGTATCATAGCACAAAGTGTTAAAGTTGCTAGCAGCAGTTCATAAGGAAAATCAAAGCTACTTTCTAACCCTATTGGGCTTACAGATTTGAAAGAACTGATTTAATTTTTCTCAGTGAAGCTCTTTCTTCTTCAAACTATCTTTGCCTTGATGCTATAATCTGAGTGCCAGTTGTAGCTAACACCTAGCCATCTCTTTTTTTCAATTACTAAAGGAATTACCTACTCACTTTTTTTCTATGAGCAAATTCTTTTTCTAAATTAAATTGCAAAAAGAAATTGCAGAAAGTTTCACCTGTCTGTAATTTAGCTCTTCCATTTCTGTCCTGATTTTGCTTCATTCAATATTGTAATTCTATTGTCTTACACTAGGATCCTGAAAATATATCTTAAAATGTGTTTCCTGTTTTGACAGAATTTTCAGTCTACTAGTACCAGAGTGTAAAAAAATCAGCTTTATTTCTTCATGATTTTTATTCAGTCATCATCAAGTAACATTGGAGATCGTAAATTCCAGCTAGAATTTTTTTCACATTATAAGTTTAAAAAAAAGGAGCAAAGAAGTCAAATATCTCGGGGGGGGGGGGGGGGGGGGGAGGGAAGAAAGCGAAAGAATCAAGTGATAACTTCAGAACAGAAAAAGCAACTTTATTATGAGTTGCACAGAATTTCTGTAGGTCCTACAGAAGATTCAGGTACAGCAAGGTGCCATAGCCTACTTGGAACATACATGTCCTCAGTCATAATATGTGTTCAGAGAAGTTACAAAGGAAAACTATAATTGAACAGGTACACGAAACACCAATGTTAATTACATCTTGAATGCTACAGTTGTGTAAATCACAATTACATTATCGAAACTACAGTTGCATTTTACATGCTGTAGAGAGATGCTTTGGAATTACATAGTTGCTTTCTCCTGATTTCAGTGAACTTTGGATCATGCCTTAAGCCAACACAGTGCGCACACATTTAGACACACAGTCACAAGCACACCTTCACACAAATTAATGTTCATAGTACTGCTGGTGTACAGTTTTCACCGTAAGAGAACTATTAACGTTGCCAGAGTGAGCAGACAAACGGAGGCACTATCAGACTCCCAGAGCAGAGTGCCCTCCTGGATACAAGTATGAAGCACAAGCAAAAAAAGTTACTTTGCTGAGAAGGTGCTGCAACTGCTAAAAACCGCACGGGAGCAAATCCAACTGGAAAGACATAGATAGCCTGGGTCTAAAGACAGAGAGGAGTTAAAGAAATATGTGCTTGTCAATAAGCACAAATGTATTTTTCTTGGTTAAAAGGACACATTTTTTTAAATCAGCAATGAAGGAGTATTAAAAGTGATCAACAACACCTTAATTCTACATTAGTGCATACTGTTAGTAAGTGCATAATGTTAGTATGTGCACTGCTAATGCGTTTTCGCTTGATGAAGGAAGATTATTCCCCCATTCCATAATAAAAAACATTAAACATTAGAAATGATCATGCATTCAGTATTTACAGTTCTCCATACAGACCTTTCGGATTTTAAACAAACTTATTCTGAGTAGTCCAATTATACACAGTACTTGAGCCAAATATTTTTTATAGACAGAAATGCAATGGTTCTGAACAACAGCTAAAAATTATATACTTATAGTGTCTCATAAGCCTAACGAACATATTGTCAAAAAGATATCTTGTGGCTCATCATTCAGAATAAGTATTACATAGTCAGTAAAGGATCTTGCAGTATGTTACATATACTGTTGGCACTTTTGTGTAAGGAAAACTGAACAACAGCTTATGGATATAACCTTATATCCTTTTACCCACTCATCGCCCTTAAATTTATAGAATTAAGATATGGTGTTCTAGGTCCATGAATAAGCACAGCATGTTCAATATGTCCACAGTTGTACTGACATTTGTTTCTAAATCATTTAATTAAAAGTCATTATTGAGAACAAAGGATTCATTAACAAGCTGTACATCTGAACAACTGATGGAGTTGTTGTGTTGTGAATATCATTTTAATCCAAATTAGAAAACTGCACAGATGTGCTGCTGCAAAATATTGACATACTGCAACTCCCCTGGAATGTGATTAACATTTGTGTTAAACCAAAAAGTACATTAAAACCTGGATTTGCTAACAAATTTAGGCTTGGAATAATTCTTTTTAATGCTGAAGCAGAGCATCTAAATTGCTATTATTTTAACCTCCACTTTGGATTATATACCCTATTAATACAGCCTTAATACTATGTGATCAACTTTGTACTGACAGACTTTTTATTCCAAGATTTTGTTATGACGTTTTTGATCATCAGATCAAGCCATTAAGCATAACAAAATGTGCAGTATTTACAAAAGAACAGAAGTTTTTCCTTGTCTCTGGATTGTTCTTAATAAAACCTGTGATTTCAATACTTTTTTCCCAAGAGTTTGAATAGATAATTTTTCATTATCTCTACTGCAGATGCATGTAAATTTGTGTACAAAAATACGATTTTGAGATGGAGAAGAAGAGATTTTCTTTAGAATATGTATTTTCCCTCTATAGAATTGCATTAAAATGATCTGAAAACCAGAGACATTGATTCAGACTTAGGCACAAATTTAAGAAAATAGCTTTCAATAGATGCCTTAGATGTAAATATTTGGAATCTTATCTCACAAGAAGAAAAATGCAACAGCCTATTAGCAATACCACAAAGTTTTGTAAATAGCTACTTTGATTTTAAATTTGAGATTGATAAAGTGATGAACTATTAAATTTGTGAAGTTAATCACATACATAATTATGACTGTAATCCCAAACTAGCCATTTGTCATTAATGAAGGGACAATGAAAAAAAATCTAGTGTTTTTATGGGTATCATTCTCTCAATCACCCTCATCAACATTCCTTCTCACTTTGTAAATGGAGATTTTACACCAAAAAAATTTCTAGATTATTTCCCAGCTGTACTGAACAGTACTTGCTAAATAGGTTCTCTATTCACATCCTGTTCTTTCCCTCACCAGAATACTTAATGCAAAAATAACATGATGCACAACTAAGATGGTCATATTCACACCATCTGAAAGAAAGAGATAATCAGTTAACAGTTTTCTAGATATTCAATTATCTAACATATTGAAAGCTTACTTTTGTTTGCATTTGGTTGTTTATTGTATCTCAGTAAAACTTTTGCCCAACTATGTTTTAGCAAATACATCTATGTTCAGGAGAACACACATGGAGAGTGTGTAATTTATATTTGTTTGGTTTTTCCCCGAAAAACCACATGTTGTTATTGTAGCCAAATAAAAGAGTATGAAGGAAATAAACAGTAAGATAGGAAACAATAAGCCGTCTAAAAACTTAACAGTCATTCCACTTAATTTAAAGACAGAATGTTATCTTTCTTGATTAGAATAGTTCAATGTAATTGCTTTAAAAATATCAAAGCCAGTATTTTAGGTTTATTCAAATGAAATTTGATACTAATATTTACATGCTGCAAAATAGTTATAGACAGCTTATGTATAATAAAAACCCACCAAGTTTATAATGATGCCTGTCATAATAGCCTTTGTTAATTAACTTTTTTATAATTATGAATAACCATCTTACACAATATTTCCTGCTCCCCACAAGGCATTTACAATTCTGTTTACAATCATTCAAGAAAAGCATAAGCAGAAAGATGGAGAAGGCTGCCTTCCTTTTATTTTTTCACTCAGAAGTCTTAATGTTTTACTTACACTGCATATTTTGGATAGGAATTTACTGTAAATAATTATAAAATAAACTTCGCGATAATATTTTGCACAGTATGGCATTGAAGCATAAGGTTTTTCTTTCCTGAGAGAAAACAATTCGTATTGTACATGGGTGTGCCTTAGATTTTACAGTTGTGGATTTATAAGTTAGAAATATGATGAAAAATAGAATGTAGAGCTAAAATATCATTGGATTTTTACCCATACTTAACAGTCAAGCATTCTTAAACTCCCTTTCCAAAGTGTGCATGAAATACACACTCATGACAATGAACATTTATATTACATATATTTTACAGATTACTGTTCAGGATAAAATACTGCAGTGAAAGTATTGATTTTCTTTTCCCTTTGGAAGCAATGCCATCTCACTGAAAGCTATCCTTAGTGAACACTATATTAAACTTAAGATGTGCCCCTTAATAAAAGAAAGCCTTCGTACACGCAATATTAAGGAAATACGCTATGCAAACACTTCAGAGTGTCTGTGTCTAAACTTCTGTCAGCCACTCTAACAGCTCTTCTCAATATTGTACAAACTTACAAGAAGAAAGTCTGATTAAAGATCTAAACATTAATCTAAACATGATACTAAACAGTATAACCCCCAGCAAAATAGTAGGTTAACAAAACAGCTTTTTATAATCCACATTCTACTGTTCTTTTTAAAGTTACCCCAGCAGTTCAACAAGTAGCAAAGACAGAGAAACTCTTCTTCCCTCTATTCAGAAAGTACAGAAACAATCACAAGTAATAAACGTAATTTAAATCAAATACTCCCTTCAGGTCTGATGCCCTCACTGAAGGCACGTGTCAACATCCACCTTTGGAAAGATAACGAAGTCCTTGCAAAGCAGGGTAGGAAGGCAGTTATAATCAGAAACCTGCCTTCTGTCCAGGCACTGGGATGTGCTCTCCACTGGTGCTCCCCAGACCCACTGCCCAAGAATAAAGTGCCTATTGTTTCAGCACTGTACTAATTGTAAAAACGCAGCGCATGCAGTAAGCATAACAATTATCCAGACAAACAAGCAAAGGCAATCAATGAAGGAATGAAAAGGATAAAAATACGCCACCAGACAAAGCAACCCAAGAATGAAATTAATATTCATAATGGAATGCAAGCCAGCCGAATGTCCCTTTCGTAGCATGGCTATTGCATACAAGAGACCATTGTCCACATGTGAAAAAATCAGTATATGGAGAAATTTTCATGTAGTTCTGCTGAGGAGAAAAGCTTTTCATTCCCAAAATACTTTCTCCTGGCCCCACTGTTTTGATTAAGTAAAGTTTTGGGCTCCTTTGCCTGGTAACATTAAAAAAAGTTGTCTCTCAGGGTCCACCCTTCCCTGAGCTCTGTAAGCTTTGCTTTTTTTCCAGCTCTCTGCTTTCATTTGCAGCTGTATAAATATGAACAAAAAAGCCATGCTCATCCAAACAAAGAAAAAATGGACTGAATATGCATATCCTCATTAACTAAATTTAATTATGACAAGCGGCATATTAATCAGTAGTTGCTCCAGTTACTGCATTCATTGGTAGGGAGGAGGACTCCAAATTAAAGAGAAGCGTGGGGGACAATTGCATAGTGATTAGGAGGCTGCTCACAACATGATACAATACACTTTCTAAATAATTATTCAGAGGAAACAGAATAAAGAGGCAGATTGCTCTATTTTTAAGACCAACTCAAGAACAATTAGCCAAGAGCATGATGACAAGGCTGCTTTCTTTTTTTCCGTGACTGCTTCCACCTCCACATTCTCATACCAACTAGCTTGGCAAACACTGAAAAATTTGCATTTCACAGGGTGCAGGGGTGGGGGGGGTGTTAAAAAAAAAAAAAAAGAAAAAGAAAAAAGAGGAGAGAGAGCTGAGGAGAAGAAATAAAACGGAGAAAGAAAAAGAAAAATCCCGTGCTCTACTTGCTGCTGTTTTAATGAGAAGGCCCATGCACCTACAGCAGCAGAGAAACCCTGTCTATCTCACTGTGATGTTAGAGCTCTGAAGAGTCACTGAGCTGGAGCTGGAAACTGCGCGCCCTGAACTTTGCGGCACGTGCATTGCAACAGTGAAGGAGGAGTTCAGAAAAGAAAAAAAAAACATCCAGGGAGAGGAAAAAAAGTTATCACACCAACTTACCATCCACCAGGTCCTGGCTGACATGTCATAGCAAAGCTGCCATTTTATGGAGCTGTCCGATGCTTTCCCTGCCATTACGCTGTCAGCAACCTTCATCAGATGCAGCTCAATGGAAGATAAGACACCTAATCAAGAAAACATCAGCAGTGGCTTGCTGGGCTACATGTAGGCCAATCCTTATCACACTGCATCATGGGAAAAGCTCCTTTATTAGCAAGAACTCCAACCTCACTGATATAAAGACAAGGATCAGGTCTTTTCTTCCTTTTTTTTTTTTTCCTTTTTGTCTGAAGGGATTGGTGAAACCAGCCAGCGCTCTTTGTGTATCATGTGTACACCAGTTTAGTATCTCGCAAGTGGGCGGCTAGCTGCATTGCTGGGCTACACAGACTTAAGTTTATTTGCATTCTTCTCAGTTGTATATTGTTTGACATGCTCCATGGTCAGCTCTGAGTGTAGGAAAGGAGGGGGAAGAAAGGATTCTGAATTAGTGTCTTCCCAGGAAGGACAGCCGGGTTGGGCGTCACGGTGGGGGCCTGGCCCGGAGGTCAGAGCCCAGGTGTGCGCACACGCGGAGCTGGGCGCCGCACACGCGGAGCTGGGCGCCGCACACGCCTGCACGGGCGGGCGCCCCAGGGAACGCACAGGTAGCAGCTGCAGCTGGATGCAGCAGGGGCTGCCAAAGGCTACAAACTCGGGAACTGGACATATGGAAACAGTTTAACTCTTTGTAATCAGCCTTTAGCAAGTAATGGGAAGGTTGTAAATCTTCAGGAGGAGGCGGGAGGGGATGCAGTTAGGATTTCAGTGACACAGACTTTTCTTCCCCCCTTCCCATGGGTGCTCTTGATCTCCTCTGCTCTGGATGATCTAACTGCGAAGGGGGAGGTGAGTGGGCAGGGAACTATTTTAATCACGGCTCCCTCCTGCCCCACAGCTACAGGTCATTTGCCTCTTCTACATACTGCCACCAGGCTGAGAAGGCATTCTTCCTGCAAAGTTTTCCTCGCAGGGCTTTTTCCCTAATGGAAAATTTGTAATTCCCTGAAGGAAGGTCTAGCTTAGAAGGACAAATAATGCTGACTTTGTTTTAAGGTGCAGAAAAGAAAAAGTACATACATAAGCACGCAGAGGAAATCAATGAACCCTGGGCTACCTTTAAAAGGGATATAAAGAAAGACCAGGATTTGCTAGTCCTGGCTGAAGTGATAAACATCAGTTTTACTGATGTATTGCAGATTCTGCATTTGCCTTAACAGTAAGTCCCTCTTTAGCAAAAACCAAAACAAAACAATCCCCTTTTCCACATTTCCAAAATTTTATCTTGAAAATAAACATGTTAAAATAATAACAATAACAATAACAGTAATAACAACAAAGCAGCAGCACAGCAATAGCAACAATTGTTTTAATTATATAATTATTAATTTATTATTATTATTATTATTTTCCCTTTTTTTTTTCCTTGTTGTTTTCCCCTTCCACAAAGGCCAGCTCCTGAATTTAGGGCCCAATTATTTATGTCCTGAAACACTGACAGCACCTAATGAAATGACTCCCTGAGCCAGTCCAAAATGCTGACAACAGAACAGCTCTGTAGCAACACCCGGTACATCAAAAGCTTAGAGCCATTTTCCCTTCTCCATGTGCGCTATAGAGATTGGCTTGCAGCCTCAGTTTCTCAGCTGTTTTAAATACACTGATGAGGCCAGCATCAAAAAAGTCAGACAAAAAATTAATGGGGACTTTGGACATCCCAGTCTCCTAAATTTACATAACTCTTTTTCTAGAAGAGTTTCTGTACAATAGATGAGGATGTTTCCTTTTTAATTTCATTTAGGTCACAGTGATCAATTGGGACACGAGAAGATTTTTGAATACTGCAAAATCTGCCTGTGATCAGGTGCTGTGGGATGGCTCAGCACGTTTAGAAGGCACAAGAGGGATTAACTCTGGCTTCATACCCTACATCCTGCTCAAACAACCTGGTTTTGTAATAAACATTATAAGGTATGGAGAGCACCAGCAGCAGAGTTATATCCAGTTTTTGGCAAGCAGTGCACAGGCAGATGTCCTGAGGCTGAATCTTTCATGTGGCCTTCACTAACAGGCTCGTCATGGTGGGACTGCAGACAGCAGTCAACTGTGGGTGTGAGGTAAACCCTGGACACATGCTTTCACGCATAACCCCTAACTTCATATATGCCAACAAGTGTATTTGCCAGCAAAAGGGAAAATGGGACTGATGTAAAGAGGGGGTTTCTCTGCAGCTTCCCACCCACTGAAGTCTGATCACAGGTGAAGAGACCAATTGCTTCAGCCACTAATCTGCCTTACTAGGGCAATGCACAAATCCTCAGCAGCACTGTGACGGCTGGGAGTGTGAGCCCACACTTTAGGTAATCATGAGCCAGTTCACTGTGCTTAAAAGAGGATAAAAGTTTTATCACACTGTAGCTAGCTGAGAGGTCTCAAGCTGCTCTCAGATGCCCAGTCTACAGTAGATCCAATCTTGCAGCAACCTCTTCTACTAAGCCTTCAGTGAACAGTGGAGCTGCTACACCCCAGAGCTCCTGAAGTTTCAGGAAGACATCGCATCTCCTATAACCACAAGCACTGTATGGAAATTTCTGTTTGTACATACAGGAAAGACAGAGTTAATGATGAGCCTCCCTTCTGTCGCTGCATGTTGCCTTCTGGCATTAGCTGAGGGCAGAATGGGGATTTCTGGCACCCAGGGAAACAATGCCTGCAGCGCTGGTCAGTGCGTGCTTCCCCTACACATGCTGCTCCCATGCCTTCTCCTGCCTGCTGGGAGGTCTGCCTTTCTCCCAGCCATGTCTGCTTTGCAGATGGGATTTTTTAAATGCTGTAATATGTGGAGATACCAGATTTCCTATGCGGCTTGAAGAAACAGTCATACCCAACACAGACACATACATGTTATCGGACAAAATTTTTCCGACGACCTCTTTTTCCTTTCAGAAAAAGACAGATTTATGATGAAAGCATATATGCTTCAATATGCTTGTTACATAATAGCAATGAATTTCAAGGTTATTCTGGCTTCCATATTCAGAGAAGCTTGCGGTTTTTTAAATGGAATTATTTGAATTTTCAAGTGAACTGGGTTAATTTTTCAAGGAGTTTGACCCAAATTTCTTTTGGCTAAGCATTTTTAAAAACACTTTCAAAGGAACAAAAGACATGTATGAAAATAAAAAACTTGGCAGAACTAAATTCTGTTTCATATTTAAAATAAATAAAATGCAAGCAAATTCACCCACTTCTAATACCTGTCTTTCTAACACATTAAGAAATAATTGCCAATCTGGCTTTTCCCCACAGGTTTAGATTTTTGTAAGGTTTGTTTTCTCTAGGCTGACTCACCTTTTGATTGTACTCAAGGAAACAGTTCCATTTCGTATCCAGAAGTAGCCTTCAGGAATGCTTTAATTTATTTCTACAAGGTCCCAACACCTACTAATAGGCTCAAAGAAAGAATTCACAGTACACTCCTCTGGAGGATAGGCAGTGCTGGTACAGAGAGACCCAAACTAGTATTGTAGATTTAAGTAATTGTGGAGAACACATCCACCCACACTTGCACACACTCGTTGGTGCTGGGCTGAAGCTGGGAGACCAGTCCCAGCCATTTACAGTGATGGATTTTACAGGTTTTAGGTAGGCGTTTGGAAAGCCCCTTTGGTGTTCCCTTCTTTCACCAGGTGCATATACTGAGCCCTGCCTCAGACCTTCATGGGAATCCAGAAGGACTGCTTATCTCCAGAACCTAGCGGGTCTTGGGAGACTTCCTCACACTGCTCCTCAACATGTACTTTTCCTGTTTCTCCTGCTGTTTTCTGGTAAATATTTTAATTTATCATCATTGGCAGCCGCAAAACCTGTTGAAATAAACTCACACATAAACATCCTTAATGGCACCATGCCTTCCCATTTCTATTAAGGGAGCAGTACATGGCTACAGAAGCCTGTCTTTGATCCACTGCATTTGACTGAGTTACTTCCCCTGGAAAATATAAATTGGATTATTCCTTTATAATGTGGCAGTAATGGGGGTGGGGAATAACTGCAATTAACTTTGCTTAGCCTTTCTATTTTTTCTCATTTGACATGAGTGAAGAGACAAATAAAGCTTTTAAAAAATTACAAATTATAAAATCATGTCAGTATTTGCCCAAGAAACATCTTTGCTGACTGCCAGAGTGATGAAATGTCATTCCTATGAAGCCCTTTACTGGGCACCTTACAAGCAGACACTTCCACCTAAGCACTCTCTTTCTTGCGGATAGAAATATTTCCTCTTTTGTGGAGCTCCAGAGCGTCCAAGACATAGCAGGATACTTCCAGGAATATGAAGAGCTCCATAGCTAGTCCTGAGTCTGAGTCCTGGCAGAGGATCCAGCAGAAGGCACAGGAGTTTCACTGAAAGTGAAAAAGAGGGCTGACATACAGGCTGACAAGTAGTGTCCTTCCAACACTCTTACTTTTTCTCCTGTCACAAGTGCCTGCTAGTCTTCCAGGCCTACCACAGAACTTTTTTGTGACAGGCAGAAAACAGAGGGTGGCAGTTGCCATGGGGTGGACAAGCTGGCTTACAAAAGGCTAGAGACTCAGTTCCCAGTCTGATGACATTCAGGAACAAAAATAATGCTAAAGTATTTGTTTCAAATAGCTTTTTGAAGTAATAGATGCTAAGTGCTGACTAGCAAAGCAAAGAAGTTAAGCGAAAACTGCTGTTTTATTCAAAAGTACATATCAGTCAAACTGAGAGGCAAATATGATGGTTTAACTTGAAAAATGAGTAAAGATATAATTTCATTATGTCAAAGAACTGATGCAGCTCGTGTATATACATATATGTGCTTGTGGGCTATGATATCTTGCAAATTGGGCAGGAGACAGTCAGATAGCCAATGACAGAGACATGCACCCGAGGGTTCAATTGTGCATTCTAAACCAGGCCAAGAAAATTATTCATTTGCATTATTTCCATCAAAATAATCCATGTTCAATAATGAATCCAATGCACAATAAATCAAATGCTAGAATTCTTTGACATTTTTTTTAAGTTTATAAAATGCAGTATGTAACTTTTTTAATGTCTAGAAAGACTTTCCCTGAAGGAAAAGCATTATTCAAAGGTGAAGGTGGAGTTACACTAGCCGTTAAAAAAAAAAGTTTGGTATTTAAGAATTGTGTGTCTCACACAAGTGTTCTTTATTCAATAAGTGCCCTGTTTCATGAGGAGGGTAGCCTTTAATGTTCAGTGCAGGATAATACTCGATCCATCTCATTTGTGGATTGGATTTCATCCCTGTGAGCAATGTGAGAATCATACAAATCTGAATTGTATCCCCTGAGATTCAGTGCTGAGAAGCCCAGTAATAAATGGAGGTCATTATGCTGCCTGTTCACAATCTCCTTAGAAGAAGGGATGGATTCTTTTCACCTTCTCTTTGAAGAGAGGGGCATACTGATAGGCTTTATCAAATACAGTGCACTTTTGTAACTGGATGTGGAGCAAGCACTTTGCTTACAGCCCAGTTCAGTGGCTGCCAAAACAGCTCTATCGGCCAAGACCAAAACACTTACATCATGCTCACTGTGTGCTGGCATGGACAACAGTAAAAGCAGAGGGCTCTAGGGAAAGCAGTGCCCTTACCCCAGACTGCACTGCAAATCTGAGAGGATGTGGGGGAATAAAAAAAAAAACAGCAAAGCTGATTGCTCCCCTTTCCTAGGACAGGAAAGCAGTAAAGGTTTGTGCTCCCAGTATATCTATGTTTAGCATTAATGTTTGGTGTGAGGGGAGGCTAGCTCCAAGAGATTTGCTGCCTTGTCTTCCCTTTTAAGTCAGGCGTATCCCTTGCTTGTAACCCATCAGAAGTGGCAACTTTTTGTCCTAATTTGATAGACTTAAAATCTTTGCTACTGATTTTGCAGTTCTGTATGTCAGCTTGTATTGGGTTTGTGTGGCAAGGTTTTGGTAGTGGGGGGCCACAGGGGTGGATTCTGTGAGAAGCTGCTGGAAGCTCTCCCAATGTCAGCCAGCTCCAAGATGGACCCACCGTTGACCAAGGCTGAGCCCATCAGCAAGGGCAGTAACACCTCTGTGATAACATATTAAAGAAGGAAAAAATAGTTATTGCACAGAAGTAATTGCAGCCAGAGAAGACAGAAACAGCCTGTAGACACCAAGGTAAGTGCAGAAGGAGGGGAAGGAGGGGCTCCAGGAACCAGAGCTGAGATTTCCCTGCAGCTGTGAAGCAGCTGTGCCCCTGCAGCCCATGGAGGACCATGCTGGAGCAGAGATCCACCTTCGGCCCATGGAGAAGGCAGGAGCAGGCAGATGCCCAAAAGATAGCTGTGATCCCATGGAAAGCCCACTCTGTGCAGGATCTGTGGCCCTGTGGAGAGAGAAGCCCATGCTAGAGCAGGTTTGCTGACAGGACTTGTGACCATAGGACCCACACTGGAGCAGCCTGTTCCTGAAGGGCTGCACCCTGTGGAAAGTGACCTATGCTGGAGCAGTTTATGAAGAACTGCAGCCCGAAGGAAGGACTGAGCGTGGAGAAGTTCATGGAGGACTGTCTCCTGTGTGGGGGATCCCTCACTGCGGAAGGACTCCGTTCCCTGAGCAGCACGTGATGAACTGACCATACCCCCACTCCCCATCTCCCTGCACTACTCACGGGGAGGAAGTAGAGAATCAGTGATAAAATGAGTCCTGGGAAGCAGGGAGGAGTGGGAGGAAGTTGTTTTTGGGATTTGTTTTACTGCTTACTCTCCTGCTCTGATTTTGATGGGTAATAAATTCAACTAATTTCCCCAAGCTGGGTCTCTCTTGCCCATGACAGTAATCAGTGAGTGATCTCTCCCTGTCCTTATCTCAACTAGGAGCTGTTCATTATATTTTCTCTCCAGCTGAGGAGGGGAGTGACAGAGCAGCTCTGGTGGGCATCTGGCATCCAGCCAGCACCAACCCACAACAGGGCTTCCGGGACCACTTTGCCTAAAGCAAGCAGGTCTGACACTGAGCCCGTAGCCACCACGTATGTTGAGTAGTCTGCCTGTCGTCTATCAGCTGGTTGGGTGTGAGGACTGCTCACTCCTGGGTAAGGAGATGAGGCAGTTGATTCACGACTCGCAATCATTGCTCCTTAGCTACAGATTGTTCAGGTAACCGCTTGGTATGGCAGACCATACTCGGGATGGGAAGAACGTGATGGATAACTGGCTAAGGGACAGGGATTTTCCCATGTGGTTGAACATCAGCTCCAGGCCCTTACAGCAAACTCTCCCAGGGCAGAAGGACTGGGCATGGCAGGTGCCTTGGTCTGAGGGCCGGCCAACTGGAGATGGCACAGCTGGGGCAGAAAATATGGTTTCCACCAGTTTTCTTCAATGAAACAAAACTCCTGAGAAAGTGAAGAGCAAAGAAAGGGGAAAACCCTGTCCCAGCTCATTTCTTCCAAGAATAGTTGTATTTAGTTTCTGTATTTCATTTCAATGTTTTTGCTGGAATGATGTAAAAGGGGTTTGTTATTAGACATGAGGCACAGACAGTGAAGTCTCCTTGGTTTGGAGGCATCATGTGTCTGTGTATCTGCTAAGAATAATCGTACGGTATCAGTGTAGCTACTGGCTTATCTCTGAGTAAGGCTTATGGTTATCTTCATTCCACCTGGCTGCCCAGGTAGCAATGGTTAATGATTTCCCCATGATGAGCATTTTCATGCCCTTTCACATCCTCTTGCAGTTCACAGTCTGAAAGCCCATTCTGCTTGTAAAGAGAAAACTACAGAGGTACAGTTAAGGTTTATGCAGGGTTATGTAGGCATTGTGGCATACCTGCAATTGAGTCCACCTGATTATATTATACAACTGAAGTGAGAAAAAGGGCAGAATAGGTCAGGACTAAAAGAAAAGTCCCTACTTGAAATATCTAGGAACTCTATTTGCTTTTAACTCCCCTGGACTAATCAATGTTTTTGACAGCATCTGCCAGCAAAAGGAGACTTCCTCATTTCATGTTGACAGTAATCATAATTCCCTCCAGATGCCAGGCAACAATTCTGACTTTGCTCAGCACCAGGCTGGGTCAGGCCCAGCACCACTCTGTGAGGAATGCTAATGCAATATCTATATGAGTTCCTATCTGCAGGAAGGCAGGAAGCACAGGAGGTTTTTAAACAGTGTTCAGCTGCATGCTCAGCACTGTGAGAGTCCTTACTGCTGCGGACAGTCACAGAGGTTGTGCTATCCCAGAACTGAGCATATGCCTCCCTTGTATAAGGTCCATTTCTCTTTGGTCCTCCAATAGATCACCGCTGTGGGTCCCACAGAGGGGGTATAGAAGCAATCTCTGTACATGTAGCGTGTTAATGTAAGATCTGCGATTTCTTAGCAAGCCTTTTTCTGCTGGAGTGTTTGTCCAGTTGTTAAAGGGCCTGCATCTACCATGATCTTCTCTTCAACATTGTGTCCTGCTCAGTTCTGGCAGGTTGGTGCTGTCCCAGCAAACAACACTTCAGGTTATTCCTCAGGTTGTAGCCAGCGGTAGGCAAGCCAGATTCGTCAAGGGTCAATGCAGATGTATTTTGCCTTGAGTTTTGGTGCCAGATCCTTGGACCTCACACAGGTATCTGTCTGATGCCAGAGGGGAGGCTTGAGTTTTCCTAACAAAACCAGTACCTGGACTGAGAAATTTTCAGCATCCCTGTGACTACAGGCATGTGATTTAGCTACCTATCCATACACGCTGATAGTTATCAATGCCTGCTACTATTGTGATATGATACAAGTTTTGGCCTGCCTTGTTGTTTAGGGTTTTCATATTCACATATTTCAAAGTGTTTCTGCATCTTCGTTGCATCCAGTTTTACCAGACAAAGGTTAGCACACTGTGGGCAGAGCATGAAGTAAGTCAACAAACTGACAAATCCTCTGCTGCCACATTAGATACCACAAACCTGCAGGAAAGAGCCATCATGGGGACTTAGAAGTCCACAGGGAGCCCAGTGGCGCAGCACTAAAAGAAGCTAGCCCCACTTCTTTCAGTTCATTATCTTCCCATACCCCAATGAAGCACAGAACAGCAAGCTGCAACAGAGAAGGACAAAATGTGTATAAATAGAAAGAAGTGTAACATTTAACTCAATTCACACCTGGGAAAAGTACTACCTGTGTGAAAACTGCTCCAGGGTCTCTGCAGTGTCTATTTTTTAAAGCTTGTTCCTGAAAGGACTTCATATAATAATGTAGCTCAATTCATTTAAGCAACTTAAAATTGTAAGGATATATTAGACAAATTGAATGAATCATTCTAACCACCTAGCCAGCTCCTCTGGGTGATAATAGTCAAGACATATTGAGTTATTGATACAGATTTCTACCTTCAAATGCCCTTTGGCCTTTGTGAAATAACTGCACAAAATGTATGGATTGAGAAAGCACATCCAGCAAAGAGCTCACTAAACCCACAGTTGCTGTCCTCCTCACAAACTAATTACACAGTGTGTATTCAACATCCATTTTACATGATAAATAAATACAGCTCACCATCCATAGCATTGGTTTTGTACACAACTACCACTGTAATACAATACAGACCTTCACATTCAAAGACTTTAGGAATTATAACTGAAACTGCATTCAAGGTACATTTGCCCAAACTTTTATTAGACCTAGTAATGGTAAGTGGACACACAGAACCTCATCATTATTCTCCTAGGTGGAGACATAATACCTTTCTCTCCAACCCCTTTTAAGCAATATATTAATGTTATTTACTGCCTATCTTTTATGAGAAAACAAACTGCTCTTTCACCCATTCATATATCTTTTTCCCCAAAATTTGATAAACAGAAACAATGTGCTAAAAAAGATAGTTTAATCTTTTAAATTAAGAATCAGCTGCAAATCACTATCAGAAAATTCACCATTGTTGACTTTCTCAAGCAAAAGAGATGCAATTGAGATAACTGTTTCAACTAAATGCTATTCTGTATCATCTGCCTTTCAGATTAATTCAAGATCTATTTGTAAGAATAATGGTTTCATTCACACTTCGCCAAAACTGCAGAATTGTTCATATGAATCCATATATGCACACTGATTTCAACTGTGACAGGTTTGTTTTTTTTTTCCAAAGCAGATAAAATAGGATATGTGGAGAGTGACACATCTTAGGTGTAACATTAACCTCTGCTTTTCAATTGCCTTTGAACTAATTTTTCAGAAAACAGCACCTACATTTTAATGAGAAGATTCTCTGAGGTACATGGCTATCAATTTGGCTGGCTAGTATATTCAGAAAAGGAATAATTTTGCTGCTTAGAAAAAGGCATGCAGGTGAGAAATCTGATCACTTGGACATCACTGTGGCTGAAGTTTAACAGTTCCATCAGTGCTACATCTTCTAAGTATCTGCAGTTTTCACACAGTTGAAATGTCTAGTTTTTGAAAAGTGAGATCTCTAGGGAATTTGCAGGAAGACTAGGGAAGGGTGTACTGTATGTCCCATCCAGATGCAGCCATTCATAACTCGGCTATTCCACAGGAAAGCTCCAAGGAGTTGTGCTTACCAGAAAAAAAGCAGCTGAACTGATGGCAGCAGAAAGGATAAAGAGACCAAATGAGACTTTTTTTTCACTAAAACTGCTATTACTTGAAAATTAATATAAACCTAGTGACAAAAACACCACTGCTTTGACCTATAAATAGGTTTTACATATAAACCACTTCAATATATTTAATTGTGGCCTGCTGTTAGCATGACAAACCGACCCCACGGCACTAAGAATTGACCTTCATGCCCCATGCCATACCACCAGGAACAGACTAATAAACAGTCAGGGAGTATTAGCAATAGTGAAGATAAAGGTTTACTGAAATAACACAAGCATGCTTGCACACCTTTTGAAAATCATTGCTTTTGGAAATTTGAGGTCCACAAGCTGCAAAAATAACTTTTTAGCACCACTTTGCCAACAGCAGAGCTCGTGTGCCTGAAGAGAGATTTCAAAAAACACTGAGCAGAGAGCCACTTTGAGTGAGAAATGGCATTGATTTGAAAACGTGAAAAACATTCTGTTGAAATATTATTCCAACCCAAATATTTTGTTGTAAGAAAAGTCCAATTTAAGCTGTCATTTTCTATTGAAAAAAATCTATTGTATATACTTCAAAACTTTAGCCAATCAGGACAAAATTAGATGTTTAAAAGCCTTCTGATTTCATTGAACAGTCATAAATAAGGTCCTGAAAAATTATTTATTTAATTCAGTGTGCGCATCTTGCTGCATTCACTTACTGAGGTCCAGGCATACCTTTACTCTGGAAGGCTGCAAATAAAGATGAGCTTATGCAGCAGGTACTTAGACACTATGCTGCTGAGATGCCTAATTAGTTTTAAGCTGTCACTGAAAAGGTGCAAGACGCTCACATGACCACAATCCTTCTCCCTCATCTTTTTTTAGGAAGTTATAAGGGTTGTTGAGTTCCCTCTGTAGGAATTCTCCATTTAGGTGCTCAGTAGAACATCAGCAAATAAGCGTTAGGATTTTGTAGTTTTTTTATGCGAATCTTTCCACAAAGCAGCTCTTCTAGAAGGCATTGTACAATCCTTCAGCTTGTTTGTCTTTCAGTATGGGCCAAACCACAGTCTAACTGGAAGATGACAAAAAGTGATGTGCTTGAGTTCCACCTGACATCAAGCATTTGTTTCAAGAGACAATACTTGAGTTCTTTGACCTGAAAGAAGCTTACAGAATCTGTCAGAGAAAAGAGAAACTCCTGTTCCGATATCTGTCATGGTTTGATGCTGGCCCAATGCCAAGCACCCACGAGAGCCGCTCGCTCACCCTCCCCTGGCACAGCTGGGCAGACGAGGGAAAAGGGAAAAAAAATTAACAAACACTTCATGAGTGAGATGAGAACCGGGAGAAACACTTCAAGGGCAAAACAGGCTCAACATAAGTGAATTTAAGTGAATTTATTACTAACAGAATCAGAGGAGGATAATGAGAAGGAAAATAAGCTCTTAGAACACCTTCCACCCCCAGCCCCTCCCTCCTTCCGACAGCACAGGCAGACAGGGCATGGGGGTTTGGTCAGTCCATCACTGAGATTTCCTTCTGCTACTCCGGGAGAGGAACCCTTCCCCTGTGAGGCCGTGGGGTCCCTCCCAC
>VZTI01003338.1:32228-75905 GCA_013397865.1 Struthidea cinerea
TCTCCAACGTGGGCCCTCTCTCAGGAGCAGCAGCCACACCGCCCCTGCTGCAGCGTGAGCCCCTCCCACGGGCACACAGCCCTCCTGAAACTGCTGTGCCGTGGGTCTCTCTTTCCATGGGGTGCACTGCACCAGGGACAGGCTGCTCCAGCCTGGAAGCAAGGGCCCCCTTCTCCACTGGGTCTCCCACTGGATCACAGCCTCCTTCAGGCATCCACCCGCTCTGGCACGGGAAGCTCCCCCACAGGCTGCAGGTGGATCTCTGCATCCCCCGTGGATCCCCATGGGCTGCAGGGGCACAGCTGCTTCACCACGGTCTTCACCACTGCCTGCAGAGGAATCTCAGCTCCAGTGCCTGGAGCTCCTCCTCCCTCTCCTTCTTCACTGACCTTGGTGTCACCGTGTTGTTTTCCCTCACACGTTCCCACCTCTTCCTCTTCTCTGACTAGAAGCAAAACCTTGTGACTTTATTTTGATTTTCTCATTAAATATGTCATCACAGAGGCATTACCAACCTCTCACTGGCTCAGTTTTGGCCAGCAGCATGTCCATCTTCAGAGCCATCAGCCATTGGCTCTGTCAGACATGGTGGGAAGCTTCCAGCAGCTTCCTCACAGGAGCCATCTCTGTGGCCCCCGTGCTCCCTAAAACCAGGCCATGCCAATCCAATCCAATATCTCACCTGGGAGAGCAGACCAGTTCCCAAGCTTCCTAAAGCGAAAGTAATTCCAAACAGCTTCCTCTGTGTTAGTAACAAAAATTTTATTTTCTTGACTTTCTAAGGCCCTCCTCTCCCACCCACGGGGAGATGCTGCTCTGAGACATGGAGAATAGTGCTAGATCTCTCTGGTCATATGCAAAAACAAGCAGGAAGAAAGAAGAGTCACAGAGCCACACTGCTACCCACAGATTCCTCTGCAGCCCCATCTCTGCATGGTGTGCTGTGGCTGCAGTGCTGTTACTTCCTCTTATCTGAAAACACCACTAGGTTAAAAATCCATGCTTTATTCATCAAACAAGGTTCCTGACTCTCCAGTATGCAGCAAAAAAAGTATTTAAATAAAAGAGAACACACTTGGACCAGTGGAAAAGGCATTGCATCTCCGTTCCTAGTTCATACATGTTGCTGTGGCTTCTCACTACCCAAGGACATGAAGGTAATACTCTGTAGCAATATTTTTTCAGTTATGAGGCTATGAAATCATTTGACTAGTCTAAGAAAAAAAAAAAAATTCTTGGCTTTTTTGTTCTGGGAGTATTGAGGTAGAAGAACAGGGAAACCATATTCTGATTCAGTGCCAGATTAAAAAACCTTGACATAAAGCTGAACAGCTGATGATGCTGAAGATGTACTACTGGTGAATGAAGAGATTTACAATAAAAATTTCCAGTCCTGGCTGTTAGTGATAAATAACCAGAATTATTCCTCATCCATACACATGCTGCACATATGTGTTTTTGTATAAATATGTCCTGAATACGTAGCTGTGTAGAAAAGAGCCAAATTAGATGCAGAAAGGTATTTTCAATTTCCCTACATGTACTTTCTATAATAACGACATACACATAGAACTTCAATATTTGAAAGCAAAATAAACTTATCTCAAATTATTACCTATGACATGGTCATCTGTTATCCTTTAATTTAATCCAAATTCAAAGGCAGAAAACCAAATACAGTTTCTTAACGTGATCTTTCTTCTTGGTGTGTCCAAAAAGTTTATCAGAATGAGCTGAAAAATACCTATACTTCAAATTCCAGTCACCTATGCACTGCTGGATGTTAGGTAGCCCAAATTCCTTATGTGACCTGTGGGATATGGCTGTTTCTTCTGAAGTGGATTATCCAGGTTTCTGTGACATGGACTGTACACCTTCAGCACTGCAGTTTTGCACAACTCCTGCTTTGGAAACCCAGGTGTCTTCGGTACAAGAACCAGAGGTCATGCAGAGAACTGAAGGCAGATATTCTGAGTCCCACACTTGCAATCTAACCCAGCGAGTTAGCATCCATTAGCTATCAAAATAAATGACCAAATTCCACTTCTCTAGGGCTCAAATGACTGCACTGTCCATACTTCCACATCTTACATTTTATACTTAACCAAAAAAGAGGAGCCCATTACCCACATGGCAGCCAACAGACTGGATTCTGGGGGGTTGGGCCACAGCTACAGAAAAGTCCAAGCTTCACAGAATAAAAGTGATGTTGGGTAGCATATCCAAAACAGGAAAATTGTGTTGTATTTGGGAATAAATTATTACTTGGGCTTGAAAGAGTTGTTACTCCTCAGCAACACCCATCCAGTTTATTTTATGCTTATCTCTGTGCAACTGAAATACAGCTTTGTGGCTTACTGCATACAAAGCTTTTGCTGCACGTCTGTGCTCACACTAATCCTTCAGCAATGTTTTTGAGATGGGAAGTCTAATGAGAATAATATTGAGAAACTAGAGGACATACAAAGAATGTGTTGTAACTGATGCAAATTATGGCCTGGGTTTTTTTCAGATTAGCTTAGCTTTATTTTATTCTGACTAACACATCCTCCATCCTTCCTCAAGCCTGTTTATTCAGGTGGAAGTACACAGGGTCCAATTCTCACTCCAACTGCCCTTCCACACTAGTATTATTTCGGCTTATATGGGTAAATAATCAGACTACAGGAATGCATGCACGCATTTGTTCATCTGTACTACCTGGTCGCCTCTTAAAATAAATGTATAGACTCCAAAGTACTGTTTCATTCAGTTTATAAATAGACAAAACACATCAAGAAATACCGTCAGGAGCAACACATCAAGAAATACTTTCAAGAGCCTTAGGCACTAAAAATACTGGAGTGTACATATTAAAATTATTTTTATGGGCAACTGGAAATAGATCTCAGTTTCCACGCATTGAAAGGATAGCAGGCACTCATACCAGTCACAAGCCAGTTGTATCTAATTCATAAACACTAAATAAATTTCATTTCAGAGATAACCAGATTTGAAACTATTATGTGGGGAAAGGGGCCCATTGAAATTTCAGGCAAGAGAAACTGACATTTTGGTAGCAGGTAAGAACAGCTTTTTCTGGAATACGCACAGAACACAGAATTTTACAGGCCGGTTTTAGGCTATTGTGGAAAGATCAGTATGGAAGTGATTTTTATTACTGTTATTAGCAGAATCCGGTTCTTGGGTTGAAACAGAAGATGCAATGCCTGCACCACAATCAATCACCCTGTAGTTTGTGCCTCCTGATTCATGAAGTGACAGGGTTCAGCTATTTTAATCATTTCCTTGCAGGAATAACCACTGCTTTTTTTTTTTATTGGGTTCACTAGTCTTGCAGTGATCTTCCCAGGTGTCTAAAATTTTCCTTGTATTTCTAAAGCTAAGACTACAGCTTGCACCACACCCAGCAGCTTTTATTGCTCTCTAAAATCTTTTCCTGTCGCCACTGCTACACTTCTTTTTCCATCTTTAAAGCCAGTATCTCATTTGAAATAGATCAAAATGTGTGAAGTTTTTCTGCATCAAAATGTGACTTAAATTCCCATGTACACAAAACAGAAGAGCTGCTGATTCAGATTCACTTAGCTCTCTCAAAAACTGCTACAAGGATGAATGATTTCATATTGTAAAAAAAGAAATACAAGCCAAAGATTAAAAATAGTCAGACTGTATTTTTGCAATTTGAAAAATGGCAATTTATATAAATCTTAGTTTGTACCTACATTAGAGTTCCTACTCTGGCTGGAACTGTGATTACGTAGGCAAGAAATATAACCAATACTATAACTAGTGTTGTTATACCAACATTAGTTGGTATACTACTCCTAACAGAGAAAGTCTTCACTACTTCCACCAACATTCAGCTCTTCTCTTGAAGGCAAACAACAAAGCTCTGATAAGTACCTCACTGACTATTCAGCAATTTTTCACAGTTCATTTTTTCAAAACAATCATTTGGGATTGTAGCTTTTTCACTTGTCACAATAAAAAATATACAGCAATGAGAGTAATTTAAAACAGAATTAGGAAAATCTACAAACAGATTTGAAAAATATTAGTAAACAATTGACACAACTTTAAATCTATGTAAATGAAATTCAGTGAAGAGAAAGAAATTTTTAGTTTTTTTTTATTTAAAAATAAGGTTTCATAAAAATACAGGACAAAAGAATTCTCAGTAGGAATGAAAAAAATAAACCATAAATAAATTTTAAAAAAACCTCACAGAAATATTACATGAATGAAACAAACAAAGATAAATTAAAAAGCAATACATTGCTTATCAGCTGAACATATTCTTGCATTTTCAGATTTTATTAAAAGAATACCAGAGTAAGCTTTCCTGTTCTGATATTATTCAGTCATTCACCTTGTACATTACCCATTCAGGCACAACCAGTGTTAGACCTCAGAATTTTCAACAACTCCAGCAGAACTTTATTCAGCATTATTGAAAACAGTCAAGACCAAACTAAGAACAAATGATTAAAACTCAATCACATACCCATGTGTGAGCTACAAAATTCAGAATGCTAGTTTACAAAAATCAGTATTATTTTTCTGCCTGTTAAAGAGACAGAGTGCTAGTTTTCTATCTGTAGACTACTGTGATATGCAGATATCAGTCCTAGGAATGTGCATAAAAATACCCAGAAATGCACAGAAATTAGAAGCTAAATTTCATATTTTCTGACTTGAAAACCACTGTAAATATAAGTTATTCTCACAGTTATGTGGGTGGTACTTAGATGGCCCTTGTTGCTACAACTGGCTTTAACCACTCTGCCATAGTCTGGCCAAGACTCAAGATGCCACTGGGTAATTTCAGCAGAACTGAAATCCTAGGCCTAATGCAGTCCGCAGATACAAGTATTTTAATGCCTCCCAAGTTCAAATGCTCAGCCACTGAGAAAGTAGTACGAAAGTCTGTCGCTGTTACGTCCGAGGCGCGTAAAGAAAACGACACAGAGTCCAGGCCCATGAACAAGTGGAAGCCAAAGCTTCTTTTTTAATGATTTTCTGACTACTGTATAGGATAGATCGCAAAAAGTGTGAGTGGCAATAGGTAATTGGTTCTTCAGCCATCCACCCCTTGAGAGGATTGGCCAAGTCCTAAGAGACCTATTCCAAAATATTTTCAAAGTCAAAGCCATAACAATCTTGCAAAACAGCTTGCGGGTGCAAGAAGTTTATGAAACTGTGACCTTGTTTAAAATAGTTTACATAGGAAAGACAGTCTGCTCACAGAATATTGAGAAAAGGCTGAAGAATTTCTCTGCTTCTAGCTTTTTAGCACCTACAAAAGTCTTTTGAAGAAAGAGCCCTAAGGATACACAGTGACTGGGCCTCTTTTGCTCCTAACATCATCGCACCAAGGAGGCTGGGGGTACACAAGGAGTTGGGAGGGGACACAGCTGGGATAGCTGAGCCCAACTGACTCCAGGGATATTCCACACCACACGGTGTCATGCTCAGTACACAGAGCTGGGGGAAGGAGAAATGCAAGAATGTTTGGACTGGTGTTTGTCTTCCCCAGTCACCGTCACATGGCTGCAGCCCTGCTTTCCTACAGCTGGCTGAACACCTGCCTGACCACGGGAAGCAGTAAATTAATTCCTTATTTTGCTTTGCTTGTGTGTGTGCCTTTTGCTTTATCTATCAAACCTATTGTTTGTCTTCATCTCGACCCAGGAGTTTTCACATTTTTACTCTTCCAATTCTCCCCCTCATCCTGTTGGGGGGAAATGACTGAGTGGCTCTGTGATGCTTAGTTGCTGGCTGGGGTGAAACAAGGACATGTGACATTCCCCTTGGTGTTTCATTAACCATGTATTTATAAACTAATGAATCAAAATAACTACCAGGAATATCTAAAGAACAGCTCAGAACATATCTTAAAAGTTACATATATTAATAAAGACTGATGCATAGAAAATTTATTCTTAAAATTCCAAGTACATGAGAATTCAAGACTCCTCCTTCAAAGCAACAGATCAGAGGACAGATTCACAGACATTATTTACTGCCTTATCTTTTATTTTAGACATCAGCATTTTTCAAATGAAATCTCAAATCTCTGATTATGAGAAGATAGCAAGTTAGCATTCGTCAGTCCTACTGGGCATTATCCCACACTGCAAATAAACCAGCTACTTTCAAATGTTTTCAGGGAGGAGTTCATTGGTTCTTTAAGTTCACTTTGTGCCTCTCAGGAAATCAAATATTGCCAAGTCAGAAGATAATATTCACTTTTCTCAATAAAGCATGTGTTGTTCTGATATTCCATTAAGATGAAATTTAGTAACACTGTCTAAGATTTTTTAAATGCATAAAAATGACAAACACTAATCAATCTTAAAAATGCAGTTTATACTATAACAAAGAATCTTAAGAGAGACCTGGAGGGAAAGAAAGCAATGGGTCAAAGGATTCAAGAATTTCAAGGTTTGAAGGATTTCAAACTGGTTCATAAAAAAGTCTGTTTTTTCCTGACAGAACAACTCTTTCTGAGAATTAGTTTCAGAAATATTACTTGGAGAAACTAGTAATATGATAGGGTCATTCAGTTAAATTAAGGAAAAAATTATTACTTCTACCATTTTAGAGGCCTCTCATTCAAACAATAAAGTTTAGTACCTCCTAAAATATCAAGCCTCTCCAAATTCTCCCCTCTGTCCTCCAAATACTTGGAAAAGGGATAGAAATGAACTAGCAGTCTTAATCATGCTGCGAATTGATTCCTAATGTTAGGATGAACAGGAGACTGAGAAAAAGTAGATATAAAAGGAAGTCAAACAATATGGAAACATTTGAGAATGTGAATTTGTGAAATTAGCACTTCTGTTTGAGAAGCAGGCAAGACTTTCATGGGCATCATGAAAGTTATACTTGCTGGAAAGTATAACTGATACTCCGGCCTCCAGGTTCGTCTGTCGGTCATTTAAGTAAGCACCTTGGAATGCAGAGGTTTTCTAATTTCCTAGGAGCAGCAGCTGCTCGGGAGGGAGGTGTGATGGCTCTGGCGGCTCTCCGGGGCGTGCGGGGTCCCCCGGCGGCTCCGCGCACGGCGGGCGACAGGGGGCGCGGGGCGGTGCGGGACACGGCCGCTGCTCCCCGGGCCGCTCCGGGTCCCCGCCACCCCACGGCACCACCCCACCGGCCTCAGCAACCTCCGGCGCCCTTTGAAAGTAAGGCTTCTGCCTTAGCACAGAACACACAATTATATGCCCCACGGTAAATACACGGTAAATAGTTAAATCCTTGGTTCTCCTTCTGAATAAGGTTCAGAACTGTACAATCTGCTGTGATAAACGATGAGCATTGAAAAATTCAAACTATGTTTTGCTCATGGAACATTTAAATATTGGCACGGAAAATGAAATATTATTTCCCTGCATATTCCAGAGACTAAAATAGTTGGGGGCGGGGGGGAGAGGAAAAGGAAATAATAGAGCCATTACTTTATTATGCATATCCACATTCTTTTCCATTTCAAGCACTGCTCCAGTCTTTTCACCCATTTCTTCAAGCTTCTTTTTGTTTAAGTATTGCTGCCAATACCACTTGAAAAAAAGTCTAACCTCGCTACCAGTGGTGTAAAAAAAAAAAAGGAAAATGGCTGAACATTAGGCTTGAAATTGAAATTAATAAAACATTGCATCTATTTTTAAAAGGACAGGAAAAGTAAAGTTGGATCAAATGTTAGACATTTACAGAACTTTAAAGTTGAAGTGATTTTTAAGATGCACTTTTTGGAACTTTGAATGGATCACCAAAATCTGTTCATTCAATAAAGGGACATCTAACATTGGCAGGAACTGTATTAAGACTTTAAAAGAGTTGATCTAGAACTTTGTTGCCAACACCACTCATGACAAATCTTACCCTTCTTTTTTGAATTAACTGTTAACAAATAAACTATTACTTTCTGCACAATCTACATATATTAAATCCTGACTTTTTGTCTTTTACTGTGTCCTGTTGCATGGATGATATTTAAGGTGGGTCCTAGTCCTATTTAGACTATGCAACAAACACAGTAAGCAGCATCAGTGAAAACATTAAGCTGTGAATTTCTCCTAAAAATTCACAGTAGTTTTCACAATCATCTGAAGTTGATATTTGTATAGATATAGAGGGCTAAAGTAAGTACATAATTTTTCCAGATACAGGAAGACCGAGTTGGTACTTTGGCAATAGTTATCATTTTACCAGATCTGAAGGATGCTTTCTTTGGTTAACTACTTCCATAATTAAAGGAACAACAAGCTATCTACATCAACATAGTACCCTATTAATTGAGTTAATATACTTTGCTGCTCATGTTAGTAGCAAATCTATATTTATGTATAAATATTTTAATTACTTTTATTTTGAATATACAAACACTCAGACCAATTCCAGCTAATCAAGACTAAAGAAAGGTAAATATAAAATTTTTAACTTTGTTGACAATATACTCTTCTTTATGGTACATTATGTTAACTAACTACATCTGTATTCTTTAAAATTAATCATTCTAGTATTTGCACCATGCAACTTGTTTGTTGAGTATTGCTGATTCAAATCCTTGGGATATAGGGAAAACATGCTTTGTATCTGCATAGTTTACCCTGAAACATTTAATCCCCCTTGCTGACATAAAGACATGAACACTTTTCACTAACATCACATCTAGGCTGAAAGATAACGGTAAGATTTCACTATGTTAAACACACACATTTGCGTGCACTTACAAAACCTCTCCAAGAAAGGTTTAGGAAGTACTGTGTTTCAGATTTAAATGTTATCTTTTAAATAAGATAATAAGTAATCCTGTGCGGTGCTGCAGGATTACTTTTGCATATCATAAATAACTGGCAGAATTAGGGAATTTTGAACACATGTAGCAGGAAAAAAAGACAGTAGTATTATTATTATTATTCAGACAGACCTACTGATAAAAACACTAAAAAAAAAAAAATTCAAGGCAGAATAAGACACTTAGTGAGAAATCTAACCATCAATGTAAACTTCAGTGCTTCATACACAAAAAAAAAAAAAAAAAAAAGAAAGAAAGAAAAGGGAAAAAAAAGGACAAAGGCACCTTCTGAAGCATGTCAAACTGGATGACAACTACATTCCAGTTGTTTGCTTTTGGTATTAACCTCGACAAAAGGAATCTCTTTGGAAAGCTAATTTGAAAGTAAATATGCATAAAGTTGATTGTTTAACTTGCATTAATCTCAGAACAGAATCAAGACCACAACTAAAATAATGCCTGGGGCACACTGTGATGCCTATAACTGGATTTTAATTGACTTGAAGACTGTCATAGTCCTATTATCATAAAACCTGTAATGCACTTCCAGCATGGAGGACCCATCTGTGCCCACCATCCATCTGTTTAGACATGATTGGCAAAGTGGTAGGGAACTCGCAGTGGTTGCCTCTGCCTGAAAGGAATAAACCACAGGATCTTCCAGTGAGTGCCAAAAACTTCTGAGAAGGTCTGCTGCCATGGCTTTCGGGGCCTCGATCTACAGAAGACAGCATTATTAGTGAAAGACAGCACGCCCACAGCGCACTTCAGTCAGCTCTAACAATGCAGGTTGGCTGGGGATTCATTACTGGACTCTGATGAATTGTGTCTGAGCATCACAAATACAACTTTTATTTCATTATGACATGCAGCTGAGACTTAACTTTGGAGAACAGAAACTATCCGTGTCATCAATCAAACAAAGGCACCTTCTGAAGCATGTGAGACCTCAGAATCAATGAAATGCACATCAAAACACAGCAGAAAGTATCTTTTGATCTGTACTTCTGAAAGAAAATATAGTTCCACTGGCTTTGAGTAGGGAAAGAAAGGGAACAACATGAGGCTACTTTGTGTACAACCAGTATTAAAATATTAGTGAAGTGCTGCTAGAGATAGGAACTACAAAGCACAGTACCATGCAAAATCATCTTAACAAAGTGCCTGTAGTTCCTTTCCTGTCTCAGCCAGTTTAAAAGAACCAGCTACTCCCTTAGCATTTCAGCAATGCAGGAATTTTACAGAACTTACATGTCTTCACAACAGTTTGACATTTTTTCTATGCTTGTTGTGTCCTGTTGAAGAAAAAAAAAACACCATTAAAAAGTATTTATTTATATTCCCAACTTATGAAATGTCATTAGGAAAGCAAGTAAATAAGGCAGGGAATGAATTATTAGTGTACACTGCTTTGACATTAGTCCAGAAGGTTGCATATTACACATATACCATATTACTTTTAAATTAATGAGAGATTACACACAAATTTTAACCCAGTCTGTCAAATGACTTTACAAGCATGATATGAAACTATACTGTGTAGTTTGACTACAATACCAAAGAATGCCAACAAAAACTTACAGCATTATTACAGCTAAAATGAATTCTGATATTACAATTGATTCACGAGACATTTAGAAGCAATGTGTATAAGGTACACTCTTGCCATTCTTTCCACAAGCACTCATTCCAAATGTGGAGTATTCCACTAAAACAACCACAGGAAAAGTTAGTAAAATGCAACCATTAACTGACGTAGTATTTTGAAAAGCAGGAGCTAGTCAGAAGTTTTAAAACCATTATTTTCATGAGTATTGTAATGCAAACAGCACAACTGAAAATATAACATGAATTTCTACAGTTCTACAGTTAAATACCAAATATAAAAATTGTTCTCTGAAAATATAAAAGCTAAATAATGTGCAGAGTTAAGGCAATCCTGCAGCTAACAGCTACTTAAATTCATACTTTACTTACAAAACATTAAGAAAAGTAACAGACCAATTTTAGCTTAGATCATTCCCAAATAAAACTCTTAAAACTACCAATAGTACTTTTTTTCTCACTTTTCACTATGTATTTCACAAAAAAGCTTACTTTTTTTTTTTGTATCATGTAGGGGGTTTCAATACACATTTATAGTTCGTTACATCCCCAAATCACTTGTGAAGTTCAAAACACAATTAATTGAAATATTCCTCATGGTTTCAACTCCTTTCCATTGGTAGTTTGATATTTCCCTTTACTTTTCATTGATTCAGATATGCACACAATGCACCTGTCAAATTACAGCAGCATTTGAATAAGACCAAGAGCTCATCTCAGTTGTTCCAACCACATACAGACAAAAGGACTGTGGTTTAATTAGGCTGCAACTGTATTGTCATCTGGAAACACTACCTAGCACTAAAAACCAAACTGTGCTCCTTGATTGTTCCTGCCATCAGTGCACACAATTCAGTGGGACTCTGCCCCATCTTTCATGAAGCTGTAAGGGGGAAGGGTGAAATATGAGTGGGAAATAATGTACAGGAAGCTAATTCCCTGCTCCACAAGACACGGGTGGCCCCAACTCCCTTGTCAGTTTTTGTCCTTCTATTCTACTTCCCAGCTCTGATGAGTTTTGCAACAGGATCCCTTACCACACACTAAATGGTAAAAATCTTAATTCTGTCCACAACCTATCCAGCTGAATTCCAGATGCACTATGGCAAACGGGAGAAGTCCCCTTTTCTCACACCAATCCACCAGGATGCACAAGTTCTTGCCCAGAAGTTTGTGTGGAGAAGGCATGCCCAGAGCAGGTTACGTAAACCATGCTGGCCCCATCGTCAGGTGGGTTTTAACACCGACACAGCAGTGAAGGAGGAAAGGACTGGAGGCAGCAAACTGTAAATACTGCTTGTTGTTTTGACTCCCACAGATAATTGCTGCTCCTCTCACCTTACAGGCCTGTCTTCCCTCTCCTGCCACAAGCATCAGGAAAGCAGTACAAGACACAAGTCATTCTCCTTGTTAGAGCACAGGAATACTTTGCTTTCTTGTGTCACTGTGACGTACCAAGAACGGCGAGAAACGACACAATCCAAGTTCAGGAAGAAAGTAGTTATTTAATTAATTATAATTTGGTTTATATAACTTGGTTCCCAAAGATGACAGGAGGTTACTGGATCTTGGACCAGCCATCCCCTTCCCACTGGCTAAAGCTCACAACACCTGCTTCAAAATATTATTTCACTGTGTACCATAACAACTCTGAAAAACAGATCCCAGGTGCACAGATAAAGACCCAGTTTACAAAGAACCCATAGCAGTGTTTATCACAGCTTTCATGAGAACCACAGAGCTCTCACAGAATGCTGCAGAAAGCTGAAAAATTTCTCTACCAAAGCTTTTCAGCGTCTACATCCTTGGACTGGCTTTTTGTTCAGCTTTTGTCAGAAAAAACACCACCTTTGCTGACCACAGAAATTCATGCACGGCTTTTTGAATAAAAAGGACTAAATGAACAAGAGATTACTTCCATGGTATTTCAGCAAGGTGGAAACAGCATTTTCATGAGATAGCTCCTTTTTTAACTGCAAAAATATCTCAGTTCTAGGAATAATTCTCTGATCAACTCAAAGCTAACTATCCAATAGTACAAAATCATACTGGCATGTTTGAAAGCAATAACGGCAAATGGTCATTTTTAAAACAATAACATGCTAGTCCAGATTCTAAATTGACTTGTTGCTATGGAAGAATTATACTAACATTTCAAAAAAGGGGCTTTTAAATCAGCTTTGGGTGCAGAAGTAACATCACCAAATACTTTAAATATGGCTTTCTGCTATGTTTCTGCGCATTGCTTGTTCACTAATACACTTGTACTGCTCCCTAAAATACTGTGTTTGAGATTTTTGGGGGGAAATCACAGGTTGGAAACTGGAGATTGTATTTCATTTTAAGTGTTGTCATGGCATGTTATCAAGACCTGAAAGGTTCTCATCAGGGTCTGCTCCCTTCAAAAATGTAACCTGTTAAATTAACTAAATTAAAGCACCAAAACAGGAACTTCCTTCCTTCCTCCCTTCCTCCCTCCCCTCCTTCCTCCCTTCCTTCTCCCTCCCTCCCTTCATCCCTTCCTCCCCTTCTTTCCCTTCCTTTCGTTTCCTTCCTTCCTTCCTTCCTTCCTTCTCTGCCTCCTTCCTTCCCCCCTCCCCTCAAAATGCCAACATATATTTTAGATTACTTTGCTTTACAGTGAAGTAATTGGGGCTGAGCAGCAAGTCCTTTGCTTCTTGGATATTTTAAGAATTATAAAAATTTTAGAGAAGCTGCAAACTAGCAAAAAAACATTGCTCTGAAGTTTAGCTGCTTAACAAGTGCTAGTGACTGAACTTAATAAACAAAATGCCCCTCATACCTTCCTTCCCCCAATACTGCTATCAAACTCATCTGAAATGTACTTTCATTTGAGACTGAACCAATTTACCTTTTCACATGAAAGTGAAACTTCACAGCACCCCAGGAAAGTCAGTAGCCCCTCTGGAGACAGGAGATGAAGGAAAAGGAGAGTACCACAGTTGAGTTTTGACCTGTTATTTAAGGCTTCCTTCTCAGACATTATTTTTTCTTCTTTGGAGACAAAGGACCAGAATAACCACTATTCTTCTGAATGACAAGGTGTTCTGCTCATTAAGACATCTCACAAATGGCTTTCAACCATATCATCTCTCTTAATTATTCATTTGATGTATACCAAGATTTTGCTACAACATCAGAATTACTGTGCTCAGCCTAAGAGGCTTTGGCTGTCTGCATCTACTATCAGCTTGGATTACTATTAATACAAATAGAACTCTGCTAAGATTTTTTTTTTTTTCCAGACTCAAAGCTAATGCTAATGTTAAAACCTTTTGGAGCACTGGCACTCTCATCTTCAAGTTTAAAATAACTTGGTATGAGCAACCACCACATAACTATGGAATCCTAGTCATCTCTAACTCTAAAAATCCCTTAAAATTTGCAATTGAATACAAGATGACATTGACAAACACGCAACTGATTAATGTGACATGAAGGATCATCTGGATTCCCAAAGCCATCATCCAGATTGGAAATAAAAATTGTTCCTGCACCTGGTTATTCAGAGATACATAGCCAATGATAAGCATCTTAAAGCAACTAGAAAAAAAAATCACACCTTAGTGAGATAGGCAAAAGAAATTAGAGGAAATAAACACAGGCATAGGAATAGGAAAAGGGCAAAGTGTTCAGATTCTGCTGAGGGGAGAAGAAATGCAGGTTTTTTTCCCTTTGAGCTTATACTGCAAGTCCATAAGAGCACTTTGCTTACTCCAAGTAAGCTACTGCCACAGCTAAGATGGCTGTAAGAGGAAGGAGAAGAATGGAGAGAAAGACACATATGTAAAAACACTGAAAGAGTTCTGCAAACCAACTTCAGATTCACTTGCAAATGAATGCATCCACAGTAGCTCATAAGAGAACTGTATCTTTCACATCTACTTTGCTTTTATTTAGCATAACCAACTGTCAAAAAGAAATTTTAAAAGATCATGTGCACTGTTTAACAAACTGTGCCATAGAATGGGTTTTATCATGAACTAATTCATCATGAAAAAACCACATGCAAAGGGTATTTTTTGCTTACTGATTCATGTTTTCCAAAGGATAAACTGTAATTTGTAACTTACATGACTAACTCCAAAGCATGAAGCTAACAATCCCTGGTTCAGTTTTTCTTTTGTGTTTGCTTAAAGTGACATGCAATCATTACAGCTATATTAAATGCTTGCAGTAGAAGAATGCAAGCATTATGCCATGCTTTTAGTATTTTCAAATGTTCAGTATAGGTGAATCAGCAAAAAAGTACGACGAAGCAGAAAAAGAGAAAACAAAACTTGCAAGCCTTCCTGGATTTGCAGCCTTTGGTTTTATCTGAAAGTTCAAGACAACATATCCTTTATATAAAGGGGATTTTTTTTGCTTTCTGTATAACATCCTCTCATGGTGTGCGTGCAAGTGACAGGTGAGCAACTCAAGAATATAAAATACTAAACACAGAAAGAATACATAGTATTTGAGAAATTTTCTCTTTTTTGGCATTAAATACATTTTGGGTTTACTTTTGGCCACTTTTTAGCATTCTTTTTTTAATCTCGACTTCTCATATAAGATGATTAATTTTATCAATTAGAATTATGTTCAGCCTGAAAATTATTAGTTCTAACTTTCAATCCCTATAAGAGACTCATGTGCTAAATGAAAAATAAAGCTACACTCTGTTATATCTAGGAAATAGTCCTGCACTCTCTATGTTCTGATTAATTTAGTTAAATAGATTTCCAAATTATTTATCAGATATCAGAAAATGATTCAATGAAAAGAAACCTGATAATAAATGAAGGATACATCTACAGTGGAGGAAACACAAGCAGATTTCTTAACTTCAGGCTATTTCAAACCCATGGTATGTTTGGTGCAGATAGCTGCATGATAAGAGACATGAAAAAACATGCTATATTTATTGATACCTACAATTACCTTCTTAAGACAAAAATATCAGGGAAAAAATACTTAAGAAAGCTAGTTGTTGATCTTCTTCACACAGACGCTATTTTAATGGTCTAATGTCTAAATATGACAAGCAATATGTGAACAAAATGTACTCAGCCCATGGAACACTCAAACATTATTTTTATAGTTACTTATCTTCAAGTAGTTTAAGGTACTACCTTCACTATTAGAAAAATAGATTAGTAAAAGGATTTCCTTCTTGAGTGACGAACTGGGGATAATTTTGGCATGATATTTGTCCATATTTTACACTCCTTGCACAGTATAAAATCTGATTACATTTTCTAACTTGTGCTTTTTCCTTATAATATTGTAAACTATTAATTTCAATAAAAGTGTTCATATTTACCTAAGACCATGCAGTGACCTAAATAAAAGAGATGAGATCTTTTGCTATGTAGAGTTTCTTACACTTCTATTTATTCCTACATTTTAAATAGCTCATAAAAGAGGGGAGTTTTTTAAACAAACTAGTATTTTATTTTTAAGGTAAATATGTATTTAAAGATGTCAGAATACATTCATTAAAAATGATAAACAAATTCCAAGTCTATTTGAGAAAAATAAGGTAAAGATACAAACAAATTTATACAGTTAACAAAAATCATATTCAAAGACCAGGACATTACTAATTCCTGACAATTTAATTTATAGGACTTCACACAGTCTTCTAATAGGCAATCTACCTATAGGTGGATTAAAGGTAGAGACAGGAAAAGGGGAAGGGATAAGAATAACGAGGAAGACGGACAATGTTAACATTAAGTTATTTTCTCTTAATAATTTTCAGTTACTATTGGGGGTTATAGTTTATATACCCTTTGCTTTCCCTCTACAATTATTTTGTATCTTACACTGTATTATAGCCACATAAAGAACACAATTGCCTGGAAATCCTAATTTCCCCTACCAATCCTAATTTTTAATATGCTAAACTTAATTATGAGGATTAATAGTTCCTTGATTATGCTTCTGCTATGTTTGAAAAAACAGGAAAAGCCCTTAGTATTCACTAATCAAAATAGTATTTAATAGATTATCTGATTAAAGATATGATTACAAATATTTTTAATTACAAGATACTCATCATTAAGGACAAAAACCATTTCAGCAGAACTAGAACTAGATCACTCTGCATATTAAATCAGCAATAGACCAATACTACAAAATATGCAAAGAATTAAAAAGCCCTTGATTTTACTAACAGAGTAACTGCAGCTACATTTTCATTATTTTGCAACTCAGTCGTTGTAAAAAGGTTGAGAAACTACCTAGTAAAATACACTTGCTATTGTAAGATGAAAAGGAGAAACACTGCAACAATAAAAAGCAAGTATCAACATTTGTAAATGCTTCTAAGGGGAAAAATGTATGTGGTAGGCACCATATTGTGCACCAGACACGCTGTTGAACACTATTTTCCCTTCTATCCTTCCTAAATAAAATAAAGGGAAATTTCTCTTTTTCATATCCAGAAAGTACTGCTGCAACAGGATATTGGCATATCACTGCACACCATTCAAACAGTTAATTAACAGGAAACCCTGGTAGCATTAATTAAATTAATAAAGTCACTGTCCACTTAGTTTATGATAATACATCCACTACTTTGCACAAAGGCCACATGGTATCCATTAAATTTATAAAAGCCTATCCATTAAATAGTTCTGCCCCAGAGAAACAAGTTAATTACTAAATAGTTTCAATGAAAAGTTTTTCTCTGCAATACCAGCATAAATCACATTAAATCATATTTAATGGACTGTAGTGGAAGAATTAAGAAAATTTCTTTTCTTCCACAGAAATAGTTTGTTAGAACATATGGAAAAATGAAAACATTGTTTAGTGTTTGAGATAAAAACAATCAAAGGTAATCCCTTCAAATTAGGGTTCAGATTAGCGTCTGCAAAGGATGCTGTTTAACTGAAACATCTGGTAGCGTTACGTTGAGAGACAGGCCTTTTTTAACTTTGGAAATGAGATTAGTAGATCAGTTATTTGTAAGTGTCCAAGTAATTTCTAATTATTTTATCTGGGTCACAGATAATCCGCTTTTACAGGGCTCCCACAATGACATCAGAGGATCACTGTTGAACTGATTATCCTGTTACCTTCCACCATCCATGGGAAGACCGGATTTTCCTTTTGTACAGAGAAAGAGAAAGAAGTGGCTGATTGCTTCAGACAGGTGACAGCCAACAAAATAAAGAACACCACAGATCTTGAGAGGAAGAAAATCTAATATATGCAAAAGGTACTACCTTTAAAAAAACAGTCAGCAAACACAATACTTCTTAGCAGTATCTGGTGCAATTAAAAAACTCACTAGATACAAACAAATATCAAAATAATGAGAAAAGCCATTATTTAAAAAACAGCATGCCATATTATTTACTTCATGTCCTACAGTAATGCTTTGTAGATCAAACATAACCAATAGAAGAATCTTACAGTAGAAACAGAAAAACTAGGTTTCATCATCATTTAACTCTTGATGTGAAAGACATAGAGGAGTAACTTCTTAAAAGTAAAATGGAATATGAGTGAGAGAAATGCAAATACCAGGGCTAGTCTTCTACTAATATACACATAGGCATCCTGACAGTTCCACTTTTTTAAACAGACTGAAAAAAAGCATTCTTTTTAAAAGACCTCTGTACCTCCAACAATTATACATTGGAAACAATCTGGGGTTGATAACAGAGATTTTTTTTTCCTAGGTGAATTTATGCCTTTTCCTATGAATAAATGAATAAGTAAGCTAGTTACAGGGTTTTTGAGGAAAACAAACATCTGTTACATATAAAAATGAGAGAAAAATTCTTGAAAAACACAGGTCAAGAAAATATGTCTTGAGAAAGCAAGGAAGTTTCTAGGTACTATTTGATTTAGCTTCCCAATAAATTTCATTATTTCATATAACTATATGAAAAAAAGGAACTGGAAATAAAAATCAGTAACACAGATACATCCTTCTCAATACTTTCTTCTAGCTTAAGTGCAAAATACTCTTTTCTAGATAAACTTTGTCACTTCAATACAATATCATTAATAGGTATACACAACTGTGGCACAAGACAGGTTGTCTGTTTTTTTTTTTTTTCAGAAAATTTTAAAACTTTCTGAAATGGACAAAGTGATAATTTACCCATAAATCATACTTCTACTACTTACGACAAACCATGAACAAAAACCCACATCTCTACCTTCACAGGGTTTTGAAGTGTCTGTACTGCCGCTATCTTGTCACCCTGTAGTGATTGAGGCCAAAGACTTCTTGTAGACTACAAGCAGCTAGAGGAGGTCTGAAGTAAAGACTAACAATAATCTTTAATATTGTTACTCTCAGTAGGAGAGTAGAAGAGTTGCACTCTTGTAAGGTGCAACTCCCAAAATTCTTTTTGGTATGTTTTTCTTTGTTTGTTTAACTTAAAAGTTTGCTTCTACTTTTCAAGCAGTGTCATTTAAAAAAGCATGCTGTCTGAGAATGTAAGAACACAGGCTCCAGTTAAGGAATATAAATTTCCAGTTAAGGAATATACAATTCAAAATTGCACTACAAGAAATGACAGGGAATAGAGGAGTGGTAAAGCAAAAGCAAGTAATAAGCACAGGAGACAAGCAGGCCTTCAACATAAATGCATGATCATTTTGGAAAGTACATCAGACAGTGTTTAATTCATGGGTGAAACCAATTTTTTCCATCCAGTTCTCTGAAAACTTGAATATTATAAGTAAGAAGACTAATTGTTATGATGAGATTTTAAGAGGAGTATCTTCTTAAGAGTCCTAGAGTTCCTAAATTAGGATTTTAAATTTCTCCCTATTTCAGAGGCTTATGAATTAGAAAGAACCTAAATACTTCTATTTCCAAATTATCCAGATAAAACTTTCCCAAGAGTAATGTAAAGTACATGCTTGCACAAGTGTTAAAATGCAGGATAATAAAATTAGAGGCAAATAGAGCTCAGGGAAAGCAACTGGGGAAGGAGGATGAAAAGAGCCATGTGCCCCTTCTGATAGAAGTGTGTTTCACATATGCTAGTTTCTAAGGAGAAAGCACTAATCCTGTATACAGAGGCCACCTCAGCTGCTCCCCTCTTTATCAGAACAATTCATGTCAAAAGTTCCTCTAAGGACAGTTTTTGCCAATCAGCTGCTCTCCTCTCATTGTAGGAAGTCACCTCCTTTGCTCTTTGGCTTCCTGGACCTCCAAATGAGTTATGAATAGCCTTGTGCTAATGATACCCTAAACGGTGATACCACAATTACCGTGGTGGTAAATGTACTCAGAGAAATTACTATGTGGTAGGTTTCTTGGTCTATTAATCACCTCATCAAGCAGTACAGCCTCAAGAACGTTCTCTCTATAAGAGCCGTATTTTAGTATACAAGTTACAAAGTTTTCATTTTTACCAGAGAGCACATTTTTCCCAAGCACCTTGGTAATTGTTAAACACACATGAGGCAGGATAACAGCAGAATACATGCATATTTTCCTTAAAGACCTTTTAAAAAACTGAACTACTGTTATAATCAATGACAGGCACAGATCAGTCAACTGTGCAACAAACCTGAAATTTGCAAAGTGCCAGCACACGTGGCAGAACACTTCACCAGCACTTCATAATGTGCTGCTTCGTTTTTCTCTTTTTAGCCACTGACTTGTTCCAGAAAAACATGATGGAGGATTTCAGATATATTCTTTCCATTATGCATTCAGCCAGACATTTTATGACTTCTGAAAAAACATATCTAAGAGGAGAAAATGCCAATCTATGAAAACCTAGGAAAAACTTCTGGTCATTCTTAGGTTTGTCAATCTACCACTTAGCCCAATTCTAGCAGAGTGTAACTCTACTTCTAAAAACGTATACAAAGATCACATATGCAAATTTACTCTGCCTTGGTTTTGTGGCAAAAGGATAAATCTCTGTAAATATAAAGAATCTGGAATTTTTTAATAAGCACGTCTATTATTCCTGGAAAAAAGGGGCCTTAACTTTATATTACTAAGATGAAACAGAAATTGTTGGCTTCATTTCTAGAAAATTATGTAATGATGGTCAAGCAAGTTTATGGAGAATCAGGAAGTCTTGTTATAAAAGGGTTAAAGTTTGATAAATCTTAGATTTATTTTTCTTTCCAAAAATTTTTGCAGCACTTGAAATACAGGTAAATAGTAATGTTAAACAGCAACAAACCTTAACCTGCTTGACTCCACCAAAATTTAGATCACAGAGCTGCAATGCTTATTGTCTCTACTATTTAAAAACAGCTGTTTTTCCAGGAGCTGCGGAAATAATCTTGGTATGTGTTAAACTGCAAGAACAGGCACAAGAGCATGAACTACGAAAATGTGTATTACCTGTTCACCCATACTAGCACAGGAGTTGCTTTGCCTTTTTCAAAAGGCCCATGGTCTTGTCCCTGGCACACATCTTTAGGCAGCTTCAGCAATCACTCAAATTGATGCTTTCAAGAACAGCTACAGAGCAATTCATATGCCTTAACTGTGCATATCCATGCCTCCAAGCATCTTAAGTTTCTTTCAACTTAACATTGTCTGCACTATTACAGTTTAATGATTGTGTTGTGCTATTAAGTTTTGGTCTATACCTTATACTAATTTAATTTCATCACTAATTCCATATTTAATAGAGAGCTCATTTCAGATACAATTTGCTTAATTTACACAGGAAGGTTGGATGCTGAACTGTAACTCCAGCATAGTACACAGCAGAAATATCACTGGTTCTTACTGTTCATGGTTCATTGCTTCTACAGGACTTGAATGTCTTGTACACTCAATGTGCTCAGCCTCACGGGGAGTATACCAGTTGCACTGTTCCCTGCTCTACCACTACAGGCATGTCTTTGGGGACCTTGCAGAGAAACTGCTAACTCACCTGCTGCCCTCTCCTCTGTCTTGTCCCGTTGGTAGCCAAAGCTGTCAGTGCTTATGCTGGAAGCAAGTCCCCCCACTAGAATGCTGGCAATCAAAAACGGTTTGCCCAGAAAGTTTCTGACATCACTTGCAGACTAAGCACAACTGCATCAAACAGACTTGCTGTTTGAAGTCTGACCGGTTGTTGCCGAGCAGATTTCCTCAAAATGACTGTAAAGTTTATACTTGCCAATTCTGTATTTACGAAGAAGGGAATGAAAAGGGAGAAGACGATTGTGCTGCTGGTATGAAATGCTCTGACTGGGGGATGGACTACATGACCTGCATTCTTCAATGAGTCAATGCAACAGCATCCACATGGTGTGAATGAATTAATGTTTGACATATACCAGTAATGGACTTCTACTTCCCCAGCAATCCCATCAAGCTTAAGAATTGTCCATACAACAATAGCCCCTCTGCTATTGGGGGTACAGGTAGGGTGCAGTGAGAGGCCTTAATGAAGATCTGTACTTTTCAGCATCTGTCTCTCACAGACCATCCACCTTTGTTTGTTTCACGAAGTTTGGCAAAGACAACAAAAGAGAGTGTCCAGGCATACTGCAGCTCAGCAATTATGATTTCAGCAGAAAAACTGGACTTGAAAATGCTACTAGCTCACACCTGTTCCAATGTAGTTGCAAGTTCTGTAAGTGAATAGGATGTACTTCACAGTATATTATACAACTGACAGAGAAAGAAAAGATTTTGCAGCAGCCTGAAAGTGTTAAGGCTCAGGACAGTGAAGTTACAACTAGGCATTCATGCCTGTTGCAGTTGCAGCACAGTTGATATCCTCTGTCAGAACAGAAACATCCCAGGTTTCAGGTGTATCTGACAGAAACAGGTTCAGTCTGAGAGGTCTTATTTCATGTCCAGTAATAGTATCTGAATGGATGCTGATGGTCACTGCTAAAATTTAGTCCAGCTTCTGGCAGCACACAGAACAGAATGATAGACTTAATGTCTGTTCCTTTTTTCCTTCTATATCCTACCTGTGGTTTAGTGCAGTACTGATCACATGAGTTTTCTGATCCTTCTCGTACATATCCATTTAACAGAAACTAAAAAGACATCCATATTTCAGTATCTGAACAATTAGGCTCACTGAGTTTCTGTCTCTGTCTCTCCTTTTACTGGTAAGCAGAATTCATCACTTCAGCTAGATAGCCACCACAGCGGTGGTCTAGAAAAACATGCCAGTTCTAGATGATGCAGACATAAAGGTGGTGTGTCAGCATTTAAACAGGGAAGAGAAAACCTGTCAGCAAGACCCTGGAACAGAAATCAGGCACACAGTAAAGGTGCACAAAGGTAAATCTGTTGACCTGGGAGTTGAGAGTAAGTGCAGAAAGCAGTCTGGTAGAGCAGCTGGAGAATAATAATAGACAGTATAGCTACCATGACAGAAAAAAAAAAAGGCAGTAAATTTATGTAAAGGTAATACAGTAAAACCATAAAGCAGTAATATTGCTTTAATGTAATTAAAAACTACACAGTTTTTTTTTTCCTTTATTCCATACGAAAGAATTACACAATACAGTTAGGAGGTTTTCAATTACGTACCTACAAAGGTTAATACTGTGCAAACTAGTATTAATACTAGTAATACAAAATAAAATACTAGTAATACTATGCAAACCTTCATAATTCCAAAATGAAATATCAGGCAGATCTCAAACAGTTGTAGTCACAAAGATGCTGCCATCTTGACTGTTACTGTCTTTAAAAAAAGTTCAGCAGGCAACATCACAGATTCTTTCAGCATGTACATATCCAACTAATGTACTCTCTCTGTAGTGTTGAACAGTATTTAAATATTTGTATGGATTCTCAAGATAACTTTAAAGAATTTCCTGGCAGCTATTATCTTCTAATGTACAGAACAGGATGTTATGCCAAAAAAAGCTGTTTCTTGTACATATTTATTACGTTACCAAATTCATTTAACTGGAAAATTTTTCCATGCAGAGGATCTTTTTTCTTTGTATCTCTAAATGCAGAATATGCATCTGGACTGTAAACTGCACATGATTACATTCCACAGTTTAGCAAATAAAAAGATGAACATAAGCACATCAAAATACTTAACAAAGAGGCTGTGTTCTCAAAATTTGATTTCTCAGTGAGCCTCACTGTCACATAATTTTGACCAGGGTACACAAGAGTTTAAAATAAAAACAAAAATCAAAACATGCAACTACATACATTGTACACTGCATGATTCCAGGACAAGGTATGAGTTTATTTTACTAATACAAATCAGGAAACTGACTTGATAGGTGAAATTATTAGACGCTTGTTTGTTAGAAAGCTTCTTAGACTTCACTGGTGTCAAGAGGCTTGACAGAGCAAACAAGTGCCTCATAGTGCAACTGTTTTTCTAGTCTTCCCTTAAATGCAATCTGCTTTTCTGCTTTGACTAATTGTACTGAAAATAAAACTACAATATACTTCTAAAATTAGGTACTTACAGTGAAAATACCCATTAGCTGAGTGTAAAAGAGTCGACTTATTCCACCTAATATTATTAGACCCATGAAGGCAGATATTCTTAGGAGAGCAAGTTCATGTCTAAATACAAACACATCCTAGAACAAGACAGAAAGAAGAGAGAGACTTTAGCTGCTACGAATTAATTAAAGTCTTTGAACCAAGTGGAAATACTAGATGCAAGGTGTAAGACGTGTTCTCAAAAACTTAAAGCTGAAGGCAAATATTGGATTTTGAGCTACATTGTACCTCATTAATATATTTATTTACATTTTAAAAGTAGAAACCAATAATCTTTTCTTTATACATGTTAACAGCTGGTGGTTTATTTTGACAGACTGTTAAAAAAACTCCTTCAAGTAGTTAAGGCTTTGGGAACAGATCAAGCTCAAATGGGTTATTTCTGAATCTTCCATCTCAAACTGTGCCAGATTGCTACAAGCTATGTAAGAGAGGAAAACTACTCTGTTAAACAGTCTGATTTATTAAGACTCTTATACCTCAGGTACCAGGCACAGCACGTTTCATTTTTTCAACACCTCTTTTGAAAGAAAATAAACAACACTCCAAGCTTGACTCTTGAAGATTGTACCTTCAAAGTCCAAGTATCTCTACTGGATTGTTCTCACTGTAGTGCTGTCTATTATCCAACATAAACTTATCTCCAACTTTTAAATTTTGGCCTTGAGTGGATTACTGTCACTTTGGATAAGGGTACACAGTAAAGATGCTTCAGAATACAGGAGAATATGGATATATTTGATCAGCTGCATTGGAAAGCCTGTTCTCATCCAGCAAAATATATGAGAAGCGTTAGAGAGTGTTATGTAATGTCTTCAAAGGATAGAGCACCTTATTTTTATCACAGAACATTTTTACGTGGCAGTTACATTACGTGAACTCGAGTTCAGACCCCATTCTCTTATTTGTAAGTTACAATTATGTTCTTACAGCTGTCTTTTGAATATACACATCTGTTTTTCCACTTACAGAAGCTAGATCGCGGCAGGAAAGTATCAAACCTTTCAAGTAACCTTTAAATTACAACTGAACAAAAAACAAACAAACAAAAAACCAAACAAACAAACAAAAAAAGCCCCAACACTGCTTATGTTCAACCACTAGGACTTGAGGAAGACAAATAGTGGGTTTTAATTAGACAGAGAATAGTTAAGGCAAACTATGTTTAGTAAAAAAAAAGTCTGACTTTTCATTTAAATAATTTCCATGAAAGTTCAAAATATAAACCCAGGAAAAAAGTTTAGACTGCCTACTAAAGCTGTGAAGAAAGTCAGTATTTAATGAACAAGTACAAATCACTAGTTAAGCAGCTGAAACAAAAAAAAATCCCCAGCAGTCTTTTCTGAACTGCAATGGTGCATCCCCTCTCCCCCTCCCTTGTTAATACTGGCCTTTCTTGCTGCTGTAGAAAATACATTAATTTCCACTTTTTTAACTCTTCTTACTCATTTAATGACTTAATTCAAAGATAAATCAACTCAAAACAAAATCAGTCATACTATTCTTTATTTCACTTTCCATTAGCTAATGAAAGCTTTAAAGAAAAGCAAGGTAAGACACAACTTCTACTAGTTGTAAAACACTTCTTCATATCTTCATTAGTATATTTTATTATATTAGAAATGTTTTGAGGTATTCAAATTCAAGAGCGCCACAGAAAACAGAAAAATATAAGAGTGCCAACACAAAGTTACATTCTGAATCTAGCATCACACCCCACCATTAGCTCCCCCTGCAACCTTAATTTAAACGAGTTCCTTCTCTTGAACATCATTTTCAGCACGAAAAAAATCTGTCACTTAACACATGACAAAAGAAAATCCTAGCACACAGAAGAGAGGTTGCATTTTCATCTGGCTTTTTTAACCCACGTTAATCTAGAGGTACAAAAAAGGATAGACCTTTCACACTAAAGATCACAGAATCATAGAATCACAGAATGGCCTGCGTTGGAAAGGACCTTAAAGATCACCTAGTCCCAACCGCCCTGCTGTGGACAGGGACAGTTTTCACTACAGCAGATTGCTGAGAGCTCCATCAAATCTGGCCTTAAGCACTTCCAGGGATGGGGCATCAATAAATTCTCTGGGCAACTTCTTCCAGTGCCTCCTTAGCCTTCGAGTAAAGAATTTCTTCCTAATATGTAATCTAAACCTACTCCTCAGCAGGCCAGTTTGAAGCCATTCCCCCTTGTCCTGTCACTACATACATGCTCTCTATCTTGTGGGTTCTCCTCAGGTAATGGAAGCCTTCTCTTTTCCTGGATGAACAAACCCAATTCACAGAAACACGGAATCATTACGGTTAAAACGGACTTCTGAGGATCATCCAGTCCAACCCACCTGCCAAAGCAAGGTCACCTAGAGCAGGTGGCACAAGAATGCATCCATGTGGATTTTGAGTGTCTCCAGAGAAGGGAGACTCCACAACCACAACAGGCAGCCTGTTCCAGTGCTCTGCCACCCTCAATGCAAAGATGTTCTGCCTCATATTGAGGTGGGAATTCTTGTGCTTGAGTTTATGGCCATTGCTCTTCAACCAGTTGCTGGGCGCCACTGAAAAAGAGTCTGGTACCATCCTCCTGACGCCCACCTTTGAGATATTTGTGTGTATTGATGAGATCCCCTCTCAGTCTTCTTCGGACTGAACATACACAGCTCCCACGGTCTCTCCTCATAAGAGAGATGCTCCAGACCCCTGATCATCCTTGTGGCCCTCCACTGGACCCTCTCCAGCAGCTCCTCGTCACACTTGTGCTGAGGAGCCCAGAACTGGACACAGCACTCCAGGTGTGGCCTCACTAGGGCCGAGTAGAGGGGGAGGATCACCTCCCTCGACCTGCTGGCCACACCCTTCCCAATGCACCCCAGGATGACCCTGGCCCTCCTGGCCACAAGGGCACTGCCGGCTCATGGACAGCTTGTGATCCACCAAGAGTCCCAGGTCCTTCTCCACAGGGCTGCTCTGTGGGAGGTCAGCCCCAGCCTGTGCTGGCACTTGGGGCTGTTCCTCCCCAGGTGCAGGACCCGACACTTGCCCTTGCTGAGCCTCATCAGGTTTCTCTCTGCCCAACCCTCCAGCTGATCAAGGTCCCACGGAATGGCAGCAGAGCCTTCGGGTGGATCAGCCACTCCCCCCAGTTTAGAGTCACCAGCAAACTTGCTGAGGGTGCAATTGATCCCTTCCTCCAGGTCACTGATAAGTAAGTTGAATAAGATTGGTCCCGGTATTGATCCCTGGGGAACACCACTGACTGCAGGCCTCCAGCTGGACTCTGCTCCACTGATCATGACCCTCTGAGCTCTGCCATTCAGCCAGTTCTTGATCCACCTCACTGTCCATTCCTCTAACCCACATCTCCTGAGCTTACCTGTGAGGATGTTATGGGAGACAGTGTCAAAAGCCTTGCTGAAGTCAATGTGGACAACATCCACTGCTCTCCCCTCACTGACCCATCTTGCCATGCTATCACAGAAGGCCATCAGATTGGTCAAATATGATTTGCCTTTGGTGAGTGCATCCTGACTGCTCCTGATGACCTTCTCTTCTTTTATGTGCTTGGTCATGGCCTCCAGAATGATCTGTTCCATCACCTTTCCAGGGGTGGAGGTGAGGCTCACTGGCCGGTAGTTTCCTGGGTCCTCCTTTTTGCTCTTTCTGAAGACGGCAGTGACACTGGCTTTCCTCCAGTCATCAGGCACCTCTCCTCCATTATTTCCCAAAGAAGATGCAGAGTGGCTTAGCAGCAGCATTTGCCAGCTCCCTCAGCACCCATGTGTGCCTCCCATCAGGGCCCATAGATTTAAGTCTGCCTAGCCAATCTCTAACCAAACCCTCCATGGCCAAGGGCAAGTCTTCCTTTCTGCAGCCTTCCTCTCCTGTCCCCAGGGTCTGGGTTTCCTGAAGGATGGCCTAAGTAGTAAAGTCTGAGGCAAAGAAGGAATTCAGTTACTCTGCCTTCTCTGTGTCTTCCATCACCAAGTAGCCCATCTGATTCAGCAGCATCTCCACATTTTCCCTAATCTTTCTTTAGCTGTGTTTTCAAGGATTTATAGTATTCCTTTAAAGCAGCACACTCTTCTGAAGACAGAGCTTTCAGCAGGAAACACAGGACTCTTGTATCTGTTCTAGAAGAGACCATCTTCATAATTTTTCACTTACAATGGAAGATTAATTTATTCATTGTTTATTCTTTACTGAAATACGACACACACAGAGATGAATATACAAGAAAATACATTAAGATGTCTCATTTTTCTCTTGGGGAATGATGCATTATGTAACACATGCTAACCTGCTTGTCTGTGCTCAGTTGTAAATGCCTGGGATGTCCACCCTAGCCTGGTGATGACGTAGTCTATCAACTTGGCTATCACAAAAACAGTGTAGAATACAAAAGAAAGCCAGGCTTTCCAGAAAGCAAACTAAAAAATACAGACCGCAGGTTTTGTAGGAAGAAAGAGGAAGGACTTAATTCAATCACTATTCATGTACTGTCCTTATAACTATACTGTAGGAGAGCAGGGTTGGGTTGGTTTTGCAGAATGCTGTGAAGGAAAATTTTGACGTTTTCATTTTTTTAAAAACTCTCCCATCCTGTACATGATTTTGTGATTCTACAAGAAAAAGTTTCCTTTAGACTCTCTTTACAATATAAATGGACTTTGGATGATACATATTTCCAGATTTTAATTAGTATTAGTCAATGCATAATATTAATATTACTGCAAAAAATCCTTTTCCAAAGTCAAATACAGTGATTTTTAATTGCAGAAACAGGAACAAAATAAAACTAAACCAGAGCAAAGGGGCCTAGGTTTTTGTATGACAGGGGGTTCTGCTATGACAATTATTGTAGCAACAATTCTAGGAAACAGAATGTATCAGCAGAATTTCTTTTGCTTAGAAGATTAAAAGCCTCCTATAAAGAAGGTAAAATATATTGCCAAAGCTTTTACTTTTGCAATTTGACCAGCTATATGTAGAATCTGTGCCAGCACAGCCAGGGAGAGAACAACTATGTAGTGATGAGAAGTCTAGTATTTATTCTTCTCATCTCACTACTCACAAGATTGACTACTTCCCAAAAGATACAGGCTTCCTGACATTGATACTTTTTCATGAAGATGTAAAACGAAGACTATTCCTGTGTTCGCCTCTGAAAATCACCAAAGCTTGCAGAAGAACTAATATGCTGATTTTACTCGAACTACATATTTTTCCTGTGCTATCATCCCACATAGTCAATCTAATTACCCTCTCCTTTATTTCTAGCAGTAATTGCACTCCTCCTGCTGGACAAACAGAGGCAACAACCACAATCTCTTCCTGCCAGTGTATCAATTACAAGAACCAAGAATACTATGAAGCAATTTTCTACAGTAGGAAGTGAAGACTGCATCTCTATAGAAACGGCTTCCTCCTTTATCTTTAAAGCTATCACCCTAAACTCAGAACACTTAATTTAAACTTTTTGGGGTTTCCTTCCTGACCCTTTAAAAATAAGAACACAACTTTTGATTCAGAAAAAGATACTAACATGCTGATCAAATTTTCACAATGCTTTAATCAGTACTGTAATAAAATTATTATTTCACAACAGCACTAAAAGCAATTTTAATTCTACAGCTTCTGTGTTATGTACTACTTTATACCCGAAAAATAAAAATTCAGATGAAGGCACATTGCCAAAAAATTCACAAGTATTTTTAATGAGCAAGAATAAGCTTATTCCAGATGGCTGTTTAGAAAAAAAATTATCCAGTTCTTTGAATCTGTGCTAAACACTAGTCCCTGTCAATTCAGAAAATGTAAGCTCTCAATTACAGCCAAAATTTCAACAAAGAACAGCGCTTCTGTGAAAGGCTGAAGGTACTGCACTCTCTGGGATGCTCTGGTACTTCAGGTTTAATTGATATACAAAGATAAAAAGAATCTTTCCGGATGCTTCCCTAAAACCCTAACTACTACTAAGCCAATCTTCTCACTGGTCCTGTTCATTTGGTGTCAAAAATACATAGTTCTGACAAATTATTCTGTGGCACAAAGCTATAGGGCATCACATCCTTAGCAACACTTTAAAAAATCAGCTTCATGGGACTTTGGTGTCATCTTACAGGCAGATACATCGACTAGGCATGCCAACAAACTATTTTTAGTTTTCTCTGCTTCACTGTGTGCTCTCCAATTCTGCAGCTGAAAAACTGAGAAATACTAAATACTATCCTGTGTTACACCATACTTAACGAAGGTCTGAACAGACCACACCTGCTGAGTCTACTGTTTTCCTATATCATATAAACATATTTTTCTCTCTGGGGCACAGAATACTGTATGCTATAACACAGATCCAATTTTTAAAAGGAAAAGTGTCATTTGCAGTGTCCACATATGGAAATTGATAAAGCCAAAAAAAACACAGTTAAAACTAAACAAAACTAAACAGAACAAAGTACTCAATTTCTTCCACAACTCTCTGTATACTTAGGCAGCCAAACACAGAAACCTGACCCACTCTTTGGGCAAACACATTAAAATGGGTTAAAATAATTGTTGCACATGTATTCTGCCTCCTCATCTGTCACCTGTCAAAGGGTAGATATTAAAATTAGGCCTCTCTCCAAAAGACTTCAAATGAATCCAGTTATACTGGCAAGAACAAGTTTTATACACATTCATATTCATTTTATGAACTGTCATCATTAATAATTATTTATTATCACCTCTTTAAGTACTGTAAAACATCTGAAGTAAACAAGATTTCCCTTTCCCTCTCTCGCACAGACCAGCTCCAAGCAAATAATTAGGTTATCTTTCCTACTAGTTTTAAAAAGCAAGGCTAACAGACAGAACTTCGGCTCATCACCTAACGTAATTATACATAATACATTCAGGGACCATTCACAGTAACAAGGGAATACCCTACCATGACATAATACTGTTAGAAGTTTACAAGTCTGTTTCAGTGTCTATGGAAAGATGCTCCAAGAACACAGCAAACTCTTTTCTGCTCCATATTTCTAGGGTCTCTTGAATTATTGAAATGGAAGTATTGATGTAGATGGACAAAAATGATTAAATTCCTTTAGAGTACAAATTTTTGAAGAAAGATTTACAAAAATCCTCAACTTTGGTACATTCCATATAATAAAAAGTTGGTATCTATGAATTTGAATATAGCACTTTTATCAGTTTTGGATTATCCAAGGAATACAGTCTTCCTAAGCTTGCAGCTCTCCTTTGCCACATCATCTTCACATACACTTTTATAGGAACATCACATCCACTTCAGGCTGATATAGGAACAAATAAGAAGCTTGGAAGACCCATCCTTTTCCAGAAGTAGAATTTTTCACAAAGTGAAATTCTTATATATAATGTAGGATACAAAGTCATATGACAAACCTCAGTTGTTCAAAAAAATGGAAAACGGGACTTGCCTTACCAACAGCGAAAGGTCAGGTTCCAGTAGCCTGGAAAGATGAGTATGACATCACCAGCAGAGAATATGCTGGGGCGTCACATGAACAGAATTAAAAAATCTACTGCACCTCAGTATTTGGAAAAAATCTCCACAAAATTTAGAGTGCAGTACCAATATCTCAGATAATCTTATTCCCTTCACTTACAACATCTGCAATGTTACCTAATTTTTAAAACATTTTAAACTTGTTTTCTAAGTTTATCTCTTTAGTGTACTTGTATTTGTTATAGTCCAGTACAAATACAAAGTCCATTTCAGATTTTGGCTAGAAGTTTTTATATTTCTTCATGAGCAAGATGGCATAAGAGTTTTCTTATGAAGAAAGAGCTCTAACTTTGCTGTTCTGGCACTTTTAAGCACTAAGCAACTTTCAAGCAAACCTCTTCAATATTCTGAATATTACAGATAACAGACATAAAAGAGCACCAGACACAGCAACTTTACAATATAAGCTTCATAATGCAAGAAATTCCGTAACTTTTTACTCTACTCCAGTCTGTAAGTCCATTTTCTCTGCGTGTAAAACTGCCTTTTACTGATGACAAGCCATAGAAATACCATAACAATTTAGATATAGTCCGTATAAAACAAACCAAACTTAATTCCCCCTTAACCCACATAACCTTTTCAAAGCCACAGAAAATACTGCTACAAAACCAATGTATATTTTTCCCCTTGCAGAATGTTCATGTGTTTTTCTCCTTTCTTAAAAAAGCAATATCAGCTTTCTTAAACAGGATATTAGGATAGATACATAGTCTGCATAAATCTACTTCAGAGAAAGTAAAAGGAAATTTGAATACATCTACAATAGTTACCTTACTTCTTCCCAGTACTCATAATCACTTCCAAAGAAACCTAACTGGTTCTGTCCTTTCCTAGATTTCTAAGAAAACTAGTGTTTTTAACACTTAGAAATCATGCGCCTTTTCATAAAAATATTTTGTTATTTACCATAAATCAGTTTGCTTACTTAAGAACGTACAGCTAGTTGAACTCTATTCACTGTCAACAAGTGAGCCACCAGAAATGTGTAGTAACTAGATGCCAAAACAAATTACATTGCAATACTAACTATTTGTTTGCTCCACGGAGGAAACAGGTTCTTACCCATTTTTCCCTTTTCAGAGGCAAAAAGTAGTAGTAATGGCAGAAATCAAGTATCAGTGTATAGGAACTAAGGATCTGGGTGTAGAAACACAGCTGTAAAAACAGCCAGTGATTGTCTTCACCAACACAATTATTAATCCTGCAGAGAAACAAAGTGTGTATATATAAAAACAGAAACACAAATACTTTAACACAAAAATTATGATACTGTGAATAGAAGACTTTATGATTACTTATGGAGAAAACGTAAGAACTACTGGCTCCCTTGCACTACCACTTAAAGTGTAGGTTGCACTACTGAGAACACCTCTTAGAACAAGTGACACATTTATCTGTATTTTCACATAACAAAGGCAGTCCTGCAACTTTAAGAACTCTAGTAATAAAATTGTTTTTTTAAAGTCTGCAAAATTTCCCAGTAATATGTCTTATCTTTTGCTACTCAACACATTTCACAGGTTGTGAACAACAAGGAGAGTCAGAAAACTGGAAATGCAAACAGATGTTTTAAAATAAATGTGATCACAGGCTACCGCAATAACAAAGAAATACGACTCAGAAATTAACCAAAGGCACAGAAGACAATAGCACCCCTATTCAGAAACTCCTTCTATGTACTCCGACATGAAGGAGTAAAGGATGCTAGCTATATTAAGTACAAGATCAAAAACCTTTGAAATTGGGGTATAGTCTGCTTCACAGAAGTTACGAGGATGCAATTTCATACAAGCATTGGCACAGACATCAGTACCAAGCTAAGCCTGAATGACAGAAGCACTACACTAGTACTACTTTCTGAAGTAGCAATAACTTGACAAAAATGGTAGTTTGAAAAACGGCTAAATCAACATAAGGGAATCCTGATGTCAGTTCTGTCCTCTGCAGTTTGTCTTGCTGGAAATGATACCTCAGAACTACTTCTGAAACGTTTATTTTCACTTACTCTGAGTTTTACAGGTAGACATATGAAAGCTCAAATTTATTATTTCCCTGCTTTAAATGCCTAAATGATTAAGCACAAATTAATTAGGACAAATGAGCAGCAGTCAAGACCATAAAGTTCAAAATGATTCACTAAAACAACAGTAGATTAGTAGAAGAAATGTGCTGGTTTTACCATGGACAGTGGTGATCCATCCTCCTCACACAATGTCCACAGCGACTGCAATGGTGTGAACGCTTTGGTCTCATCATATTGCATTTGTGACATAACTCCCAATATTCTCGTTCTAGGTGAAAATGTAAAGACACGTTAGAGAGATTCAAACTCAGTAGTGTGTGCTCATAATAAATCTGTATGCTTGTGATTCTAATTAAAAAAAGAAATCTTACTATGATCTGAGAAGGGTAAGCACCACATAAAAATCTTTTTCCCACTGTGACCTTAATTAAACTGGAAGATATTACTGCTACTCTGTGCCAGTTTCCTTCTCCAAAATGCTCTCTCTTCCTATATATTTCTACAAAGCAATTATTACAGTACAAAAGCTGTCACTCAGACAAGGAATACTGTAACTCAATTATTTTCTTATGTTTCTACTGCGTAAAAAATTATCTGCTAGACAGAATCATGATACAATCTCACTGTTATTCCAGAACCTCCTGAGGGAATAGTGCTACTGCTAGCTAACTAAAATATGACACACAATGAACACTTCAGGAGCATCTTCCATCTCAAAGCATTTTAAAGACACGCATCTCACCACATGCAATGTTACACATAAGGCAATCAAAAAAACAGATAGAGGATAGGTTTGTATTTACAAATATATACTGGTTTTAAAGGACTAACTTTTTAAAAGCTGATCTCCAGAGGTACCGAGTAGCTGGAAGTACCAGGAGCTACTATTGCTCAGCTTTGCTATTATTTATCTCAAATTGCACCATCCAAATTAGAGGAATTCTTTGAAAATGAAAATTCAAATTATATGTTCAAAAATTTCATCTTCACATGGGAAACAAGTAAGATTAACACTAAAGTAATTCCAGTCACAAAAGCATACATTTTCTGTCTTTAAGAAAAACAGGTGGACAGCTGAGAAACTTAAATACTTCAACTGTTCAACTTTGTTTCTACCTAAATAAGCTTTTTTGAGGTGCAGAAATTTCTCATATCTCAGGGGTAGAGAAAAAAAAAAAAAAAGGAAAAAAAGCTTAATATTTACAGTAGGGCATTCTGAAATTTTGTACTGTAAAACACTGTCCCTATGTAAACAAAATAAAGTTATATTTAGCACTTCTGAGCCACCTGCAGGCAGCTCTAATCTGGTCTTTCTTGCTGCAAAATAACATTTGGACAGTGGAAGTAAAGAAGCCCAATATCTGAGATCATTAAACTAGCAATAATGACAGATGGAAACTAATTTACAATCTGTTCCCATAAATCCAGTGTCACAAAGGTGTCACTCACTAATAGGGTAGCTACCAGCAGAGTTCAGAAACACCCAACTCATTTTTTAATACAATTTATACTATGCAAAAACATATCCTCCTGTCAACCTAGAGAATACAAGAATAACCGAAGTGCTACTTCCAAAAGTATGAAACCCCCTGATATATCACACACCAAATCAAAATATCATGACCTAGTCTAAATGTTTCACCTTCAGAAGTATCTATAAAGTATCACTGCCATATGGACTAAATGGAGCGCGCAAAGGTTGGAGAGCTATTCAAAGAGATACCTTAAATTAGAAAGCAACATTTGTGTACAAAGGGAATTTGCACTGGTCCTGGTACTTTGAAGGTAAATTAAAATTCCAATATAATTGTAACTGTCTGTAACTGTAGTGAGTGTCTTCATTCTCCAGCTCAGGTTGCAAAATCCATGTTGTTCTTCCTCCAGCAAAAACTCTGACTCAAGAATCCAAGTCTGACACCTTACAGTTTACTGGATCAAAGGATCAGTTGCCAGAAGCAGAAAGAAAACTGGCATGAGATTTTCTGCAATTAGTTTTGACACATCTGAATCCCAGAGAGATGCACCCCTTTCTACTCTCAGCTGCCTACTTCATGCACATCACACCATCAGCACTAAGGCTAAAAAGATCATGCTTCCAAACACATCATCCTAGATTTTCAGTAACATTAGAAAGAAGAGCAAAATTTTATTCTGGGCATTAACCACATCTCAAGACAAGACTGAAGTATTCACCCTCACTGCATAGGATACATTTTCTTCATTCATGAAGTCTTATCTGTTAATGTGACAAAGCTCATGCTGTTTAACAGCCCTACTCCATTGTAAACTCTTATGTAAAAGCTCTGTGCCTTAGATAATAGCACCCAACAGTTCATAAAAATACTGTCTTTCTCTGTGGAGAACCTTTACAGTTTTAAATTTCCTCCAACTTCTGGAGCACTAGATACCATACAGGAATTGTGAGACAAATTTACAAGGACAGAAAGGACTTGCCCCATTAAGTCGCTACCTTATAGAAATGCAATGTAATTAGCAGCACCATAGTTTGGTTTTTTTTTGTTAAAAGCCCATACAAACATAAGACTCTGGAAAAAAAAGAGTAAATACCACACAGCTAAAATCCAGCATAGGACTACCTTCCACCACCATTTTCAACATTGTATAAATTTACTTAGAATTAAAGTAACTAGCCATCTTTAAGCGTTTTTCATTAAATATTATCAAGCTAGTAGCATATGCAATATGTTTCAAAGTCTAAAATGTAAAAAAATTCTTCCTGTGGAAGAATTTCCTAGCAGAAAGTCCTACATAACTGAACTTTCTGGTAGAATACAAGTTTTAGAAAATGAAGTTTTGAGACTACACAAGGAAAAGTGCTAGAAATTTACAACTTAAAAACAGTGATATACTAACTTTATTCAGCAGGGACAGCTCATGGTTTTCATTAAATCCCACAAAGTCAAATATATTCCTAACTATTTTGAGGATATAAAATATCTTTCATTTAGTTATATAGAAACAATTTAATGTACCTGCAATTGGTATCTTTGGATTTTCAGATAGTTTTCCTGGATCTGCTACTGAAGCTCTAAATAATGAAGCTATACAAAACAACGAGCAGAAGTAATAACCTAAAAAAATAAATAAGCACTTGTTAGTCTTTTTCAGATATACAAAGTACACTACATCAAAAATATAGCTGCTCCAGAACTGAGCTCGAAAATACTCAGCATTCTCATTCAATTCCAGGTATGTTTTTGATACTGAGTATACAACATTAAGTACTCCCCAAAAAATAGAGTGAAAAAAGCAGTAGACAGTTCTGATAGCACCAGCAGGTGCTACTATGACTGTACTACTGTTTTTAAGAAGTTCCTCCACTGTCTTACCACACAAGCACCTATCATTCCACACCCCAAAGCCTCAATATGAAAGACATTCCCAATAGTGCATTTTCACTTCGAAGTTTGTTCCAGCCATAATTCAGGCCTTCTCCCCAGCAAACCTATCAGCAAAACTTATATGAGCTGGCCCACCCAGGCACGTATGACAAAATTAACGAAATTTAGTTTGTTGCCACTCATCAGTACTGTAACCGAACTCCGACAGGCACTGAGAGATGTGGACCTCAAATCCTGTCAACAAGTTCTAAGCACAGGACCTGAAAGCCACATTCAGGCTTTTCACCAGTTTCCATAAAAACAAGTTCTACACCACCACCTTTGAAATGAAGTGTCTCAGCCTCCCAGAACACAAAAACATAGGACGCATCCCACTACCCTTAGCCTTTATCTCACCTTTTGTCTTTGTCTTTCACCCTAGTTTTTATTTTCTGACAGGAATTTTTATATATATATATATATATATACATATATACATATGTTAAGTAGGGACATTATTTTATTAGTAGAAAAAAGTTAAAAGGACTTACACAAAACTGCCACAACTGAAATATTTCCCTCTTCATAATGAGGAAAAAGGATGACCTTTGGAATGAAGATTGTATTGTACAGCCAGACGAAGATAATTAGGCCCATGCAGCACCAACCCTGAGGGTCAACCACAAAGTGAATTCGTTGCCCCATTGAATACAAACAGGCAATAAATTGTCACGGCCCAGGAAGATAATCCTAAAGAGATAAATAAAAATATATTTTTTTAAAAAGTCTAAACTAACTAGTATAGTGCAACCTACAGGGTTCATACATTCAAATTCACACATTCAAATAAGAAACAAAAAAACCTGTCAGCTATTGATTTAAGGAATTACACAAAAACTTGCGAACATTTCACATACATTTTTTTGAGCACCAGGTAGCAAAATATTTTATGATTTCATTAATTAGTTATATCTGGCGAAAAAATAACATTTACCACCAAGATGCAAGTAAAACCACTACCTGGGAAAACTATTAAGTAATAGATAAAGCAGCAACTATCAGTCAGCTGGCAGCAGCAAAGAAAAGTCTTCCATCAAAGTAAAAAGTTTGCAAAGCAAATAAGAAATATAGGGAAAGATTTATGTTCTACAAAGATTCACCCTGCCTACCTATCATAGTTTCCCCGTACATTTTGTGCTTGTTTTCTTAAAGCTTTTATGCTAAAATAGTCAAAAGCTTCACTAAGAATTTGGCTTTTCCTTGCTTAAAAAACCTCCTTCATGACATTCATAGGAAACCGAGAGAAAGGAGTCACTACCCTAACATCTTTCACGTAGATTATTAAAAGTATCACACAGTAGAACATTTTCTATTAATCACATTTAAAACATCAAGGTTTCCATTCTTACGTTTTAGTGTGCTGGGTCCTTTTTTGTTTTAGACTGAAGAAACCCCACCAAGTCCTACAATGTGAACTTCTGAGCTTCATAAACTGATCTCCATAACAACACAGCACTAAGTCCTAACTACTATTCAGCACAAATTTCAAGGGAGGGATTACTACTGTTATTTTTTTTTTGCCAGACTACCTTCATACACATATTTTAATATTGCAACACACACATAAATCCCAATCTACTCTCCCACCCATTAGTTTCCCCGATTTCTGGCTTTCAGAAATCTTGTCCATTATTGATGGATTTCTTTCCATTCCTTTCAGCTTCTACTTGTTGCACTGAAATTCTGTCCATCAGTCAGACTTCTCTGTTTCCAGGGGTTTTGCTTACTTGATTCATGTTTGACTGTCCCCAACTGCATTCAAAATTTCTTTACTTAATATTATTCACAAATTTAATTAATGTCTTCTTTTCTTCTTTTTTAAGATCTCTAATAAAAATCAGACCCAAACAAGCTGCCTTTTTTCCACACCTCTACTTTGCATTATTTATCATAACCCTCTGTTCACTATCCTCTAATGTAACAGTGTTCCCATTCAAGTATAGCAGAGTAATAAATGTTTATTTTTATCCTAAAAATATACCAAATTTCCTAACATTTGCTTTTAGAACCATGTGGGATATTGAATAAAGCTGCTGTGCTCTTAAAACTGGTTTTTAAGTTCGTGGTAATCACAAAACCTATTTAGGCCTATAATCTCTCTTAATATGCAGCACATGTGCACTAACGGCTGGTACATATATAGTATTAATACACTGCATACTTATGTACAGACTCCAGACATAAAATGATGTAGTATTATACTACTGAATCTGCTAGTTCTTTATCTAATCTGTAAGCTAGCTGGGGCAACCAGCAGGTTTAGAACAAAAAACCATTTTATATACTTCTAAGTGTACACTGGTGAAGGACCTGTCTCATCAAGCAGACAAGTTGTGGGAGAAGGTGAGCGGACTGTACAACATCAAGGGTGCTGAAAAGGAGATGGACCAGATCCCCACCATGTTCCTGCAGCTACCAGAATCCCCACTGCACGAGAAGAAGCAGATAGAGCCTCAGCTTGTCAAGCTGGACATGGAGATGCAGAGTGCAGCAAAGCCTGGGAGCCTCTGAGCTCCAGCATCAGGAGGATGGTTCCTGCTCCGCCTGCAGCTCTGATCTACAGAGCAGGTTCGGAGCCCTGGCAGCAGACATGGACAGGAAGCTCCGTGCAAGAAAGCCTCTGAGTCATCTGTGCCTGAGTCTGGTGACAGTATGGGAAGGATGGGGTAAGGAACAGTGGTGGGTCCCTGCTTCAGGGACAAAGACACCTCTGTCAGCCCAACCTGTCACCTGGCAAAGTATGCTGCTTGCCAGGGGCCTGGGTCCTGGATACCATGGACAGGCTGTTACTGAGACTGGTAGCAGTCTGGCCCTTACACTTTACCCTCAGCTGCTCTTCCATTCAGGCACCATGGACACAGCCAGGGCAGAGCAGAAGTGTACCAAGCATGACTGCATGGTTCACGGGGTGTTGGCCAAAGCCTGGCAGCCGAGTGGCGTCTCGTTCATGCTGCTGGTGAAGGGGGAGAACTTGAGAAGCAGCAGACAGATCCTGCAAATGAACAGTGGTTGTGTAGCACTTACATCCATAGAACCTTCTACAAGGATCAAGAACTGAGGGTGAAGAGTAGCAGGATCCACCTGAAATTACATGGGGTAAAAGCATCTTTGCCGAGACGCTGGTTCATCTGCTCAGGGAATGCTTAAACTAGGCATGATGATAGAGGAAGGTGGTGACCTCTGAATGAGAAAGGAAATGGCGGTCAGGGTTTGCAAGCAATGGATGTAGGATGATGTGGACAACAGAGATCTTATAACCAACCAAAGCAAGGTGAACTGGGGCTGCACCAAGTGTGTGCACACAACTGATACAGGAACACCACTTAGGTGCACTAGGATGGGGTGAGGGAAACCAAGATCCTCCTGGAGCTGAATCTGGTACGACACAGGGGATATGAAGTTCCAAGAGAAGACTTTGTAGAGGTACATGACCAGCCTAAGGAAGGCTAGAGGATGTCAACCCTGTTTTCAAGGACAAGAAGGAGAGACAGGCAACTACAGGCCTACCAGCCTCACCCTGTTCCCTGGGAAGGTGAAGGACACGATCCTGGAAACTACTTTCAAACATATGAAGGACAAGAAGGTGACTGGGATTAATCACCATGAATTTACAAAGGGAAAAATTATGCAGACTGACAGAAACACAGAGGCCAAAAAAACCAAATGTAGCTAGAAACACTGCTGACCAATGAGGAGTCTATCTGTTTTTCATCTTACCAGAGCAGCAGAGATTCCATTACTTGACAGCACTTCCTCATAACGGGAAATAACAGCTCAACAAACAAAACAGAGAGATATAATTACTGAAATACTTGCTTCTGAGTGACTTACTGGTACCATGTGTGAGCAATAAGCAGTGAGAGAAATTCGGGAGAAAACAATAAGAATGCCTATCAAGGAAATATATCCCAAATTTTTATCCCCCGGTAACTTATTTTTGCCTGCATGACCTGTTGACTTCCAAAATCAAAAATCTAAAACAAACATCAGCAACCCTCAAAACCATACCTTAGATGACAAATTCCACAATTAAGTCAGAACCATGCAAATACAGGTCCCACTCTCAACACAAGGTGATTTTTCATCTGACTTCTGTATCTTCTGAAGGAGACAGAAAATAGTGTGATACACAACCAACCATCATCACTTGTTTGAAAGGCAGCATTTAACAAGTTACTTCCTATTCTGTTTTAAACCCCTCACCTTACTGAGTAGAGCTGTCTCCAAAATGACATGTTACTTCTAACTAGCATTCCTCAAATCTCAGCTCTAGGCTATTTCGCAATTTAAATACAGATTTAAAAGGATGTAAGGGTTCAGAGAAAGGTCTGTGTAAAACTGCACTACTGCCAGCGTATTTCAGTTACACACATTTGCTTCCTGTATGCCTATTATAATGGTAAATTAAGTTTTATATTTCTCATTATACTTTGTCAGCAATAGTGAATAAACAATGTTCATATATTGACTTACTCTGGCAAAGTGAGTTTTTTACCCTTTTTCATGGTTTATGTACCATGCATAAATATATAAAGTGGGAGGAATAAAGAAAACTAAGAGGTACAACATCTGATAACTAGGAAGGATGTACTAGATTAAAATTTAAGTCACAAACAAAAGTGAGTTTATTACTCTTTCAAATACAATGTCAAAAAAGAGATCACTGACCTCAAATAATTTTGTTCTTTAAAATTCATAATTTCTGATCAGAAAAACTATAATATACAAAGAAAAAACTCTACGACAAGGTTTACAACAAATAAACTGAGAGAAACAATTAAGTGATTTATATCTGTATACACTCAGTATTCATACAAGCACTGAAATTCTCCAAGCAAAGCAATTTTCCAATGAAATAATTTATGAGAAAATACAGAGCACTAATGTCAGAGGTTTTGTGGTTTTCTTCCCTTGTACCCTAATTTATAGCCATTTTTTTTAACGAAACAACTCAAAAACAAATCATTTGAAAGCCAACAGTAGCTGTGCCTAGGAAAAGCTTCAGCTTCATCAAAACATGATGGAGTCTTTCCTACATGATCAGGAATTGTTCTTGCCTTTCCAAAAAGTACTTTTACTACAGGATGCCTGGACAGCATTTTTTCCTAGCCCTTTTCTTTCTGCCCACTTCCATTAATGGTATCATAAACTCAGTATTGTGTTCACTACAATTACCTGCAATATGACTCTTCATGTGACATCCACGGAATAATGTGACCACAGAATGAGTCAGGCAGGCAGAAAGTCAACACCAAGAAATGAGAAAGATTTGTGCTAACCAGAAATGTTAGCATGAAATGTAAATTGCTTTAATAGACTGATTTGAATGCAAACTTAGAAAAATAAAAAGTTTACAATTTTGCATCAAGAATGTCCCAAAATGTACTCAGAAAATTGTATTTCATAAATACACCCAACATGAGCAGTTGGTGTATTTCTCACCCTAAGAAGCACAACAGTCAGCTCTGGGGACATCCTGCTCCTTGCACATTCATGGGTGTTGCACTGATCCATAACTAGAAACTGTGCCTCACGTTAGCCCTGCTCTTTAAGAAAAGTAAGACTTCTGAAATCTGACTTGCAGAACTTGTTTCACAAGTGCAGAACACAGATCAGTAATCTATTGTATTGTTCACTGTGAAACAAAATTCTAAGGCCCCATGCAAAGTGAACAATACTATACTCTATAATACACGCTTCTAGAGTGGAAAAAACACCACTTCCTAAAAAGGCTAAGCAAGTCAGAAAAAGGAACAGAGAGTAGAAACACAAGAGAGCCACTCTTCTCATATTTGTGATAGCTAAGGCAAGGCAGCAACAATCAACAGCCTCCCCCAATTTCTGGATCCAGATGCAGTTTTAGACCAGTGACTCTCCTGAAATCTGAAGAATTTCTGCCAAAGATTACTGATACTAAAACTAAAAATAAACTTCAACAGGAAAAAACAAGGTGGACTTGAATCAATCAAACAAACTACTTTCACAAACTAGATTTGAAAGAAGTCACATTATGGTATCAAGTGTCAAAATTGTCATTAAGCTTTGTGCAACTCTTCTGCTTAACAAAACAGAATAGTACCTGAATAGCCAGTTAACATAAGCAGCAGCATATTTTTGCTATGACAAAACCCCACATACCTGGCATTTCTCATGTTTATACGACGGATGGTTGTAGTAGAGACCTCAGCACAGCGCAGTTGTTAAGCGGCTGTGGACAGGTTTGTTGAGGTAAGCAAGACATTCCCACCCAGTTATTTTACACTGATAGGATCTAGCCAAGCGTATCTGTAAACACCTACTGCATTCATAAAAAATGTCACTGGGGCTTGAAGAGGGATGTGTCTTGATATTAACCTATGCACACCAAACCCTCCTTACCACAAGTCCATGAAAACTGTCCTCACCTACTGCTGACCAAACAGCCACTTGCAGACAGATAATACACGTTACTTAAGAACATTACTGTTCGGATCATCAGTCTGAAGGGAACGAAGACCTGCAACTTTATTCGACTAACTACTGGAGCTGGGAAATCAAAGTGTGAAACCAAGGGAGGCCAAGCCCATTGCATTTCCTTGTGCCGCGCCGCTGAACACACAGCCAATTAAAACCACGTGCCTCTCCTATTACCACCTCAATAGCAGCAAACGTCCTCCTCCTTCACAGGACAGCCAGCACCCTGGAGCTGCATGAAAGCGGCATCAGCACTTCCTTATTTCATAGCTGGGGAAACACCGGCAAGCCTGCCCAGAGATTCCCTCCCCAGCTCCCTGCACAGACAACAGCAATGCTGGAGCGGAGGCGCAAGGATGGAAGAAGCCCCGCAGGAGCCCGCCAGCCGCGGCGGGGCCGTGCCCGAGCTGCGGCCGCCGCTCC
>VZTI01003340.1:0-101376 GCA_013397865.1 Struthidea cinerea
GGGGCGCGGTGGGGGCGAGGCCTCCGGGCGGGGCTGTCGCTGTCGCGACACGTCTGTCACGAGCCTGGGCGCGGGCACGAGCGCGCCGAGCGCCGGCCCCGGGCCCTGCCCAGAATCCTGTGGGATCCTTTGGGGTCCGACCCCGGATCATGGGATAGATTCGGTTGGGAAAGACTGCTGAGATTAGCGAGTCCAACCCATGCCCGAACAACACCCTGTGAATTAGATCGTGGCAGCAAGTGTCACGTCCAGTCTTTCCTTAAACACCTCGAGGGACGGCGACTCCACCACCATCCTGGGCAGCCCTTCTTTCAAGAATTTCTTCCTGATACCCAATCTGAACCTTTCCCGGTGCAGCTTGAGACTATGACCTCTTATCCTGCCAGTGTCCTCGGCCTGTGAGAGGAGGCCGACCCCCTCCTGGCTGCACCCTCCTTTCAGGCAGTTGTAGAGAGCGATAAGGTCACTCCCGAGCCTCCTTTTCTCCAGGCTGAACACCCCCAGTTTCCTCAGCTCCTCATAAAATTTGTATTCCAGACCCTTCACGACCTCCATTGCCCTTCCGTGGAACAGAAGTGGTCCTGCAGTGTCCCAGTATCTGCCTAAGCACCAGAAAGTTTCAGGGCCTCTCTTTCCCCACAGAAATCCAGCATGGAATGGGTCTCTACTTGCAGGCTCACCACTCAGTTGGGATCCTTCGGGCTTTACAACAGTCCCAAGGAGCTGTGACTCATGGCAGCCAGTATTAGATGTGTCATGCTGCAAAGGGCCATTGAGGAACAAGGCCTTTGGTCTTCATGTTCTGTATTCAACAACCTGAGTGTGCAGCCAGTTGGGGGGTTGAGCTCTTCTCCCAAGAGCTCTTCTCCCAAGGTAACAAGTGACAGAATGAGAGGAAGTGGCCTGAAGCTGTCTAAACCAGGAGAGCTTTAGATTGGATATTAAAAAAAATTTCTTCATTGAAAGGGTTGTAAAACATTGAAACAGGCTGCCCAGGAAACTGGTGGAGTCACCATCCCTGAAAGTGTTTGAAAAACAGGTAGATATGTCGCTTGAGGATATGGTTTAGTGGTGGACATGGCACACCTGGGTTAATGGTGGATAGCATGATCCTAAAGTAATTTCTAAACCTAAACAATTCTGTTCTGTGGCCTGAGCTGCATGGTGCCCATGCCTGCAGATTCTTGTGAAATAAGACATCTAAAATTCATCCTGCAGCTGCCTCTATGCAAATATGGGCTAAGGCCGAAGATGTGTTTTGGCCTTAATTTTTCATGTTTGATTTGAGAGGTGAGTAGCATGTTCCAGGCTATTGAGGCAGTTGCAAAAGTTCACTAAGTCTGGGACTCCCAAAGGGTTTTATCTAATATGAATAGAAAAACAGTTTTTGATCAGCCCTTGGGAAGCAGCCAATAAAGGGCTAGGATGCGGACTTAAGCAATCTTGTGTTGGAATGAATCACTCTTTTCCCAAGTGTTGGTATCTTTTTCTTTCTTTGCCAATGGTATGTAATTTGCTAATAGTGGTATAAGACTGTAAGTAGAAAACACAATGCAGTAGTGTGAGTTGGTTGGGTAAGCACAACAAAGGCAGATGTTGGCATCACTTCCTCTTTGGTGGCACCTCAGCGGCCTTGCTTTTGAATAATGTGTTTAGCCAAATGCATCGTGCTGCTGACTTCCTAAGGGGTTGAGAAAAGGAAAATCCTTCTTTGTTATGAGCTAATAATTAAGCAGTTGAATGCATCAAATAAAAGACACACCACAGTTATTGCATTGACGAAAGGAGTGGCAGCAAATAAATGGGAACTATTTTCAAAGAAAAGTGTCAAAAGGTACTTTTTTTGTAGTGGACATCATGAAGTAAGTACCCCTCTCCCAGCCCGCAGTAAAAGATCCTTCTATAGTATTGTATTAATTTAAAAAAATCAGTCAGAATACAGCTTTCTGGCTTGAGGATTATTTTTACTAATTTTTCTTTCTATTTTCTTTCAGGTACGCCTTGCTACAGGGCCCAGACAAAATAACGGAATTTTCTATGAAATTCGCACATATGATATTAAGCCAGCAAAGATGAAGGAGTTTGTGGAATTGGCCAACAAGCACTTTCCCTTTTGCCCAGCTCACTCGGAGCTGGTGGGATTCTGGTACACGGAGCTGGGAGCGTTGAATAAGGTGTTTCACATTTGGAAGTACGGTATGGTCAGCATCCCTTTGCGCTGCTCTGCTCTCTGTGTGTTCCCTGTTTCCTAGGCAAGAAGGTGAGGGGAATGCTTACCTGGCTTTTATTTGCTGCTCTTGTTGTAAGGAGGTGCTCCAAGAACACTTCAGAGCTTGTCAGGACAACTTTGGCGTGTTGGGATGAGAAAGTTACAAATGTTCTTGAACAGCAGTCTCTGCTCAAAACAGGTATAATAGAGGAATTGTGGCAGAGTGTTTCCTTCATGGTAAATATTTTTAACTTAGGGCCAGTTCCACAAATGTCTTGAAACTTTCAAAATGAGTGGAAAAAAAAGGAAATACGCACACATATGCAGTCTGCGTGTTTTTATATGCATGTATAATTGTTCTTGTATTTTAGCTCAGAGTACCAGTCAGTCCCATAAAAAAATGAGCATGCAGTTTGCATGCCTGAACTCCTTCTGCAGTGGGCTTGTACTGAGGTAGGAAGCCACTCCACCAGGTCTAACTTCTCAAGTGTGCGGAGTGTTTTTGTTGCAGCTTTAGCCTTGCTAGCAATAGGATTTTTGCAGTATAATCAGCTTTTTATGTTGTTGGAGTTGGTGCTGACATGGAAGGTGCAGGTGAGCCAAAAAAAGCTACAGTTACGCCAAAAACTAGGTGTAGTGGCTGTGGTTTTTGTAGAGCCCAAGGGCTGAAGTCCAGGGCGTTACAGAGGAGTGGGAAGGCACACTGGTATAATTCCCTTTGAACACCTGCTGCAGTCTGGGTATATCTGCATGTTGAGACAGTGTGCTCACTGAAGTCCAGGGCGTTCACAGTACCTGTTAAGATTAAATGATCACCTCTTTTGTTTTGGAGGAGTGAATCATGAAATCATAGACTGAGAGAATGGTTTGGTTCCTCTCAACCATGTTGCTCAGGGCCCGATCCAGCCTGGCTTCAAACACTTCCAGGTTTTGGGCATCCACAGCTTCTCTGAGCAATCTGCTCCAGTGGCTCAACATTCTCACAGTGAAGAATTTCTTCATTGTATCTAATCTAAATATTGCTCCATCCCAGAAAGTATTTAAGGCCAGGCTGGATGGAGCTCTGAGCAACCTGGTCTAGTGGAAAGTGCCCTTGCACATGGCCAGGGGGTTGAAACTAGGTGATGTTTAGAGGGCCCTTCCAATGCAAACCATCCCATGATTCTAAATTTATCTTCTGTCAGTTTAAAGCCATTCCCTCTTGTTCCATCACTACATGCCCTTGTAAAAAGTCCCTCTCCAGCTCTCTTATAGGCTCCCTTTAGGTACTGGAATGCTGCTGTAAGGTCTCCCTGGAGCCTTTTCTTCTTCAGGCTGAATAGCCCAAACTCTTTCAGCCTGTCTTCACAGCAGAGGTGCTTGAGCACTTGGATCATCTTTGTGGCCTCCTCTGATGTCAGTCACTCTTCCCTCTTCCACCAAAGCTGTAACCCCATCATAGAAGGCCACCAAATTTGTCAGGCACTATTTGCCCTTAGTGAAGCCATTGGCTGTCACCAATCACCTCATGATCTTCTATGAGCCTTCTCATAGTTTCCAGAAGGATCTGCTCCTTGATCTTGCCAGACACAGCACTGAGACTGACCAAGCTCTAGTTCTGCAGTTCTTCCTTATGTCCTTTTTTAAAAAGGGACTGCCATAACTTCTCAAATATGATGAAAAGTGTCTTAACCACTTCCTCTGCCAGTTTCCTCAGAATCCATGAATGTATCTCATCCAGTCATACGGACTTGTGCACCGTCATGTTCCTTAGATGGTGTAAAACCTGACTTATTTCCTACAGCAGGTGGTTCTTCATTCCCCCAGTCCCTGCCTTTGCCTTCTGTGACTTGTGTGGTCTGGCTGGAGCATTTGCCAGTGCAGACCAAGGCAGAAAAGGACATTGAGTACCTCAGCATTTTTCATGACCTGGGCAGCCATGTCTTCCTTTTCCTTCAAGAGAGGGCCATTCATCTGTCATTATTTTGAGTTCACTTGCAATTTATAAATTGTCCCGCTTCTCAGAACATTTTAGTCTTGGTTATTGCTACTATCTCTAAATTTAAAAAAAAAATAAAAATCTATGGGAAACGTCTAAAATGCAAAACTAAGGGAAAATCTATACCTTTTGTTTCCTAACAGTGTCTAATTGTTGTGCTTCATCCCCAACCCCCACCCTGAGACCACACTGTGATCTGAGAAATGAACAAACTTTACAACATCCTTCCTCCTTGATTCATCAGACCCCTGCTGTAAATAATTGCTATATTTACCTCTTAGTCCCAAGATACTGATATTTCTCAAGGTTCATCCCATTCTCAGATGCTGGATTTTTCTTTTGTAATATTGGGAGCTGTCTGCATAACTATATTGCTTAAGATGCCACTGCAGCCTAAGCAGTTGAAATTCAGACACTCTTAATTAAGTGGATTTGTTTTTCATTAAGAAAAAAAAAATAAAAGGTTTAGCTTTTGGGCATTTGACACCCTTTATGTAACTGAACACACAAACATTACTTCTACACTTTTAATGTCACTTTATATAAGCCAAACCACATTTATTAATTTTTTTCTTGGTAGGCTATTACTTCTCCTGAATTTTTTTCCACTTCACTTCCGTATCCACTGTGCTTTCTCCAAATCTTTTCCTCTGTGACTGTTGTCATCTTTTTTAACAGTAAAATTACTTAACCTATTTTAACTCTTTTGTAAACTTTCTTGGAAAATTTCATTTGGCTTCAATCCATTTTAATCTGAGAGCTAAAGCAGATTTTAAAGGAAGTTTTGCAGAATTTAAAGGAAACTTACCACATCTGCTATGAGCTAATATGATCTCTAAAAATACCAGTTCCAAAATTAGATAAGTGCAGTTTGCCTTCTTGTAATTACACATTTTGATTGAGTCTGATGTGGCATTAAATGCATTTTTTCATGGTTTTTTTTTTCCTTTCTTACAGATAATTTTGCCCACAGAACAGCAGTCCGGCATGCACTAGCCAATGACAAAGACTGGCAGGGAAAATTCATCTCTGTGGTTCGCCCCATGATAGAGAAGCAGCACAATGAGGTTGCTTATCTGGTGCCCTGGTGTCAGCTTGGGAAGCCTCCAAAAGAAGGGGGTGAGCTTATCATTACTTTTGCTGATAAAAGTTACCAACACTAACAAAAAATGGCTTAAAGTTTAAACCAGGTATTGCATAGTTTTATGATCCTTTATGTAACACATGCATGTACATTCACCCATGTGGAAAAGGTGACATTAGACACATGAGGGACAGAGTTTTTAAGGATGATTTTACACTAACATACATCAATAACTGACTAGAGTCCTGATCATTAAGGTTGTTAATGATCGGGATTGTGACTTGCTAAATGAACATGCAAAATGGCAATGCCATAGTAGTGGTCAGAGACTTCCCGGACTTCCTTTGTCTATCCATCAGTGAGAGGGCATTTCCTGGATAATAGTTGTTCTCTTTCACAGAGATTTTTCTTATATCAGTTTGCTTTGATGTTACTGCTTCTTTCACATAATAGTTTAAAAGATTCCCTACTTTTTTAAAGATACATAAAAGTCCAACATACTTTGTAACAATCATAGGTTAGGTGTAGAAGTGATGTCCCTATACATTTTAATTCTCTCTGTAGCAAATTTGATGTTAGTAGTATTGACCGTTCCCCAATTTATGAACATTGGCAGAGTTTGTTGCATGAAGTGACAGGGAACAGACCTTGCTTCAGCCCTCAGCACATGTATAGAAACAGCAATCTTTGTTCTTTATTTCCGCAGGATTTGGAATTTTATGCTGCTACTGTTGAATTTGAAAGCAGTCCAGTTTTCTCTAAAATCTGGAGAGGTGACTTCTCAAACAGTTTGTCTCCAGCCCATTGCTGGAGAGTGACACCAGACACTACCATGTAGCAAGTGTCTGGCTTTCTATTACTGTGTCAGCAATTGCCATCTGAAGTAACTACCTGAATGGAAAGAAGACAAGTAACTTTTAGCAGGACTGGAGTTTTTTAGCAAATTAAGCCGTTTCTCTACAAGTAAGGGAGATTGCTTGACACAGAGGTGCTGAACTAGACCTGCTGTATTGGTTATGCTGTCAGATCTTACTGTGACCAACTGCTAGGAGTCAAAGGGGTTTGTAATGTGATAAACCACTTCAATGCCAGAAAACATCACCAGCCTTAGACACCCAGCATTTCTCAATCAGCCACCCAAAGCCCTCAAACAAGTATGAGCACTTGTGATATCTGCAAAGTAGTCTGAATCTCCCAAAGTTTCCATGCAGCATTGACAATGGCTAAGTTGGGCTTTGTGTGAAGCCTTCTGTTCTTCAGGGCCCTAGTACTTATATTTACACTTGAACTAACTGCTGTTAGTGAACCTGTGCTCTGGTTAGCCTCTGGAAGCTGTGAGTTCTTACGCATTTTGGGAGGAAGGGGCAGTTTCCTGCTGTCCCCAGATGGCAGGGAAATGTCATACTGGTTTCACAGCAAATACATTGTGGCCATGACACACTGTTCAAGATCTGGTATATTAATTTGTATTTCCTTCCTTGTGGTAGTGTTTGCCTTTTCTTGTAGGGGTATATGAATGGGTTACTTTCCAGATGAAGCCTGGTGGGCCAGCATTGTGGGGTGAAGCATTTCGAGCTGCAATCAATGCTCACATCAACACAGGATATACCAGGCTGATCGGTGTTTTCCATACAGAATATGGATTACTTAACACAGGTACTCACCAATTTCTGATACAGACTTTGGCATGGGAAGAGGCAGAGGCGCAGGCCCCCATCCTGGATCAGGATTGGCCAGCTTGCTGAAAATGTTGGTGTGGATCACCAAGTCCTGTAAACAGTCCTTGAATCCAGCTTTGTGTATTGGGTTATAGGCTTAAGCCAGTTGCCACCATCTTAAAAGACTCTCAGATCTGATGTTAAAGTCAAACTGTGTAATGGCTCAGTAAAAGATTATCCCACCACTGGCATGCCTGGAAAATTCTTTCTGCTAACTGCAAGGCGTGTAACAGATGAAGGCAGATTGCTAGGATTTACAGTACATGTATTGCAGCGTAATAGTGTTCAGCTGACTTCATTTTTACTTTCTCAGTCCATGTGTTATGGTGGAATGAGAGCCCAGATCACCGGGCAGCAGGCAGACACAGTGCCCATGAAGATGCCAGAGTTGTAGCAGCTGGTAAGACATGATGGATCCAGAGAACTCACTTGCATTACCTGCGTGCATGCTGAGAAAAGTATTACTTTTCACTGGAATAGTCTTAATTAACATGCATTTCATTTTAGTGCGCGACAGTGTCAGATTCTTGGAGTCCCAGCAAAATGTGCTTCTGATTCCTATGCAATGCTCACCGCTGAAGTAACCTCCTTCTAAAGGATGTAACTGATGGCAGAAGAGACAAGATGGAAGTCCTGTCAGCAAGTGACATGGATCCCCATACCCTCATGAGCTCAGCTGTTCTTCAGTTACCAAAAAATGGATGCAAAATGCTGATCCACTAGCAATGCAAATCAGCACTCTGATATCAATTGTTAAACAGAAGTTTGAGGTGATGTTCCTACGTGTCCAGGAAAAAGAACTTAAGCCATATCATGCCACAAACCATGTTTCACCAGTCTTTTATTTTAATCCCTAAATTCTGCATACTTTTTTGCACAGCTAGATTATTTATCAAACCGAGTAAATTAAGTGCTCTTGTCCAGCATTCCAGCCAGGGATGGTATCATTTTTGTAACACATTTTGATGCCTCTTATCATATCTTAGTTATTCCAGACAGTTTAAGAAGGAAAGCTTTCACATATATCTTACCCAGTTATGTTTTAATCAGAGTTCTCGTTGGGATGCTCTGTATTAATTCTGAGCAATGTAAAACATCAGTGGTGCTGGAATTGCACTTAAGTGCAACAGTGGGGCTGATTAGGTAGTGTAACCTAATGAGCTCTGCCGTGAACATTTTTACTTGGTAATTTGTTATGGTTGACTTCAGCCTTTTCCTTTTTCTGTTCATTAAACACTGCCTCAAAACTGAGTTACCCACACAAGCTTTGTCTTGGGTATTTTAATATTTGTTTAGGGTGCTAAAGCTGATTAGCTCTTTTTCTTCAATTGTGTCATCAGTCTCAACTGATGTACATGTGCTGGCATTCTTTGAAGCACGCTTTGTTAAGACTGTTAAAAGCTAAATAAATGAGCATAAAGCATTAATTTTTAGTGTTTGTGGCTCAAGCTCTTTTTTTGAACTATGAAATTATAAATCCCACTCTCCAAGTACAGTACTCATTTTGCAGGTCTTGCCTTTTGGTCAACACCACATTGCTTTCGAACCAGTAAGCTACAGTAAACAGCAGCAGGGCAGAGGGCACATGGGCTGAGAAGTGAAACTTCGATTTTATGTACAGTGGTACAGAGCACCCTCTACTGCAATTTATAGGTATTGACTGTAATTGCAGAGCACTTGGGAGGCTTTTCCACATGTTAATCATGGACCTGCAATGAGCAATGGAGTATTGAAGTATCTTTGTGCAGTTTGCCTAATGATTATTGCTTCTTTAAAGCACATTAAGATCTCACAGAAAGCACTAAAACCAGCTCTAGGCCATTATGCTTGTGTCCAAGGTGGGTGGATGGGATGTGGCTGCTGTAGTTAAGGGAGTGTAACAGGCCCCAGATGCTATACCCATGTCTTCATACACTGCTCCCTCCAAAGCCATGTTTTTAGCATTCTCAGGGTAGAACAAACACATCTTCAGAGATCCTTCTTACATTTTACAAATCAACCTTTTAAGGTACAAAGAGCTGATGAACCAGCCTATCATTCAGAACATTGCCTTACAACAGTTCTCTCAAAGGAAGACTTTTTAATAACAAAAAATGGGCTGAAAAATGGGGAGAGAGAGTTATGAAGACTTTTTTTTATTTGAATGCAGGAATTGTTTTACTGGGGTTTTTTGTTTGGTTGTTTTTCTTATTTTTTAATTAAAACTATTTCCCTTAACACCAGCATTGAGAGTAAAGAACATTCACAATGTTAGAGGTGTGCTTTATCCTGAGATGCCAGCTGGACACTCGATCAAAACAGAAAACCCAGGAAATTAAGAGGGCTGGGCAATCATCAACCACATGAAGTTCAACAAGGGAAAGTTCTAGATTCTGCACCTGGGGTAGGGCAACCCTGGCTGTACAGACAGGTTGGGGAACAAGCTGTTAGAAAGCAGCATGAAAGGGCCCTGGAGGTCCTGGTCAGTGGCAGGTTGAACATGGAGTCAGCAGTGCCCTGGCCACCAGGAGGGCCAAGTGTGTCCTGGGGGACACCAGGCACAGCATCACCAGCCGGGCAAGGGAGGGGATTGTCCTCCTCTGCTCTGCACTGGGGCGGCCTCACCTTGAGTGCTGGGGGCAGCTTTGGGTGCCACGATATCAAAAAGATACAGTCATTAGAGAGGGTCAACAAAAATATGCCAAATGAGGAGCAGCTGAGGTCATTTGGCTTCCCTTCAGGGTCCTTCACCATTTTAGTATCAGTTTTTCCTTGAGCAATCACATTATTCTGCTTTCATTTGTAAACTGCTGCTCAAAATCAACTGAGTGTATAGGGTGTTTTTATCAAGGAGGAGCAATCAGCAACTTGCATCTCTGTAATAAAAATTCAGAGGCAGGTACCTGAGTTGGGATTTAAACATCCAGAGAAGTTTGTTGCTTTGCAGTAGGATTTGACAGTTAACCACTCAATTTCTAGAGACCTTTTTATTTACTAACTTTAGAAGTTTAACGTAGCACTTACCTTTAGATCTTGCACCTGCTCATTTATCTGAAAATAGTATATCTACTCTGTACGAATTTTTAGAGCTACTGAAATCTTACGCATCAAAGTTCCCAACAAAATAAAACCAGGCAAAACAAAATTTTCTAGCAGCGCTCTTCAAAATAAAAAATGCAAAAATTACACTTGTGAAGACCCATGGTGCTACAACAGCTTTATTTTTTACTTAATACAAGGCAATTAGAGTGCCTTTTAATACTTCACGTAACAGATATTAGCAAATACAAATATATATACTTTTTTTTTTTGCTTTTAATGAAAATGTCCATTTAAGGATTTAACTTAGAAATTTCAGTTGTGAAATCTTTCTAGATTTTTGCAAAGTCAACAGATATTCCAGTGCAAAAATAGATCCCATTACAGATAGCATAAAGTGCTTGGAACAAAGGACCAACTATAATTCAGGAGGGAAAGATAAGCACAAAGTGGTTGTTTAACCACGGGGAAAATATAACTCCTTACTGAAATACAAATGTACTACAAAGAGGGATGCAACATGTCAATAGTACTGAAGTTTAAAATAAGTTAACACCTCAGTGCAGTTTCATTATCAAGAGTGGTTCATATAATGTGTGACTCTAGAGTGATTCTTCCCCAACACATACTTGAATGAGTAAAAATTAGTGGCTGTCTGAACAAATTCCATGACAAATCATCATGCCAGTGTTGCATTATGCTGTCTGTTCAGTACAAACAATGCAGATCAGAGCTGTGAAGTAATTTGGTTAATATCCACATTTACTGCAACTTTTTGTCACAGATAGCAGACCCTGTAAGCATGACAGTCATGGGGCAATAGAAATCAAGAATCTTTTTGGTGGGCTAAGGAAAGCGTATTACCATGTAACTGTTGCTTCCTGATAAATGAGTAATTTAAATGAGCAGTTACCAAGAGCAAACCACAGCCCTTTCAGGACCAAACCTGAATCCTCCTAGAACTCGTTCTAGCTCTACATGCACTAGTCTGGTGCAGTGCAAAACTTTAGCCCTTCATTTCAGTTATTTAATGCTGATTTGTAATAGTGACTTTTAGCAGTGGGAAGCTTCCAGTACATGCTACTTGTTTCAATGATACTGCAACATACTTGCAGCCTATTCTGGAGTAGTCATGGCTGTAGGTCTGCTGTTTCCGCACCTGGAACTCTGGTGTACTCATCACCCTGTAACTCATCCCCATAGAGTGACGATGCCATAAAGGCAATAACAAAGCATGTTTTAAGTGAGGTATACCAATCCCCTTTACACTCCTTTTCTTAATCCCCTAAGCAATGAATTATACAGATTAAAAAAAAAAAAAAAAGTATGAAGGCACTTCAGCAGAGCTTGTAAGCTCTTACTTTACCTCAAGGCAGGACACAGAGGGACAAGAAACTTGTTTTAACTGTGTTTTAAAAATGTTGAGTTGGTCAGTGTTACCAAGTATACTTGGAAATACGTAATCAGTCTTCTTCAGGCTCATGCCAGCCTTTTCAGTGTTTGCTGGGCTTCTAGGGTCATTCACAGAAGAAAATGGTCCATGATTGATTCATGGAGTAGCATCAAAACTAGTGCAGAACCTGTGTGAGTATTAAGGCAGAGGCATGACATACAGGAACAGCTCAGGAACTGCACTTGTGTTCAAACCACACTACTGAACCAATTTCCAAATGCAAAAGCAACACAGAGGGGCCCTAAAAGCATACTGTACCATGACCATTGTACAATGTGAACAAGAACGGGTTGTTCTTACTATATAATTTCCCCTCTATTATTAGTCTGGCTTCGTAAGACTTGAAAAATCGACTGATAAACTGTAGCACTATTATTTTGAACTTTTTTTTTCAGGGGGATTTTTACTGAAACAGTTGTTTGTCACATGGATAATAAGGGTGTTATTCCAGTTAAGGATCACCTAATGACTGAAACTACACTGCACAACAGAAGCAGAAACTTACACATTAATGTTATACCAGTTTCCAGACAGGAAAATTTTAGGTGAACAACTTGGAGTTGTTTGCAGATAGCAGCTGATTGCTAGAATCTGGAACACGGTCAGATCATGAATGCAGCTATCCACCACACGGATAGAAAGAGAGCAAAGCATTACAGGCATAATATAAAGAAATACTGTGGCTACAAAGATCAACTGAAAGCATTTTCAATCCCTAATTATGCTACCTACCTATTTAAAGTCATAAATAATACTGTTTTTAAAAAAAAAAAATCTACATCTTGTTTCTAGTTTTATCTGGCAAAGCCAGAAACAGCAACATGCTTGTGTTAAGCAATAATTCCAGATGATGGGTACCTTTCTGGTGCAAAGCAGGGGTTAAAGAGCAGATATTACAAATCTGAGTGACAGCTCATGATTTAGAATTTGCTCTTGGCATTAGCAGCTTGTACAACTACTGAGTTTGCTGCTGTGGTCCAAACCCTAGGCCTGCTTCTCACCCACTTCTTCCTACTAGACATTCATGCAGCTGCGACAGTACCTCAAAGGAGCAGGAAAGTACTTATCTGCACAAACACCTAGTCAGAATATGGTGTTGATTGTGATGCTGGTGGGACAATCATGCATTTGGAGGGTTCACAGTTCTGCCTATCACCACTTGCTGACGTATGGTTATGATGGCCTGTCTCTTGCCGTCCCACCTGCACAGTACTGCTTTGTGGCCTCAGATTTGTCACCACCAGTGACCTACACCAGTCCAGAGAAAACCAGCTGGTCAGGTAAGTTTTCACAACCTAGGGCTACAACACTGGTGGTAACTTTTCTTGCCACTGACTGCTTTGGTGCATTCATTGCCAGCAATGGATACAGCACCAGCACATTCCCACTCCTGACATGAATGTTCTAAAGACTGAAACATGCATGTCTAAAATATCTGTAACTAACCACTGGCCATGATTCCTCAATGAATTATTTTAGCAACCCTAATACAAATATACTGTACAGAAAAAGATACAGTATGGTTGAAAGCCCACAGCATCTCGTGGGTGCTTTACCACAGCTTCAGAGTTATACTGTAATGAGCTAAGTTCAAGTCTTTCACTTGAGAACAGTACAAGACGACTCCATGAGGCACTGCCCCTGTGAAGGAATTGTTTTCATTGCATTGAATTGCATTGCATTGAATGGTTACCAGTAGAGTGTCCAGTTGCTTTTCCTCTAGCTTCTTTGGGAGTATCCTATCCCATGGAAAAGGAAGTTTGCATTCTGCTCATCATGTCTTTGAAGAAATTGGCTCACACACAACTTTCTTTTACCTTCTCATCTTGCAGGAAGGAGTTAAGGATTGCAATATCTACCACAGTCTGGTTTTTGTGCAATGACAGGTCCTTAGTATGGTCGTCGTCACTTTGGTCCTTAGCAAAATTTACAAAAACCTGCAAGAAAAAAGGCCATGTCACATACCACCATAGTATTTCATTAATTCATGGCATTTTAAGCACTGGGCATCCTGAAATAGTCCTGGGATTCAGTACTCTCCTTTGTTTAAATGCCCTTTTAAGACAGGTCAATAAATTGGTGGATTTACTCCTACCTCTGCAAAAGAAACTTTTGGCATCCAGGCTACTACGAACTTACTTGGTCAAGTGTGGTCTGAGAAACGGAGTAGTCTTCTATGTGGAGTCTCTTTTTGTTCTGGGAGAGAATACTGAATATTTTGGCCAGGGAGGATGGTGAAGAGGGAAGTTGGTACTGCAGCATATTCCGATGTTTTTCCTTCAGGACGCTTCCAGGGAAGGCATGCCCAAAGAACTCCTCAACAGGCTTCAGGTCTGGGTTTGCCCCTGCAATTCTCACCACTATGGTGTAACCGTCTCCAAACCTGCAAACAAAAATGTCAGCACAAGAGTTAAGTGCTTCTGAAACACAAGTGAGGCTAAAAATCTAGCAGCGCTTCCCATAGTCAGAATAGCAATGGAAATGCTGCACGAGGAACTAAGCCTCACTGCATCTCCCTAAAAATGCAAGCAACTCTGGTGTAAGCGAAAACACCTACCTGTTCTTTAGATGCTGGACACTGCCCAGGCACCTAAATCGCCCATTGACCATTATCGCCATTCGAGTGCACAGGGCTTCACATTCTTCCATGCTGCAGGTAGAAATAACTTCATTAGTACTGCAAACAGCATTGAAGGCTGAGCCCTGGCAGATGTCAAAGCCAGTGCATGACACCAGTGGGCTGCTACTTACCTGTGAGATGTGAGCACCACTGATCTCCCCTCCTTGATTACACTCAGAGCGCAGTTCCACAAGAAACGACGTGCTTTGGGATCCATCCCTGTTGTTGGCTCATCCTGCAGAATGTACACAAAAAAACAATTACACTGCTACATTCTACAGACAAATACCTCGTCTTTGAAATAACCTGTCCATTCTAGTTATGGAAGCATTGAAAAGAAACAAGTTTGACTCATTTTCTAAATGAGAAAATAATTTATGCTCCAGATTTTAAGTTAGTCTTCATTTGAACTTGTTTTTCTGTTTTGCAAGAAAAACATTGATGAGCAAAAGTTGCAGACTCACCAGGAACACCACAGGTGGCCCTCCAATGAGGGCAATGGCTGTGGAAAGCTTGCGTCTGTTCCCTCCACTGTAATTCCCAGCGTATTTTTCTCCGTATTTCACAAGGCCCAGTTTCCGAATTGCCCACTCGCCAACCTATGACAGACAGCACACCACCACCTTGAATCAAGCGCAGCAATATCTGCACGGAGAGATTTTTCTTACAAGCTTTGGCTTCAAAAGCAGCTTTCAGAAGGGCCATTCATCTGAGGATCTAATGTGGAGCTGGTGAGAACATCACATGGAAGAACTTGGCAGCAATCTTAGGAGGAGCTTGCAGGTTTCACCCATCATGTCTACCCTCACAGAAGGATACAAGCGCCTTGGACATACCCTAGATATCATCTACCTGCAGCACCCAGGTGTCATTCAGTAAAAACTGTTAATTCCAGGAAACAGAACAGAGAAAGGTGATGCATGGTACTGGCAGCTGTCATCAATTGCCTAAAGACTATCATTGTAACCTCATGTTAACACTTGACACCAAGTGAGGTTCTGCATGACCTGCAGCCCTTAAGTTCTTAAAGGAAGAAAGTTATTTAGTGGAGAAGCGCATTCACTATGCGAACATAGGACCTAAATTATCTGACCTTCCATTTAGTACACTTTTCCAGGCAACACTGAAAAAACATGGCAACTCTTGGGTTGCCCTGAAGGAAAGGGGGGCAGTTTCACCACACAGTATCTTCAACAGCTTCACATCATGGCATTACATGAGTTGCAGGGAGGGTGCATGCAAGCAAGAACTTTTGAGTTGGTCACTGGGGTGGGTCCCATGGTATTTCATTTACCTTGCAGACTTCTTTCTCTGGAACACCTCTCAGGAGTGCAAAGAACTCCAAGTGCTCTCGCCCTGTCAGCAGTTCATTAACAGCATCAAACTGTGGGCAGTAGCCCATGTTCTGATGGACTTCTTGGATGTTGGACAAGATACTGTAAAAGAAAAAACCCCTTTGTTAGGATTTAATGAGCACATGCTGCTATTTTAGCTGTTAAAACAGTGTGAAACCGTGTTTCTGGAATCACTGATCTAACAAAAATACAGGATCCTAAGTCCATCTTGATCAAGTTACTCTTTATCTCTCTCCCTTTTCCCCTTCTTTTTTTTTTAAAAAAAGACATTTAAATGTCGAAGAGCTGTTATTCAGAAATGACTACCAGACTAAATCAGCTTTCCTAAGCCACTGAAGTACTTTACCAGATTTGTACAAGGGCTGAAACAAATGCCAGGAGCTGTAAACAGGAAAAGTGGAAGAGAGTTTTGATGTGGGAAAAAAGCTGTTAAAACTGGAGGAGAAAGCAGAGAAAAGATGCATTGTCTTTCACCTGTTTCCTTTGAGGAAAGCTTCTCCTCCCGTCACATCTGTATCTCCAGTTAGCATCTTAAAAGTGGATGACTTGCCAGCACCATTTACTCCCAGGAGTCCAAAGCACTGGGGATATAAATGAGCACAGTGTATTTGAGAACAGGATCCAGCTGCATCATTTTCAGCACTAACAAGATGGGAAGAAGCAAACTTGACCTTCAGGACATCGAGAGGGACTCAAGTCCATTTTCAGAAAAAAAAAAACAACTTCTGAGCTTTTATTTTAAGTATAAACCTTTAGGCTGGGAAGATGACGGAACTGTGGTGTCACCTTGATACATTGTCACTGCAGTTTATCTGTGCCAAACCATGCATACTGGAGTTTGGCCTCTAGTCCCAGACACTCAGAGTTAAGTATCTTCTTCAAAGGCAGAGAGACAGAATCAGAAACAGCTTCAGCTTCTAATCTCCTTTGGTGTAATTTGAACATTCATCTGGTTTTGATCTTACTCTACCCTGTGCTGTCTTGTGGCTCTTAAACACTGCAGTAATAGCAAAACAATGCATTAGACAAATAAGCTTACCTCTCCAGGTGGGATTCCAACACAGATCCTATCAACTGCTGGTTTTCTCTTCATTCTGTAAATCTGAAACCGTAAGAAAAAAGAATGAGAAGGACAATGCCAAAGAATTCTAATTAGAGCCGTACATATTCAACGCTCCCAACACAATCCCCACTAAATTCCTCTGATAAGGCACAGTGAACGGCATAGTTTTGTGTCAAAAAGTACGAATGCAGGAGTTCTGTCACCTTGGTTAGCTCCTTGATTTCCAAAATGTCACTCTGTCCTCCTCCACTAATTATCCTCTGCCTCTCTCTGGTTACATCCTCATCTTCATCATTCACAGGAGGCAGCTTGGCATAGACAGGCCTGAAGAAAGCAACATGATAAAAGCCTTAGCAGAAGATGACAGGGCCTTCACAGGTAATATTCTCCCCATTTCATAGGTGACACCAATGAAAACTTCACCTGCCTGTAGCAGTGCAGAAAGGACAACCTACCTGGGTTTGATGAAGAACCTGTACTGGATGAGCACTGTGATGAGAAAAAAGACAACGCCCTCTACTGCCATGGCAAAGAGATTCCTTCCCACCAGGTCCCATGACAGAGGGGACACAAAACGATCCTCTCCTGCCAAAATGAGATTAAAAGCACAATCACTTTTCCAGAGCAAGGGCAGCGGGCTAGCATTTCTTCCAGCAAAGCTCACCAAGTTGGGCATTGGGCACTGGGACAACTGGTGATCACCTAGTTGCAGGAGGGAAGGGTTAGACCACACAAGGGGCCAGATGTAGCTGCATGCACATTTCTTACTGTAGCAAAGCTGGGACTCAGGCCCAGAGACATCCGTCTGCCAAAGAGCTAGCCCACCCTTCCAAAATTTTAGTGAAGCACAGAAAGACTATGACTCAGACCTGGCATCTGCATGCCAGAAAAAAAAAATATCCAGCTTTCCAGAACCTTAGCCACTCCTTACACTAGGCCTAATGATTGCCACACAATTGCCTTTATGCATATTTATTTAGTACTCTCAACTCAAAACTCTTCGGATCTATCTACCAGTTTCTCTTAACAACTTAAAGTGGAAGGCTATGAAGACTTGCCATGTTGATCAGATCTGTGCTGCAAAGTGTGCACTTTCAGTTCCTGAAAAGTTCAAGGAGCTCATCTGGAGCAGACTAGAGATTTCTCCGTTCCTTTCAGGCCATTGTCTCTGTGATACACAATTTCACTTACCAAACCTCTCCAGAGCATCAGCCATAGCCTGGTTTTTCACCATGTCAATGAGTCCCCGCCCCAGGCAGAAGTGGGGGAAGATGAGGAAGACAGACTTTAGGATGTCATTGATGTCCTTCAGCTTCTGTTAAGAAAAAATCAAGTGCCAGTGAGCCAGCTGAGCAGAAAGCAGCCACCACCTCCCAAGGGTGATCCACGTTGTCACTGACCCCACCATCCCTTCCCCAACACTGCAGCCCCACAAAAATTCAAGGATTAGAAACATTCTCCCAAAATCCAGGGCCCTGGCTCCTCTGGACAGTCAGTGTTGTTGTGCTGCTCACGATGCTATTAACACAAGCAAACTGCAACAAAAGGTTTTTCCAAACACTCACAGTCTAAAAGGCAGTGTCTGCAAACAATGATATGCAAAAAGGCTACAGCCTGAGGACACAGGGAAGTTGAGCTTGCTCAGTCTGATGATGTCAGTGGCTGTAGGGAGCTCCTTCCTGTTGGAAGCTCTAATATTTTCCTTTGTTGTCTTCCAGTTGGCTTAGCCCATGGATTGAACTGACAGCAGCCTGAGTGTTCCTGTTCTGCCAGGTACTCATCTTTAAGCACGTACTCATTTTTACTGAGCTAGAACTGGCTTTGCAACAAAAGGACTGCGTCATCATCATCAAGGACTGTGTCCTTATGCCCACAGGAAGAGGTACAATCAACAAGTAACTCCCATGGTGTCTCCTGAGGCTCCTCCCACAAGGAACACTTCACACCAGTGCGGGTCAAACAGGGATTGCTAAGACATCTTGTGTTGTGTACAAGCATGAGAGAAACTTGTACCTTTCCCAGCAGGCATCTGGTGTTGAAACACTGAAGTGTGTAAGCTCCCCAACATAGCTAGAGAGGTATCTACAATAGGAGGCAAAATTGAGGGCAACTAAATGGTTGGGTGATTAAATGGCCTTAGAGTAGATGGAAAATGCCCTTCATTAGGAACATACAAGAAATTCCATTTGAACATTAGAAAATTCTTTCTGTTGTTTTTTTTTTTGACCCTAAGAATGACTGAGAAGTGGAAAAGGCTGTCCAGAGAGACTGTGGAGTCTCTCTCTGGAAATGTTAAAATCTGATGGCCCTGAGGAACCTGCTTGTAGTTGTTTGACATTGGTCCCCCACTACCAAAAACCAGGCCATGCAAACCCAATACACTGCTGTAGCTGATCCTGCTCAGAGGTTGAATTAGACAATCTCCGGAGGTCCTTCCCTACCTTAACTACTCTGTAAGCATTTCTAAAGGGCGCTTTAACCCATTTCCACCAGAACCTGTGTTTAAACTGCTGCTGAAGCTAACGGGTACAGGCCAGGGCATAGCTTTTCTGGAGAACTGGCTGCTAAAGGCAACATGGAACCAACATGAAACTACATTGTAGCAGCACAACACAGCGAGGAGCCTCTGGAAAAACATACATCGTTGGTGAAGAGCTCCAGGACAAAGGTGGCCACACTCCCATTGATGCCAATGAAAAGATTCACACTGGTCAGCACAACATATGCCGTGCTGGGGATTTTGAACACGAAGGAGGCTGGATACATGAGAGGGGTGATGGACCACCTGGCAAGAAAAAAGGCGGCAACATCAGGTGAGAACCTTCCAAGTCTAAGAGCCTTCCCAGTCATCCTCTGATGAGAGTTCCCTTACCCATAGAGAAACAGAAGAAGAGCCAGCACAGGCAAGTTGGAGGAGGATACATAGGACTTCTGTTGGAAGCAGATGAAGATGATGACAACTAGTGTAGCTGGAACAATGTAGTTGCACTGGAAGGTGAAAAACATGACCTTAGGTTTCTTTCCAGATGACATAAAAAAACCATGTTTTTCTGCTCTAATCCAATAGTGTTCATAACTCTTCAGTGTTCCCAAAGCTGTTTTCAATGGGAGACTCTTAAAAGTGCCATATGTGTGAACCATAATACAGTGCACATGAATTTACATTTCTTGGTCCCTCTGGAAGTAGTCAGTAGACTCTCAGAGGTTCTGGACACCACAGGCTGAAAAAACCTGCTTTGGACAGAGCAGAACAAGGGGCTACACAAACAAACATTTTTAGGCAAGTATTTTAGAGTGACATAATAAATGCTAATGATTGAGCTTATCATTGTCCTCCCATCCTCTGTTGTATTCCTTGACCCACTGAGATGAACCACTGCCCCATGAGAGTAAACACAAAAGTCATGGTCACAGTTGTTATTCACTGAAATAATGTGGTGCCCACTGGCCCAAACTGCACTTTGCACTTCAAGACACCCTAGAAAAACAAAATGGAGGATAGTTTAGCCCAGCCTAAGTCCTTACCATATCCCACACAAAGTTGGCCAGCCAGTAGATCACAGGCTTCACACCACTGATGAACTGCAAGTGCTTAGCCTTGCTGACACGTTCCTGAATAAGGAAAACCACAAAGCTGGCAGGAACAAAGGACATGGCAAAGATCACACAGATGGAGACGAGGACATCCACAGAGGTGGTCATCCTGGACAAAAAAAAGGAAGAAAGCAAACTGTTTGTATGCTGGTGCTGGCTCCTTTGAGATGAAATGAGGCAGCTCATGAGCGTAGGGGCAGAAACTAGGTTCTTCTGCTGTCCTTATTTTTTCCTTCTACTCAGAATTCTGAGTAAAGGATTACCACGAAAGATTCTCTTAACTGCACAGTTCTTCTCCAGCCACATAGCAAAGGAAACATACACAGTCTGTTGGCATCTCAAGGACAGCATCACAACCTGGAGACTGGTAAGTAACTTCATTATAACAGACTGCTTTCTGCTTTCCTCATCACCACTATTGCTTATCCACTTTGTTTCCCACACTTCCTGGGGTTGTTGGGGGTTTGTCTTTTTTTGATGTTGTTTCAAAGTTCAGAGGTTTCTGCCCATCATCTGCCACTGTTTTATGGACTGAAGGTTGTATATGCACACAGATTATGAATCCTGACTCTGATTGTAGTGGGAGTGGAGTAATCAATGCTTCAGTGAAGTAAACCTTGTGCATTACTGCGTCCCCCAGCTTGAGACAGTGGGCAAAACTGAACAGCACCTGTTAGTGGTTCCTAGTCAAATGGTGGGGAGAAAAGAATGACCATATTCATGGTGAGACACCTTTCTGAAGGTGGCTGAGAAGAATTTCCTAAAGAGGCAGAAGGTCTGATTTCTAGAAAGGTCTGGTTCTTGGAAACTGCAGCTTCTGGGGGGACTCAAAGATAGAGAAAGTTTGTACAGAAGTGCTGCTCCACAGCAAGTTCTCAGCAGCACAGGTTGCCACCTGCCCAGACTAGAGAAAATAAGGCCTGCATGTTAGAGCCCAAATGGCAGAGGCCACTGGCTGTCCACCAAGTGAGGACAAAACCTCCATGTTACCTGTTTCCTGTCATCAGCAATGAACCCAAACCCGTCCATATTCATGTCACAACTTACAGGGCTACTTCAGAGAGCTGCTGCTTGGTTAGGTTGAGTGGGTGATTGAAGGCAGTGATCCCATAAGCACTGGGGTTTTCACCCTGCTGGAGGTTGGCCCGAAGGATGGCATTGTTGATCACATTCACAAAGGATGCAATGGCATGCCAGCCCTTGTTATTAAACCACACCTACAAGACACCACATCAGCATCAGAAAGGCACCAGGTACATCAGCTACCCAAAAGCTTCCTAAGCCCTGCAGGACATCCCTTCCTCTATTGAAGGCACTTAATTTCTTTCCACCTCCTTCCAGCTAGCCTGCTGAGGGGCAGAACATACAGTTTAATCAATAAGCACAAGAGGCTGCTGGAAGCTATCACTGATCCAGCACTTAAGTCCTTTTGGCACTTAGGCCTAGACTCCACAGGAGAAACAGATTTTGAGGAAACCCACAGAAAACTACAAGCTACATCTACTTCACTAGCAAATACAGAGAATTCTGGTCTACACAGTTTTCCAATACAAACTGCTGTGACTCCAGGTCACCAGAGCTTCAAATAGCAGGCACAGAAGTGAGGATTGGTTAATTTACCTTCACATTGTTCTTTGTATCCAGGCCCTTCATGAAACTTGATAAGCTGTTGAGAAATCGATCACCAGAACTCCCCTGCAAACAGCAAAGAGACAGTTACTTCCCCTCTAAGAAAATCTTAATTCATGCCCTGGGGTCTAGCAGAGGCTACACAATGTTTTTCACAGCTCTGACACGTTTCTTTCAATTCAACAGCCTCTACCCACCAAAGTGGAGGTGGTAAGCAGGCTGAATGACTGCAGCTTCCCTCCACCCTTTCATTTCTGCAGTCTCACCAGTAAGAGAGGTCAGTCTCACGCCTACTTTTTTCCCAGCAAAACGTATTAACCAAAGTTGCAGGCAACCTTCAGAGACATTGCAGCCCACAGGCTGGCAAGTCTCAGAGGAAAACAGTGGCAAAAATTCTCTTCTGAGACTCAGCACAGGAAGGTTCAACTGAGGTTTTGAAGATGGCAGTGACCATTTGTTAATTCCTCAAGACAACCCACCCTGTCCTGGAACAAAACATTCAGATGTCTGCAATCCCCACCAGCTTGCAACTGGTGTTGGGCAGAACCCACATCAGCAACGTGGGCTGGGTAAGCTTCAGCTGAGCATGACTTCAAGCCTTCTGCTACTCCCAGACAACAGCCTGGGAGATCCCAGCTCAGAGGTAGTGGGGAGAAGTCACTGGACACAGCTAACATACACATGATCCTCATTTTATGGCTTCCAAGTCATCTCCCAAGTAACAAAGAGTCAATATTAGTGCGTCCTGGGTTTATGGGGGACAACTGCTCACCTGTGCCAGCTCCAAGATTTTCTTCACCTGTTTAATGGCATCAGTGACTTCATGGCTTGGAGGAAGCACAAGGGAACTGCTGGCTCCCAAGGAAAAGCCACCATACCTGAAAGTTCAGATAGAAAGTGATGCTAAGACATGACTATTCATTGACCTCCAGAAAATGCCACTCCTGATCTGTGTCCATGTGTCTCCTCTTCCTGCATACACCCAAGGCTACTGTCTCCACTCTTACATGAAGGGATGACTTTTTTTTTCCTACATGGTTGCTTAGCCATGAAGTCCTCTACTCTCTGTTTCTGGAGTTAAATACTCCTATCACGATTCCTCAGCATGCTGTCCATTTAATAAAGGCATCTATTCTCTGCTGCAGACGAAGCAGCACATCTCCCTGCTGCCCTTGCTTGGAAGAACAGCACCTCCCAGGATAGAGTACCAGCATGCTGATCATGAAAATCTTCAAGACTGCTCTCTGCATAAAGCAAACATGCTGTCCAATGCTCTGGGGTCATCCCAGTTTATCCTTAAACATCTTCCTCCAACATCTGGCAGTTAAGAGTCATATAACACAAACTGCAAAGCAGGGTGGATGCGTCCTGCTTAATACTGTGCTCAAGGTTTAGTGGACACATACAAGCTAAAGAAAAGGCAGTAACTCACCTGAACTCATTCACCCAGACTTTATTCTTTAAGCTGCGGAGAGAAAAAAGAGTTGATGTGTAATACATGGAACCAGAGGAGAGACAGACCTAAAAGCTGCAGGTGCTTGGCCAGGGAAAAGAGTGCAATAGCCTCTCACATATGATATTGGTCCCACCATTCCCCTTCAGTGTAATCCTTAGGGCTGGTGCCCAGACTTTCCCCATAATCTGACCTGACTGTGAGGGTCAGGACACAGCATCACTAACAAAGCAGAAGCATCACTTGAGCTGAGGATCAGGGCTATCAGGACCTGAGTGAATTTCACGCACTACTGAAGAGTTTGGGCTGCTCAGGCTTATTCCCCTGATCTGTGCATCCCCCATAGAGCAAGCAGTGTTTGGTGGGGAGAGAAGAGAGAGTGTTCAACAGCTACCTTTTCCCAATGATCTGTGCGTAGGTCTTCACTAGGTAGTCTGATATATTGCGGCCTGTCAGATTCTGGAGGATGTCGGCTGTGTCTTGCTCACGCTGGTGTCACCAGGGAAAACACAGATAAATGCCCATCAGAAAACACAGATGCTGAGTGAAATAAATCTTGTGCAATGCTGCACGCAGGAATCACACCTCGCCACCACTCTGCTCCTCATGAGCATTCCTCACTGCAGTCCCATTGAGCTCCCTCCTACCTGTGGGGGTGGCAGCCCGCCTGCACCAGGGGGGCACACAGGCAGCATCTTCTTGATCTTCTCACTGCTGCACTCGCAAGATGGGGAAGGGTTCTCCATGCTCCAGTTGCCTTTCAAGAAGATGTCCAGGACTGACTCTGGGACTGAAGCAGTAGTCCATTCCTTCTGCCCCACAGTACAAGGAGTGTCTCTGCATTTGGAAAGAGGCAAGACAAAACCAGTTTTTGAGACAAATATGGTGGTCTTTGCTTACAAGACATTTAAAGATCAAACTCCACAGTCCCCAGAAGAGGAAGTGTGTTGCTCAAAGGAACTTGACCTCACCGAAACAAACAGCTCAGAGCAACAGATCAGACTCTGCAGCTTTTAACAGACCCCACTGCCAATGAAACTGAGGCTGGCCAACACTGAGTGGTGCCAGACACTCCCCTCTTTGCATTATAGTTAAATGCTTTGTTACAGCCAGTCCCAGCAGGCACAGTGTCCAGAGTTCAGGGAGCATCTGGAGAATGCTCTTAGTCACATGGTTTAGTTCAAAGTAGTCCTGTGAGGAGCAGACAGCTGGACTCTGTGATTCTCATGGGTCTCTTCCAACTTGAGATATCCTATGATTCTAAGATCACAGCAGACAGTCGTCTTGGATAACTCCTTGGATAATATTTCTGCCTTTGGGGCATCAAAACACTGCTGTTCCCCAAGGCAGCAGTGGGCAGCTTTTTCCCCACAGCCCATTGGTGGAATAACTCGGCTTTCATGCCTGTTATGAAAGACGCAGATTACTTTCCACCACTGGCCAGTATATCCGACACCTTGCCTCCCTTCCCATCATCCTGTGAACATGAGCTGCAGTTCTTCTGGACACACCATCTTGGACTCTTGGAGTGTATACCTCTTCTGCACTCACAGACTAGATCTTCAGTGACTTGCCCAAGGCCATGCACCAAGCCAGGTGGCAGAGCTAGGAAACAACACAAATCCTGTCCGGCTCTCCACTCCTTCTGCTGGTGTTTGTGGGGTGCTAACTTAGGTTTCTAATGCAGCTGGAAACAAAGAATTATGGGGTAGGAATAGCTACAGTCAACAACATACAGCAACCTAAATAGGTCCTTTACCATGTTCAGGACCGAACAATAATTTGAGTCATTTGCTCTCTCTTTTCCACCCCCGTCAGCAAGGATGTGCACTCAAACCTCACTCCCTCACCAAACCGAGGACTGGCAACTTTTAAAAAGGTTCTGAGCAGAAAAACTGAATGTAATTACATCTCTTTTAGCTTAAATCCTTCTCTGGCTGTGCATTACTATCATTTCCTAAAGCCAGCTAGAACTACCAGGAATCTGCTTCCTGTTCCCAGACCAGAGTTCTACTTACGGGATGGAATGTCCCTGCATACAGCGTGTCCCAAACCCAGGCTTATCAAGAAGGGCATCCAACAGCTTGTGAGTGCCTGCATCTTCTGGAGCATCGTTGCTATGGGAACAGCAGAAAAACACTATCAGTCAGTGTGATAACAAACACACAGCAAAAGCAGCAACAGGGTAAGGCCAAGCACACATTGAAAGGAAAAGGTGGGGGGGGGGATTTTCCTGTGAAGAATGCTTGGCGTGAGAGCACACACACATTCCCAGTCTTTGTACACGGTATTAGGAGAGTCCTAGCACCACTCAGAAATGGATATGGCCTTGCCTGTACTTGGAGCTGGCATTTAAAGGTCAAAGAAGAAAACACCAGGACCCTCTTTTAAAATGTGCTTCTGAAATAAGCACAAAACCCAAAACAACCTGTTAAGGAACTCAGTAACTCAAGTTTGCAAGGAAGAGAAATTACAGGCCACACAAAACATACCTAATAAAAGTGTACTGCTCATCATACATCCAGGGTTGTAATTCCAGGCTCGGATACTTCCCAAAAGGAGGAACAATCAGGCTGAACATGAGAGCAATACACACAAAGACAGCTGGCAGCACAATCTGAAATTGCAAGGAAAGAGCAAGTCCTTTTTAAAGCAGATGTTTCCAGAGGCATCAGGAGTTACATATGAATCACTTACTGGATCAAAAATTTTCCAAAGATTCCCAAGAATACGTCTGCTGTTTACACCAAAGCAGTGCTAGACACCAAGATCTATCTTGGCATTCAATCAGGGGATTCACTTCAGATGCACAGGATTTAGCCTGAAAATGCTGTTCTCAAGGGCAAAATTACATTCTACTGTGCAAGAATACTGTAGCCACCTCGTTCGTCATGCAACTCCTCTCACTTGAACAGGCCTCCTTCTGCCCACATGTGTAGTGAAGGCTAATTTTGATTATCTGCATTCCCTTGAGGTTTTCAGCCCACCATCAACTCAGACTAAAATACTGAGCTGTCCCTGCTGAGGGACTCTGCTCATGCTGGATGCTCTCACCTGGGCAAAGAAGCCCTTCCGGCTTCTCTTGGCAATGAGCATCCTCTTCCACAACAGAGCCATGAACTGCTGCTGGGTGAGCTTCCAGCCCTTCATCTGGTAAGAGCCTTTCCCATCCATGCCACTGAGAAGGTCTGTCTCTCTGGATTCTGCTAGCAAGAAGAAATGACCCTCATTCAAAAGTTCAGAGATGCTCTCTGTGCTGAAGACACAAGGTGATGGCTGGAGCAGCCACTCTCACTCATCAAGAAAAAAAAAAAAGGCACAGTGAGCAGCAATAACAACAGAAATGTACATGAATGTATTTTCTCCCTTATCTCCAAGCCTTGAATTGGGAGAACTGAGCAGGCTGTGCATCCTGCACTGTCCACTGTTCCTAAAGACAAATACGTCACCAATCCTCCGGCAGTCTCAGCCTTCAGATCCACAGTACTTATAATATGAAAGAGCATCAACAAGAAGAAAACAGGTTTGAACCCTAGCAATACCTGGATCTATGTCTGAGTCATTAGGATCAAATGCATCATCTTCTGTAAATGGACGAAGGCAGCTCTGTCTGTCTCCAAACACGCGTCTGTTCCTTCTAGCTGGCAACGTCCCATCTGAAAATAATGCAGTTACGGTTATCTGAACTGCTTCAGTTAATGTCCAGTTAGTCCCAGAAAAACCAAAGCAATAGCATTTTCATTTTACATGTCTTCCATTTGCAAACTGAAGAGCTGATCTGGAGTGACTTCATTGCAGCTAAAAGCAAAACCAAGACAGTCAGTCTGCAGTGCTTCATGTTTTCTGCACCATACTTTGTGTGATGTCCCAGAAACTCCTTCTAGTGCACATGACACCTTTTTTTCCCCCAGGGAAACAGCAGGCTGCTCTCGTTTTAAGTAAACTCTCACTTGACATATGAGAGTCACATGTAGCCGTATGACAAGTGCAATTTGCTGTTATGAGCACTTAGTGCAGTGATCCTCTCTCAGAAAGAGAAAGTAATTTGGACCCTCCTGTGGTCTGATGTGTCAGGAGTTTTTCAGAGCAGACAACAGTGTCAGTCAAGTAATTTGCAATATACTCAAACACTAGAAACTCTTCACTATTACAAAATAAACACACTACCACTGAGTCAATTGATGTGTACAGCAAATAAAATCATGCATTAAATACACTAAAAAGCATGCATTAAACCCAGCTACTTCAGGTCATTCAAAATACTAGGACAGAAGAGCTTTAATTCAGTCTCAAACAGCATCTGTCACACTTTGGCATGTGTCACTTCTATAGGGGACAACTATACCCACCTGAGGTTTCTGCATCCACACCACTATCATCAGCCACTTTCAGGAAGATCTGAAAAGGAATGGTAAGTGTCAATGAAGATCAAAAGAGGAGAGATATTGTGGGTACTGCTTCAGAAGATGCCACCAGAGAACAGAAGACTGACAGGTGCAACAAGATAACAGAGGATACTGAGTTCATCCTCTGCATGATGGAGATACAGACTTTGTGGCCTCTCTCCAGTTTCCAGGCGCCAGCCTGTTACCAGCTGTTGCCCCTTTCCAATGTCAGTTCTTGGAGCATCTCAAACATGAGCTCTTTCCCATGTCTCAGAAACAGACCTAGTAACTAAACTTGGAGAATCTCTTTTTTCCCCATGTCCAACAGTGGTCACACTCTTGCTTGAATAGGCACCTTCATGGAGCTTGACCCATGGGCTCTCCTAAACTAGAAATAACCCGTTTTCAAATCGCAGATAACAACCAAGGTCTTCACAGCTGTGAAGGACCTGGAGGGCAACATCAGTAAGTGACAACACCACCGTTTCAGTTTCCCTTGTCATCCTTTAAAGATAAACAAATAAAGACATTCCACACAGAGATAAAGTGCATGATACTTCTGTGATAAAAAGGGAGACTTGGCAGCTGGAACACAGTCACATGGAACAAACCCTGAAACCATAAAAACATCCCTGACAAGGACATATGTCTCAATTTTTTATGTAATGGATGGTGTCCAGTACTGAAATGTATGTTTTCAGTTAACTGCAACACAAAGCATCCCTAAAAATAACACAGACATTAGAAGCCAAATCAGGGGCCAACCCACACATGACATCTCAGCAAAGTGCAACTGAGTACACAGGACCTGTCCATGCTTGTCTGTACCACATTTCAGTTTTTAATGCACACCTCTATGAGCACACACTTACACAGGGCAGAAGACAATCCATTTTGCAGAGGAATGCAAAGCTGCCTGTTCCATAAATTTTTACAGGAAGCAATAAGGCTTCATCTCATTCTTAATTCTGCCATGATTTATTTTGCCTCGTTTAAGACAGAAGAATCACCAGCTCACTAACCTCCTCCAGAGTTGTTTCGGAGATGCCGTAGCTGGAAATGCCAAGATCGGAAAGACGGTCATCAATTTCGTGGAACAGCTCCACAAAAGCTCCCTCTTTAGCGGCTTTGTATGGCAAGACATAGGTTAGTTCATGGCCTATGTCCTCTACTAGTCTTGCCTCAGAAACATGCTTCGTAATGAGATTTGAAATTGCAGAGACATCTAGAAAAACCAAATGTAAAAGATAGCTTTGTTCTGGTTACTGCTCATTATGTGGAAAAAAGAGCTCAGCCTGAAAAATCTTGCCAGAAGAAAAGGAGGACAAATGGGACATCTCTGGAAAGAAGCTCATTTCCATGAAAAGTCTCATTTCTTTTTAATTTACTACAAGCCTGGATAAAAGCCTGGACTCAAGCCTGGCTATACTTTTTATGTGCAGAACTTGGGAGAGCTTTTACATGCTACTGGAAGACCTGCAAAGCATTGATGTAGAGTTCACCAGCATTACATATGAGTAACAGGCCAAGCAACTACATAGTCTTTGCTTGTTAATTCTTGGGACAGCCTGAATTCAAAACGGCTTACTCAAGAAAAGCATTCCAATATTTACCGATTTTAAAATACCATTGCTGTGAATTTAATAATTGTCCAAGACTGTAGCTACATAGGGGCAGCAAGGTTAAGGCAGCTGTCCAAGGTGAACTACAGAGCAATGTCAACTGGGATTCAATCTTAAATTCTTTGCCAAGCCTCACCTATTGTCAGTGTGTCACTTTCATGGTCACTGCCAAGGCCAGCATCAGAACTGCTCTGGGAGACACTGTCATCCTGGTCACAAAAGAGAAGACAAGCATTATTTCCTGCTGTCTATTCAAAATGGGGCCCACCAGATGCTACACTCTAAGTCCAATCAGAAGCTGCAAATGGTGACAGCACTGCACAGGGCTGAAATAGAAGTAAGGGGTCACGGATATAGAAGTGAGTGTTACAAAAGTGTACTTCAAATATTTTATGTTTCTCTGTTTAGCTTTGGACCACTGGCACCGAAAAACTATAATGGAGATGTATGTTCCATGCAATAGTTTAACCAGACATGGTCTGGCACAGTACCCACCAAACAAGTAATACTTCTTTCAAAGAAAAATGGATTTTCCTCTGAGACATTCTACCACATAAAATCTTAGCTGCTGCTTCCAAAAAGCCTAAGATTTCATGAAGAAAGAATAAACATGGGCAGAAAAGGCCAGCTGTACCTTTTTCAGATAGGAAACTGTGCTGCTGCTGTTTCGGCAGGAGCTTAGAGAGGAATCCACATCCTTTTTGACCAGGGTCAAGTAATAGCCTGTTCCCAGCTGGTTCTTCAGGAAGAGAGAAGAGCCAACACAGCAGAGCTTGCCATGAGAAATGATGGCAATCCGGTCCCCCAGAATGTCTGCCTCATCCATGTGGTGTGTGGACAGAATGATAGTGCGACCTGGAAGAGAGCAAAGAAGACACTGCTGGTAAATCAAACAAACCTGTGTTCCCATGCCAAAGCCACAATTCTCTGGGTCTTGCCACGAAGCTGGATGGGAGGGTGATGCTGCAAGTTTGGCTCCTTTGAACAAGACTAGGAGTACGGAGAAGATTCACAACTGCTATCATGGGTTTATTCTTCCCACTGTCTGCTGGCTCTTATTGTGCTCAGCAGGTTTAATTTCATGTCCGCAAGGTTGGTTGCATGGAGCAGAAAAGGACATTGCTGAACATCAAGGGTGATTTTCTGACTTCAGCTGCCCTCATAACCCAGTAACAAAGTTTGTTCATGAATTCTGACATGAACAGAAGGAGAAAGGAATACAGATGAGAGATCTGAGCATCTTTGTCCTGCATTGTCTTTGTTCATTACTCGGTGCAGGCAATGATAGATTTACAAAGACACATTGCTGTTTTGAGAACAGTCATGAATCAGATTGATTTTCTTTTGCCTTCCACAATACACGCATTAAGAGTAGAGAAAAAGACCACATACCCTGCCGATACTTTAGAAGCAGTTCCCATATCCCTCTGCGAGAATAAGGATCCACCCCAGCTGTAGGCTCATCCAGAATGACAACCTTGGAGCCACCAACAAACGCTAAGGCAACAGAGAGCTTCCTCTGCATGCCACCTGTCAGGCACAAGGAGAAAGAGGTGTTCAGGCTGATGCAGAGATAAGTGGGACAGCAATACTTGCAGCATGGTGAATAACGAGCTCTCTGAAAGGAAGCAGACTGAGGAGAACAAGTACTGCTGCTGTTTCAGGCCTTCAGGGTCCCACCACTTTTTGGACTATGGATAACTCATCTGGATAGGCTTTCCTCAACAGAGTCTAAGTCTCCTTCTACTGCAGGGAACCACACCTTGCATGCCCTTCCTTAAGTGAATTATACTATCTCAGCACCAGGGGTAGCAAGCCACCAGCTTGGAGTCCTAACCATATTTAAGGATCTGGAACACAGGTCTCCAGAGCCTGAGTTGCAGAAAGAAGTCCCCATGACACTCCCCTTTCTTCCCTCTGGAAGTGTTCCAGAGGCAAGAGCAAGGAATTATATTGTACTCCTCAATACTAAAGCCAACCATGGTCATCTGCTCTCCCTCCCTGAAGTCAAATGTGCAGTCTGTACTGATACTTGAGTAAGACAAAGGCATCTCAGTCCCTCCAGTATCTGGTAGAGACTGATACAGGAATTCTGCCCCTCCAGAACAAAGGAGAAGGACACTCCAGGTCACCAACTGAAGGGGCAGAAGTCAGCATAAGGAATGCATGCATGGGTCACAAACAGCAAGGGACTAGGAGACCATGGTCCAAGTCACTCTCACCTAAACTCATAAACCCCAAATATATTAGTAGCTTTGGAGAACACATAGTAAATGCAGCTGAACTACGTCATGATGGAAACAAATACAAAATACTCAGAGAAAGTGAGTGACTTGTTATGGCTGTAAGATAGCTTGAGACAGTACAAGATTGTGACGTTTACTATGATAAACTGATTAGGCACTTAATAACTAACTGACTTCCTTAACTGCTTAATTGCATAGTAGTCTACATATAATTGCAGGATCCCGTCAAGGTCCATAACGCAGACTCTGCAAAAGCCAATGGAGTGTTTCTGAGGCTGAGAAACGTAAAAGATTTGAACCTACCGGAGAGTCTGCTTGTCCTAGCTTTCAGTTTGTGAGGCAAACCAACATCTGTTGCCATCTGCTCCATCTCCTCTTTCACCTTCTTTTCTGGCAGCCCTTTGAGCCGAGCATAGAACCAGATGTGCTCCTCTACAGTCAGCCTAGGGAACAAATGCAGCCTCAGGGCACAGTTGAACGCACCATGCCGGGATTCGTCCCTTATATTAGCACTACTGCAGGCATTTCTGTTTGCTCAGAAAAACATATTTTAAGGCTGAGGTTTCAGGAAGGAGCCACAGACTGGGTGCACTCAGCTCGGGCCTGACTTCAGGGTGTGGCTCTAATGAGCACCCATGCAAATAATCCCTCTTTAAGGGTGCTTGACAGTACCACAAACAACCCAAATCACCAGGCACTGAGGAAACACTTGGCCTAGCTAAGTGGAGTAGATTATTAACAGACATGAAAGATGAAAGTATAGGCTCTTGCTGATCATTCCCAGGCACTCAGGAATGTGCTAATAAACACAGTGTTCCTGTACCAATCCCACACTACTCCATTGTCTCACACCACGCACACACAAAAAAAGGACTGTCAAAGCTGAAGCCCACGGCTGTATCCTACAGAACCCAAACACCTGCTGGATAGCACCAGTCCTGTGTCTGCCTGAGATGATACTCACAAGTCAAACAGCACGTTGTGTTGTGGACATACTCCCAGGTTCTGCCTGATGGTGCTCAGCTCAGAGCGGATATCTTTGCCCAGGATGAAGGCTGTACCCGAAGTTGGGGGGAACAAGCCAGTCAATATGGACCTGAAAGAAAAACAGAATAGGTAAGCAGGTTCCACTGCTAGGAAACAGCTGCTGTGCATGCCAGGATGGCTGAATTAAGAGTAGGTAGAAACCCTGGGGAAATCCCATATCACGAAAGTAGCCTGAGAAACATCTCACTAATGGATTATAAAAAAAAACAAAACCCAAATCAGCCCCAGAGGTGATCAAAGAACACCCACATGGCTGCTTGAAGGAAAGATTTTTTTTCCTCTAAAAGCTTCTTGTTCTTTCAGTGTCCACTTGCTTTCTTTCACTGGTAAGTCAGAATCACAAATGGCATTACTACAAAACACTGCCTACAGATTCATTTGACCCAACCTCAACCTGAACTCCCTTCAGTTCCAGTCCCCTCTATCTGTGAAGCAGCAGCACAACTAGACTAAATCAGCAGAGGCACTCTAGTCTGCACCAGCTTGCACACTGCAGCTCTACAGCAACCTCTACTCTACGGATAGGAGTTGCAGTATTCAGTCACTTCCCACTGTCTTAAATCTTAAATCATTATTTTGCTCTTACATGGTAGTGGTTTTCCCTGCTCCATTATGTCCCAGAAACGAGGTGATTTGTCCTTCATAGAAGTTAAGTGTGAGACCATCTACAGCAACTTTCTTGCCGTCACGGTAAACTTTGACCAGGTTCTGGATGGAAACACCAAGACTCAGATGCACCGGCTCTTCTTCCTTACAGACTGGAAGAAAACACAGCAAAATTGAGAGATATGATAGAAACAGAAATTGCATGGGAGTTTTAACAGACATCACATTCCCTCAAGCCACTGGACAAATGAGTTATATGAAGAACTGAACATGTTTCTTCCTCAGAGACAGGAATCTTTCACAGAAGTTGTCATTTAGCTATGTTCTCTCTCCTGGGCTCATCTGGGAGCAGGCTCAGCAAAAATACAAGGGGTTCTCAACTCCATGAGCCCAACTGCACTCAGGTGGGCAAAGTACCTTGGGTTTATCTGGATACACCCACCTGATCAGCATACCCAAACTGTGATAACAAAAGGATGACCAATTTCACCTATCCATGCCAGTCCTGCTCATGCCATCCTTGGACTCTCATTTCAGAAAAAGAAAGACCTTAACACTTCATTTCAGAAAGGCTCTGTGTCCAGCACTTACCTTCTGAAGACCCCTTCTGGTCAGGATGGGGATGCTGCCTGTCCTGTGGTTCCTCCCCAAACCAATAGGACTTGGTAAAAGGAAAGTACCAGGGTCTGGGAATCCCATACTGGCCTAAAAAGAAAAGCATTACATGAGCCTCACTGCATCTGTCCCTTTTCTTTTATTAGCTTTCAGGACAGGAAGAGAAGTACCCCACTCCCAGCAAGCCTCCAGGTGAGGTAGGACTAAGAAGAAATCTTTTGTTATGAAGACACTGACAGACTCTGGGTAAGAGACATCTAACTTCACTTTAGGGTTAAAAACCCTCTGCTGGAAGGCACTAAGTAGCACATGAGGTACTGATACTCTTAACCCCTCCCTTGCAGCACAGTCCGTGAACTTTTGAGGAGGGAACAAGTGAAGTACAGCAAAGCTTCTGGGGCTAGATCAGCTATGGCCACAATGGGGTCCATGCTTCTGTGCTGGGCAACATTCACTGCCATCAGCAAGCAACAACCTTGCTCTGATGCTGGTTTTGCTCCATGACCTTTCTACAGCTCTGATTAAAAATGGGCCAAATGTGCACCTTAGCAAGTGAGAAGAGTGAAAGGATTTATTAAAAAGCCTTAAGACGTGATTATACCTCAGAAGCAGACCTCACCTGGGAAGACAGATTCAATGTACCAGGTCATGACTCCATACAGGAAAGTATCAAACAGCATCATGACAGCCGATGTGGTGATGCTAAAGCCATCTTCTTCCAATGGGCTCTCAAAGAAGTTGTCCCACTGAACACCAACTCCCTGCTCCTCAAACAGTGCAAAGTACTCGCAACCGAAACCAAAGGCTACTGGAGACAGCAGGCTCTGAAAATGGGAGGCATGAACATGCACTGAGTTTTTGTACATTTATTCTCCAACTAGTCATCTCAGTTGTAGCACACGGCTAAGGGACATCGTCCATATGAAAAGTCAAAGTTCCAAGGACTATCACTGTATTTGCAGGTATGGAGTGGCAGATTCGGTCTAGGTTTCAATAAGGACTGAAATCTCTGCTGGACCTCCATCCAGAATTGTTTGTTTCCCTGTTTTCCTTCCCTTAATCTTTGGATTCTCCTGAAAGGGAACAGGTTGCTAACAGTCACCCTCTCCGGACAGGTAAGAAGTGCTCTGCAGAGGAAAGGCAGGTGGTTCCTTCAGCCTGCCTGTCTGGTGGTACAGCAACACAGCTTACAGAGATCAAGGCAGCTTAATCCAGCTGCATTACTTCTACTCCCAAAGCCAAGAAAACCCTCCCAGCAGCTTCTACCAGGTTCAGTAAATTTCTTCATCAAGCCCAACCCTTACTTAGACTCTTACACTGAAAATTAACCTCCCATTGCCACTTCCCCCCTTGGAACAGTGTCCAGCTAGAGAGCTGCCGAGTGCCATACTGGTGGAGACCCAGTGCCCAGAAGAGTTTTATCAAGACTCACCGCAAAAATCTTGAGTGAGAAGCTGATATGGTCCTGCCAGGCAACACACAGCACATAAGGTAGGTACAGCGTGAAGTAGACAATGCCCCCACAGGCGGCTGCCAGGTTGGCCCTGGAGAAGACGGTGCTGATGAGGAAGCACTGGAGGATGGTCACAACGCCGAAGATTGAGAGGAAAATGAACACCACACTAGGGTCGCTGTAAGGCAGCAGATTCCCCATCTGGCAGGAGAACAACAAGTGCATCAGGCTTTGAAAGGGCTCTCCAAGGTACCTCTGTTATAGCCAGCTCTGCAGAGCTGCTGCTCAGGGGAAGTGGGGCTTCCTGCAATTTGCATAACAGCCTTCCCAGAAGTGAGGCAGTACCAGAGGCATCTTTTCAAGAGAACTGAATCTACAACATCACCTCCTGCTGCTTTCAGCCACATAGTCCTGTTGTTCCAAAATCCTGTTCCCAAAAAGTGACCGGTTAACACACACTCACAAAATCCTCCCCAGTGTGTCAGTGCAGACCACTGCTTAGCAGGCTCTAAAGGCTCTAGAGCCTGCTGCCACAGGCCAAACCAGGCAACTCACCTTCAGGATCAGCACCAGCAATCCTGCACTCATCAGAAGAGGGACAAGGCTGCTAATGAACCAGCTTAACCAAAGGATGCCATTGTCAAGTCCCATAATCCTCATTGTCTCTTTCAGGCGGGCTTCCTTCTCATACACAATGCCCTTAATTATCACAGCCACTGAGTAGATCCAAGCTAGAGTCATGAAGAGAGGCATGGAGCGGCTCATGACACGCAGAAATCTGAGAAAATGAAGGAAAGGGGGCAGGAGAACTGAGTGAGAAACTTCACTGCAACTTCAGGTACCACTTCAAGGGCTATCAGAGCATGATGACAGCTAAGGCTTTAGCTGCACAAAGAAGCTGATGTGCAAAGCCTGACACAGGATTCGTGTCTCACCATGAGGTGAGGCGGATGGGTTTAGAGCACATCACCAGTTAGGAATGGGAGCTGGAGCTGCAACTGTCACTCAGTGGAAGAGTGGGTGCAAAGAGCTGCCTTGCCTGGAGATTGCTCTCAATTGTTCTCTTTCCCCTCTCCTGTGCTTATCTGTCTGCTTTCTTCCCCAGCGCTATTTTTGCTTGCATCAGGTGTGGGGATATAGTCACACCTCAGGAAGGTACTTTGTATGTTCAAGCCTATCACTGACAGTCTCTCTCCTGGGCAGGACTCTGCAAGGCATTACATATTCTAAATCCTCCATGTGGGTGCCCTAATTCCAGGGATTAGGAACACTACGGAGATTGCCTCCTCACTGATAATAGGGACATAAACCATGCCTGAGGAGTGACAAAAGCCCATGCCTCCCAAGCTCCTCCTCCTGGGAGCTTTTGAAGCAGCCTGCATACATACACGTCATCCACGTAACATGGGTAAGGCATCTGCTGCACGTAAACTCCTGTGTTCTTCTCCGTGCCCGTCTGAACCCTGATGATGGCCTGTTCTACCACATCCTGCAGGTAGACAAAGCCTCCCCAGACATAGCGCATGTCCTCAAAGGGGTCAGCACGGGGACCAGGATCCCAGTACCTGCACGAAGGGAACAAGACCTTTCCATTAGAAATCCTCCTCACCACATCCTTCATAAGAATTTGTTCGTAAGGCAGGATGTCAGGGCTCACCCATCCTTGATCTTGTTGGTCCTCTCCACATTATCAATGTCCATGCGTATCTTGTATTTCACATGTTGAGGAAGGTCTGTGCTGTCAGGAGCTATTCCAGTGAAGACTATGCCAGCCCAGAACCTCCTTTCATCAAGAAGCTCCAAGGACTTGTTTATGAGCTGGACTTCTGTGGGCACAGGCTCCAGTTTGTCCAAGTTGACACACTAGACAGGCACAGAATTGGAAGCATTTATGGGATACACTGCCAAAGCATAATGTACTTTGTTGAGGTGTGGGGTGGAGGAAAAGAAGAGAACTCTCCATTGGTAATGCCATGTCCAAGAAAAAGACAACAGCATCTGACTATCTTGCAACAGTTTGCTGTAGCCCAGAAAGTTGCAGAGTTGTCATTGCTTACTGCTTGACAGTCACCTACCAGTCAAATATGTATCACTGAGAAATACCCCAGCAAAGGGATTTTCTGTACAAGAGGTTAGGTAGCGCCTACGGGATCTTATCCAAGTATCAATTTCCATATATAGTCTTATTTCTTCTGTTACCAATAAACCAAGTCTGATTAAAAGCCTCTAAACATCAGTGGAGAGACCTGAAGGCTTTGGACCAGGCCCTTAACAGGCCATGGCCTCTTTCTGTCTGCATTTATCTCCCAAGATGATGAGGCAACAATTAAAAACTAATTTTGTTCCCTCAGTTTAAAGCAGCTTCACCACAGTCCCCAGCTAAACCCCAGACTGAAGTATGAGGTGCTACACTGCTGGAGACAGCAGCAGCTGTCAGTCACCCAGTAACAGAAGGGCAGGAAACCACACACAGCAAAAAAACTTCAAAAACAAGGCCTGCAGTTAGGTTCCTATATCTATACTCAGGCATCTGAATAAATTATAGTTTTCTCACATGCTACTCAGCCCTGCTAATGCCTGGTTGTGTCCAGAAAATGGACAGAGGAACATCTGTCTTCCCCTTCCAGAACACCCAACTGCATGAGTGGAGACCAAGCTGCTGCCCTCCCCCAGCTCCTTGCCCACCCTAACAGGCTCTCACCTCCATGAAGCGGGAGATGGTCTGGATAGCCCGGTCTGTCTCATTGAAGGCATCCACCCAGGTATACAGAGAGCCATTTTCTGTCTCAGAGTCCTCTGGATTGTTTGACAGGAAACGGGCAACATCCTCCACTGTCCAGTTGGAAGCTGGCAAGTGCAGGTCCCAGAGGGCTTTGCCTTTCAGCAACGTCTGCAGATATTTTGTTTTCAAAGGAGAAATAGCTGTGAGAATTAATTTTAGATCTCCTCTCTCATAACAAAAACAAGCACTACCAGGGAAAACACCGGTTAAAAAGGTGCAGGGAGAGGCCCTCTGCAATACTGAGAGGATCAGCACAGTGGGGTCCTTCCTCTCATCTTCCCATTGAGAAGGATATGCCTCCCTCGGCACAGCTAAACTGTATCGGTGTGCTTTGCAGGCTGGCTGCCTCCATGTCCTGCCACCCCTCTCCCAAGGAGAGGGCAGCAGAGAGCCATGCACAGCTCTGCGCCCCACCACCACCCCACAAGCAAACCAGGGAAGAGGAAGATGCTTGCTCAGCGGAAATGCTTTTGGCTAATGCTGGTTGCCAAGATCTGCTCACTTCTCCCAGACAAATCTCTGCTCCTGGCTGGGATAGAGAGGGACTGAGGCATGGCCGAAGGCTCCACAGTCACTGTGTTGGGGACAGTGCTTTCTTCACCCGGTTTAAGTGCCAGCTTTCTGAGGACAGGCTATCGGATGCACAATGCCTAGCACATGTTCAGTGCCAGGCAGAAGCACCCATCACTGAAGCAGAAACCAGTCCACTGGGCAGACAATACAAGGCCAGGCAGGAAGAGAGCAGTAATTGTAAAGGATATAGCTGAACTGAAGTCAGGGAGATAAAAAGAAAAACGTGCACAAGAGAGAACTGCAAAAATCCTTATGATTAAGAACAGGAAGTGGATTTTTTTGCCACAACAAAAATTAAAGAGAGGTAAAGAGCTTCCCCATACTCTGCTGTTACCAGCAAACCAGAAAGTAGTGGGTCACCCAGTTACAACAGCTTTGTAAACTGGAAAAACAGAACAGACCAAGCTAGCAAAGGAAAACATACAAAAAGGAAATCCAAGCAAACAGGAATTGGATGTGCTGTGCTCTCTTCTCATTTGGTCTCCAAGGTTAACTTCTGCCACTATCCCCAGCAGAAAGAACACCATGCCTGCAGGGAAATGGCTCAACCTCATCTTGTTCAGTTCCAACATCAAGGCTCCTTAACCCCAGGGGCACATGTCGCCTTTCCTGAAGTTCACAGGCACATTAGCATCAAGCTAGAAGTGGCAGGGATGGGCAAGCAAAGCCCTTTCCTCTCCTTCAGCAGGAAGAAATATGCCAAACAGACTGTACAACCCAGAAAGTTGAGAGGTGATGGCCGGTCAACCCAGCAGCATGGCAACTGAACGGGATGCTGTCTGGGAGCTGCCAAGGCACTGACAATGAAGGACACCTACTTGTGTGAATGTCAACAGGTGACAACAAAGGGACCCCTGTTACTACACTGGTATGGAGAAGACCAGATTGTTGGGAAGATCAATAATTAACTACCAGAGGCAACAGTGTTAACAGGCAACATAAAACAAAAATCAGAAAAGCCCAGGGCTCACTAAAATTAAAAAAAAAAAAAAATAGGAGCAACATTCACTTTTCAGAGGACATCACTACAAATCAATGCTTTGGATCTTCACTTTCTGCCTGAACTTTGCAACAATCTGTTCAACTCTCTCTGGCACCCTAGTTAGTATGTCATGTTAATGGAGAAGTACAACAGGGCAGGTCACAGATTATTCAGCAGAGCATTACAGTGGGGTAAAAAATGAATTAATTTCAAGGTTTATAAGACCTGGGGAGGTCTCTGTACACAACAAGGTGCACTATGATACCCCAACCAGCTGTGTTGCAGAGACAGCTGGAAAAACTACCCTACAGTTGTCCCTCTGTTTCTCGATCCCAGTTTCGTATCACTGTACTTCCAAAGACATCAGCAGAGGGTGCAAAGATCCACCCCTCAGAGCTGCACCTGAGGAGCCATGGTGATACCCTCGTAACATATTAGGGCAACACTGTGGACAAAACAGTACCTTTTCCAACAGAGGCAGCTTAGAAAGGAGTGTTAAATGTGCACTGCTCCTGTTTGCAGGAGATTGTTCCATGAAGGAAGGAATGACAAGCATAATGCAAGATCAGTACAATCAAAATCTCTTTCAAGAAGGAGTCCCATCCATAATATTTATCTGCCCAATTCAGCACTGAAGCACCATCTAAAACAAATATTTCATGACTTATTGCAAAAAACAACAGTGGTGGTTCTGGCAAGGACACCATACTGACCCGAACGAGATCCATTTCCTGACTACTTTCCATAAATGTCCAAATCTTTGGGCTTATCTCCTCCCACATTCCCCCGAGGTCACGAAACACACCCAGCTCCTGGAATGTCCTGTTCACCTGTCACAAAAAGGAGAGGAAGGTTATTCCCAAAAGCTGGCAGAGACCCATCATGGGCTGAGAGGGTGCCTTGAGCCTTTAACAGTAAGCGTGTGGAAGGTGAGAGACTATTTTGCAAGCAATCCTTTCTAGGCTTGTGTTTGGGTCCAATTTAACTAGAGAGGATCAGCTGCACAGCCAGAGGACATAGTTCATGCTACATTATCAGAGGACAGGGCTAGAGTTACCTCAGACATGACCTTCCTTACAGCTGGCGTATCTGGAGTATACAAGATCTTCCCAATCAGCAAGGGTTTCAAAGCCCTCCAGATAATCCTGGAAAGCGGGCTGGATTCCAGGTTCTTCATTATCTCATTGCAGTAGGGTGCTGAGGAAGAGTATAAAAGTGAGTGGCTGAACAGCACAGTGACAACTGCAGAAGGCATAGAGCTTCAAGAACAATCAAAGCTGAAAGCAAAGTGTTTTTCAGACACAAAACTGCTCCTTTACTGCAAAGCTCCACATGCAGCCCCTTTTAGCCCAAGCCTGCACAGTCTGCCCAGTGAACATAGAGAAACCAGGTAGCTTCCAACACTAAGAGCCACAGTACTGGTTCTGCAACACTCCCACAACCCTGATGCATGGCACAAACAAAACTTGTCCAGAAAAGGTCAGATTTCCAGAGGCTGCATGTGACTGTGCTCCCTCTCCCACTGAAGCGGGTCCACTGCACAACTTTCTGTGGACTCTACCGACAGTCCTTGGGAGACTCTACAAATTGATAACTTACTGGCCTTAAGGGCACACGCAGGACAATATGCGCATGCCTTTCTCAAACAGCAGTGAACATGTCCCTCAGGACCACATGCTTTCATCTCTGGAAGCTTGGAAAACACTAGTGATGACAACCATGAAGTAGATGGGACCTCAGACTGTGCCACTGTTACACTTACTTGTGGAGTTATCGTAGAAGTTAATCACATCATCTTCAGTGCTGTTGCCTCCAAACAGTGCTTTGTAATTGTTATCCTCATACCAGTTGAGGGATTTAATTTTGAGCCCTCCACCCTCAGGATGGCCGCACACGATGCGTGACACAGCCTGATAGATCTGCGTGGAGGAGTTTGAGGCATTCACATTGGTCAGGAACATCACCTCTTGCCTCATGTCACTCCAGCTCTTCATGCTCAGCAGCTGGTTGGGAAGGGCAGAGAAAAGAATGGAAGCAAGTATCGAACAGGATTAATAAAAGGAGTTCTTTCCATGTGCCATCAAATCACAGAACAGATTTCTGAACAGATGAGAATCACCTTGAACACAACATCAAGGGTAAGAACCAGGGAAAACATTTCCCCACCACCACAATGGGAGACTGAAGAAGGAAGTCTCTTCTGTGCAAGTACTTGGAATGTATCCCTGACAAGTTCTTTACTCTTGAGTTTTCTCGTCCAGTGCTGTGGGTGGTTCCGGGCCTCCCTGCCCTCTAACATGGATGCTGCTTCTCCTCCTGGTTGCACAATGGCTTACATTCCAGGGAAGTACCCTCACAAGGACAGGTGGGGTGGGGTGCATTGAGTCAGAATAGGAATTAAAGGAACACCACCAAGTGACTGCAGCTCATGGGTCACAAACTCATGGGATGAGCTACAGGCCACAGCAGTGTCACCTGGCACAATTCCACCAAGCCTCCACTGATTTACACCAGGCAGCCAGTTTAACCTCCCAGACTGGCATTGCTTATCCCTGCCCCAGAAACTCCTTGCCCCATTGTCAACAGCATTCCCAGAAAATCCTTGAAAACAAGCCCTGCTGCAGACAGGAGCCTGAATCACAGCATAAGCTGTGCACGCAGCCAGTCACAGCAAGGAGCCTTCTCCTGCCCAGCTGACCTGACACCAGGCCTGAGGTGACAGTGTACAACCAGCCAGAACAATTAGTACCTCCAGACTCCTTTGAGTGGCGTAAGCCAGACAACATGCCTGCAATGTGTCATGAACAAAAGCACCCTGCCTTCAGCCCGAGACACTCCGTGCATTAATGCTGCCATACTCGGGCCTGGCCAAGCTCAGCACAACAAGAAAAGCAACCCACCTGCATGAGCACTGGCTTCATGCTGCACTGGAGTGTTGCCCTCAGAGCCCCTATCTCGAGATGTCAGAACATCACCTCTTTGATGGCAACAATAAGTGGATATTATGAAAAAATAAGACAAAGGCAAGAATCTAGGATACTTCCTCTAAGTAACCTTCCAGTTTCTATTTATTTTCAGCTCAGGGAATTTCTGTTTCCTAATCCTCAATGAATTTCTTCCATGGTAAACTCCTAGAATTTAGAACATCCACAAGTATTTAACATCCAACATCACAGGAAAGAACCTCTTCTCTCTGCTTAATATGGCTACAGTTAGCTCCGTTTGGAGTCATGTGGTTTTGTTTTTTGTTTTTACTGCCAAGAGACAGTGAGCATTCAATCCCTATCTCTTCGTGTGCCACTACAGGTCTCCGTCATACCCACAACTCATCTCTTTTCCAAGCTGAAGAGTCTCAGCCTATTCCCTTGTTCCTTTTGTGAAAGTCATTCTACTTCTAAATGTCGTAACTGGCCTTCTCTGAACTTTTTTCCACTTCTGTTATCCCTTCTCAGAGAGTGAAAGCCTAGATCTGTGTTCTGTATCAAAGGGTGTTATATAGTATCATGGTAAAATGCTACAGCTGGTTCTCTATCCCTTTTTAAGTGTTTTCCTGAATTTTATCCAATTCCCTCACTGCTACTGAAATATCAGGTGACATTAACTTGGATGTTCTTACTGTGCTGCCCAGAACAGCCACATGCACTAAACAGGGCAAGCACAACTGCTGAGACACCTATTTGCAACTGCTCATCAACTACATCTCAGAAACAACTTCAGATGCTGTGGTCCAACTGCCCTGTTTTCAGAGACAGTAACAGAGTCAAAGACCATCTGCCACTTTTGCTCACTGTGTATTGGTCTGTCACTTTTGTTTAAATAAAATGCAGATAACCAAAGTCTAAGACAGCTGGCAAAGCCAGCCCGCAACAATGCTGAAAGCAGCAGTGTGCTGGAACAATTCAATCGCAGTTCACCCAAGGAAAGCACACTCAAGACTTTTTGGCCTTACAGTGGGAGGTAAACCTGACCCTTTGTGTTCATCTGTAGCACCGTGCATGTTTTAGATGTGCCAACATCTGGAGAAAAATTCTTGACGCTAAAAAACAGCTACTACGTGTCACCTACACAAGGAGCCTCTATTTTCAGATGCTGAAAGCACATGACACACTGATACAATGGAAGACAGCTGTGAGAACAGCAAAAGCCTGAGTGCATGTGTCCAGAGCGACTGATTCAAGTGTGTGGGGTGTACTTTCATTTCCTCACTACTCACTGCTGTCTTTGCCTGCAGCGTGGTGCCACTCAACCTGGCTCCACAGGTTCAGGGCACCATACAGGACACCAGCAACATGGGACATGAATGAAAAGTGTCACACAACAGCTTTTGGTTGTTACATATGCTCACGTAGATTTTTGGATTTGATGATTCCTCACCTAAAAGGCCAAGGCTGCATTTCAGGTGTGACAGTTTGAGTGTGCAATTCAAAGGGATCCCTTGGGGACTTTTTGGTATCTTAGGTAATGCAGCTCATTTTTCCTCAGCAAAAAGGCAGCTGCTTTAGCTAAAATATTATAAACTCCCTAACATGACGAGCAAAGGTACTCAAATAGGAAGTGTAGCTAATTTCCAATGAACATATGAAGTGTTAACCATCTTGAAGAGGGATTGCATTGGCAAATACACTTCTACATATTATTTGAGACACTTTGAGCAAGGAACTTTGTTTCATCTTTGGCACCAGCAACTTTACAATTTACATGCACAGCTGATCTTTTTAGACCTCTGGAAGCAAGTATGTCAAACATGAAGGGTTACTAAGCTATTTCTTCTCCCAGACATCAGACCTGGCTCCCTAAGTGTTTCTAAATAGTCGTCCTTGCTCTTGGTGTTTAATCTGCCCTCCTAAAAGTTGATTTAAAGAGTCCAAGGACATAGATCCCATCAATCCCCATACTCCAAGACAAATATTTTGTTCGGACCATTTTCTAATTAAAATTCCCTGCTAGAAAGGCTCCTAGACATGGCACAAACAATAGTTCTCTCCACCCCCTCAAGCTGCTGCCCTTTGAAACAAGGGAGCGAGTCCCTCCTTTTCACACAGAAATCCGCCTGACAGACAGTAAGAAGTAACTTTCGGTCAAGCCATCTGGAGCAGCTCATGCTGTACACAGAGCAAAAAGCTGCCTTTGTTTGCACAGCAGGGCAGAACAAAAGGCAGTCCTACCCAAAACAGCTGCCAAGCAAAAGGCACGTTACCCTGGGACATTTTCGGCCACATCAGCAAACTGAGTATCACGTGGCTTCAATTATTTTTATCCCAGACAAGAAAAAAAGGCAAGCTTAAATGACGTAACAGGAAACAGCTGTAGTCAAACTCTGAAGGGCAGCCTCCCTGCTAGCAGCAAAAGCTCTGCCATGGTCCTAACTGAAGATGATCCTGAAATCGTCTTAATTTCACTGTGACGGGGACTGCGCGGCAGGTTGTAGGACTCGGGGACGGGTGCGTGCCAGGAATTGTTGGCTGGCACGGCGCAGGCTCCCGGCAGCTGCCCCTCCGTGGGAGTGAGGCGCACGCTAACCTGGAGTGACCCGCTCTTGTGCAGGCTCCCAGAGGTTACTGCCGTTCACGGGCGCGGAACTCTCGCTCTGATGCAGAGACGGAAGACTAGCGAAGGGAGGAGGAGGAGGAGGCGGCGGCATTGTTTAGCTTAGATGGTTGTGATTTCTGCTCCAGGGAGAGAATGTTTCTGACTAATAGCAGCACTTCAAAGTCAGAGCCAGACAAAAAAACTAGGATAAGTTTCTGGCTCAACAGCCACCCCCTACCCCCCAGATTTGGACTTCTGACTCATACTTAGGTACGCAGGGCTTTTTCTCTTAATCCATCATTTCACCTGCAAAAACAAATACTTGCAGTCTCTAGAATGTCAGTTTGACTGTGCAAAGCGCTGTTTATGTTTAGTGTTGTGATGTCATTGTGATGAGTGCCCCACAAGACTGGAAAACAATCTCTGGCCCAAAAAGCAAGATAGATAAAGAGGAAACAGTAGCCTATAGCTACTAATTTAAATTATAACAGCCACAGTATCTTTTCCACATGCCATACCCTCACCGCACACGAAACCCAGTAAATACAACCAAGTAATAGCCCTGACTCGGGTTGGTAACTGAATGGAAAAAAAAATAAGAAGGAAAGCCTCAACGTGCAGTTTGCAAGGCACCACCTGGCAGCAGATGTACTGCAAGCCCAACAGTTGTGCCACTGCTGAGAAGGCAAAACACTACAGAAAATGTCCTAATTCCTGTTGCTGTATTTGTAACTTGAAGTGCCAAGAGGTTGCAAAGTGCATGCTGCCTGTACTGACACCGGGAAAATAGCCATAGGATGGGGAAAAGTTTCAAAACAAGCCAGGGATTTGCCTTTCAGTTGCCTCTTATACTTGATCACAGGTTAAGATAGCAACCACAGTGATGTGTTCTCCTGACACAAAGGCTCTTCTTACCTCTTTAACAAGCTTCCCAATGCTCTCTCTCAAAGTTTCCACAGTTTCTGAGAGATCCCACAAGGAGGAATTGAAAGAAAGTCGTCTCTGCAGGAAGACAGAAAAGGAAACTAGAAGTTACTGCAAAGCACAAGCAAAGAAATTAAACTCTTGTAAACACTCTTGTATAGAGCAGTAAGGGACTGTTTACATGGCAAAGTGCTTGGTGGGGAAGACAGAGCTGGCTTTCTGTATAACCTTGAACTTAAAATACCATGGGCTCCTGCACCCTGCAACGTGATAGGATCACCCCTTTCTCTTTTCACAGGTTAAGTACACAGATGCCATAACCAGAACCATACCAACAAAATGTTAAACACATGCACATACACTTACAATGCAAAGGATGACTTGCATTCCAGGTCACAAAACAAGCACAGTATAAAGGACAGCATGTGGACAGTCCTGAAATCCTGCAAGCGAGTGCTAAGAAGGGGATGCAAAGTCAGTACAGTGGAGGAAAAGACAATTTGGTGGGCACAAGTTTTCAGTGAGAGTACACAGATACCAGCTCAGACACAAAACTCCCTAGTGCAGTGTACATCATCATCACTCAAGTCCTCCCATCAGGCCTTGATGTTCTTTATCTAAACCAAGGGAATATTTTAAAACAAACAGCTTCCAGGAAATAGCTGGTATGCACTGTCACCAAAGAGCAAGACTGACAGGCTTCCAGCAATGGAAGGCACAGCTTTCAGGAAACTATTTGCTCTAGCAGGAAGTCACACTGAAGACAACCCGTTGTTTCCAACTACATGTAACTGGTGGCTTGGAGTTCAATTTGTGGGGTTCTTCTCCTGTTCTGTTCACATATCTGGATTATCTTGCATGGAAAACATTTGGGCACAATCCTTTTTTCAAGGGAATGAAGATTAAAATAAATTCCTACAATTTCACATTAGTAGCTCCATGTTACAGCATTTGAAAGCTAATACTAAATACTAAATTTACAGCATTGCAACACACAGATGAACAGCCAAGGCACTTGATTTTAGCACACATCTTTTGAGCTGAATCTCTTCCTTTTCACATCTTTCCTGGGACGATTTCTAGAAACAAAGTCTGGAGGTTTTCACTTGTTCTACTTGATCTGCTGGAGACCGGTAAGACCTGGTCAGTGCCAGCTGGTGTAAATGGGCACTGTTCTGCTGATCTGCTGGGATGTTTAAAATTCAGCTAACTTTTCTGAGTGCACAGGTAGTCTTTGCTCCACAGACAGCTGCAAATTCAGGGAGGACCTCTCTAACCTCTATGCACTTCTACTAAATGCAGTCCTTAAGGTTTAGATAAATAAAAACATATTATCTAGAAGGAAAGCAGTTAAAAATCCCCACAGGCTTAGACCTTCAAGACATACTTAAAGAAATTTAGCCAGCAAATATCAAAGCTATGTATCTGCTCTACCACTACTACTTTAGCAATAAGATGAGGTAGAAAGTTCTAGGTTCATGCAGAACAAGAGATGTGCTTGTCCAGTTCCATATACTTCATCAATCTTCACACAGATTTGTGTTCACTGCATTCAGAGGTGATTCAGGGACAGGGTAGATGAGGAAAAGTTTTCTGAAGATACTAATTGGTTCAGAACAGTGAAAAGTCAAAATCCAATTGCAAAGGATTAGTGAACAGCCTCCTACTGACACATTCTACAAAGTGCCAGACAAAATTCAGCACTGCAGAGTAAAGTACATGGGGAAAAGACAGTGCTGCCTTAAGATATTGCTTGTGTGGCTCTGAATTAGCTACTGCCACTCAAAAAGAGAGATCTCAGAAACATAGTGATAAAACAGATCAACATCAATATAAATCTAAAATGCAACCCTGGTTCTCAAGTACTATGTGCAATTTTGGGTTCTCCATCTCTGAAGGAACTCAAGTACAGAGAAAGGCCATGATTGAAGGTAAGAATGGTTTTTGAAGGAAGAACAATACACCACAGTTCTTCCAATGGGACGTGTAAGGACAAACAGAGGTTATGACAAAGGTCTGTAGACTTACAAGTGGGATGGGGAATGGAAATGGGATGATTGCCCACTGTGCCTCATCATACAGGACTAGAGAACTTCCAGTGAAATGATCAGTTTAAAACAAAACAAAGGAGCCTCTGCATATACAACTTAGTCAAAATGGAAAAAATCAGTAGACTCTATGCCATGCTGAAAGTAATGAGTTTGAGAAAGACTTAAAAGAATCCATTGAACATAAAAATCTTACCAAATGCTATCAAACAACAAGATCCCAGGCGTAGCTGAGAAAGTCGGGGTTGCAAACTACTGAAGAATATTACACTGAGGAAATGTTGTTTCATAGTAGCCCAGTGGCTGCACCCTTTCACATGCGTCCCTTACGGGCCACTGCTGGACTATCAGTCAAGGACACTGAGCTTAATAGGACTTTTTCCTGACCTCATAAGTAAGTTTTAGGTGATTCAAGGAGCTTGCAAACCTTACCCTGAAATGTGAGGAGTACCCATCTATCCTTTCATACACAACACCCTGACCTTTCTTCCCTAACAAATTCATATCACTTCAAGGTCATTTCTCACCAGAACTTGCAATAGTATCATTGATATGGAGGAAATTTTACTCTCGCTATCACTTCTTGAACATCAAAGCCCACTCAGGAAGCCTCTCACAAGTCACCTCCAGAGACAACAACAACAACNTTAATGCAAAAAAAAAAAAAAAAAAAAAAATCAGTCACAAGGGCCAGTCGTCTTTGAACAGATGAGCATGTCATTAACTTCCCTGCAATACGCATCTTTATAGTGACTCGCTAAGTAGTTTATTACATAATAAGAAACCTCTAGATTCAGGGTAGATCCAGGAAGATTGTTCCTACTGTGAGACTGTCTTTAGCAGGTGTCTGCACTACATCTTGGGATGGGGGAGAGCAGTGACTCATTTACTGGTAATGTGCCACAAAAATATCACCGGTCTGTTCTAGGCAGACTGTGGAAAGACAAAGCTCTAACAGGTTTTGAACACAACTGCCCTCTACAATTACTGTCGTAGTGGCTAGCAAGTGACTAAATTTGTCTTTTGGGGCAGCCAACATTATAACACTCTTGAGTATACTCAGATTATATACTGAGTGCACTGGGGGGGACTCTTTGTGCTTGGATGTGCATGCTACAAGATTTACTCTAGTGATGAATGCTTGAGATGGCTGGAGTTGACAGACAAGCCTTGAATAAATTCATGTGAGACTTATGGCAGATGGACAGCCTGATTCTTTAACATACATGAGAATGCATGGGTTTAAAGTGCTGGGAAGTCAAAAAATTAAGCCAAAATTCAGTCTGCATCATACAGCTAACTGTTTCTGCTTAATAAAGACCACTCTGCCACATTTGCTTTGAAATAGTTACTACAGCTTTATACTCATCTTAGCAGATACTTTCCACTGGCCTCTGCAGAAAAATCACGTGCTTTAAGCTTCTGCTTTTGTTTCCTGAGAGTGGAAGTCTCAAGCCACTGCTGCTTAAAAGGATGGTATCATTGTGCTTGACTGAAAATGCTCTCAAAAGACCAGGGAAAGCTATGAGTTCAGTTGCAGCACATATTTACATTAGGAGACCTTTACTAAAAGCCATTTTTCAACTGCAATGCATTTATTATATAATACTTAGTTCATACTAACCATTTGACAAAATACCACCCATAGTACGGAGGGAGAAAAAACAATTGGATTTTCATGTGCTCAACCACACTCTTTCAAGGACCACTGCAGTACACAAGCCATGGTATATTTATGGCTTATTACAGATCCGTACCACTGGAAGTGAGTATGGCAAAGCCCTTCTTAGGCAGCGCTGTCCAAGAGATGAAACCCCACAGGAGCCATGTGAATTGTCATTTAACCTTCCCCCCCACCAAATCACATTCAAAACTGGGGAGATTTGCAGAGGTAAATACAAACAGGTACTTCTGTGATACAGGACAGTCAGAAATGTCCCACTGGACTGTGTTGTGATGGCTGGGAACTTACTGTCATTGCTCTTGTTAGTCTTTCCCAAACTGGGTATTTCTTCCATGGCGCAACTGCTGGCCTACCACTGGGAGAAAGCCAGGAAGGAAATCTGCATGCATGCAGTCAGATGTACTGCTTCACTGTTGTTCTCAAACCAGCTTCTCCTGCCTCAGTCTCACTCACCCAGTGCAAGGCAAGCCTCAAGAAGAGGTGATGAGTGCACACAAGGAGCTTGTACAACATGTCCTATGTCCTGTAGTATTGTTTGTCAAAAGGCTTCAGAGAATGGATGCAGGCTAAGACATAGGTGATGAAAAAGGGAATCCGACTTTTTGAAACACTTTCTTCTAGTGGAGTGAAGACTAAGAGAAGAAGGAAAGTTGATCCTCCACCTTGGTGCCCTGTGATCACACCCAGATTTTCTGCTGGGTTTTGATCTAAACAGTCTGCCTCAAATAGGCTCTTACATGAAAAAGAGTAAGGAGACACACTTTAACCTCCCTACCATACCTCCATGTGCTTGGCTCTGTTTTCTTATACTACAGAACAGGCTAAATTGAAGTAATACAAAAGATCAGTGACAGAGCTAGAATCCTGGTGTGAAATTTTAATTAGAGGTTCTTGTCTTAACTGTACCACTGCCCTTTGGGCAACACTCCAGGTGTTCTGGATAAAACCAAGGAGCAGGTATGTAAAGTGTTTATTCCTTGCCTTTCTTTTTAAAAAAACTTAACAGTGCTGTGACATTTCGAGCTCATGCATTTCATCATGCAAGCACTTTAATTCTTTTTTAAAACTTTCATCTGTCCATAATTTGCTAGTAATTGCTGCATTTTTGCAAGCTACTTAGAACACTCAGAGTTTCCCCGAGGCTGCAAATGCACACACACTTTAAGCCAGCAGAAGTTAGTGTTATCATCGGGGTCTCAGCCCACGCACTCACTCCCTGATCATAGGGCTCTCAATCCCGCACCCTCCCCTTCAAGTTTCAGCATAAATATTTGTATAAACATACAATTAGGTCAGTGACTTTTAATCCGGATCAATTCCATGATGAAATTTACTGCATCACCTTGCAGAGAGAATAACAAACAGGAATGCACAGGGACAAAAACAAGCAGGATGTCAGGCTAAGTCATATGTATTAAGACATTTCAAGAAACCATAGCCACTTCACTGCCCAGGTATCAGAGAGGCACAAATTTCCAGTTTACACTTCAAGACCTTGGTGTTGAATTTACAGAGGTCTCGCACACAGCTGCAAGCCCTTGTATTACCCTTCTTGTACTAAGATGCTGCCTCTCCATAAATCACAAAACAGTGCAACCAGTGAAGCACATGTCCAGTTACACAAGCTAAAAACCTGTCTCTAAATCACTGTTGCACCTCCATTTGACTTGGCCCTTACTTTGCTTACTGCCTTGCTGTGAAGTACATCAAAGGGATGAAGCAAAAAAACCCAAAAATTTAATCTCTGGACAAATTGTTGGCATTGGTTTACAGACTCTGTAGTAGATACAGAACATGCTATCTTCAGTGTGCATGTCCAATATTTGACACACAGTGCCTTCAATAAGCTGCATCAAAAGCCTCCTCTGTTCATGAGCAGAAAGTTCTTTCTTTGTTCAAAGATGTTACTGCAGGTCAGGGCGCTTTCTAGCCTCTAAAGACACTAAGTTTCAAATGTGTTGGTTGTGATTCTGAAGTTAATTTATCCATTTTGCCTGGCCACATAGAAGCCAGTTAGTTTCTGTTTCATTCACAGATGCATTACAGCAGCTTAACTAGACGGTACATTGTGACACGCTTCTGAGGAAAACTGTGGACCTTTACCAGAGAACAATGCACAGCAGGTTTAGAACTGCTGGCTTCTGGACTCCAGCTTTTTTCCCCTTGAAGTCAAGATCATGACCCAGCTTCTCAGAAGCCCCCCAAAGCTGCACAGAATGTCTTAAATCTATACTGCTGTTGCCAAGAGGCACAGAGTGGCTTATGACTGTTTCCTTTCACCAACAAACAATACAGACCTAATGACACAGACACACTCAATACCTGCTTCTGTCAGCTACACTGCAGACGCTTTCATAAATAAGAAAAGCAAGACAGTCTCCACAGAGCCCAGAAAACCAATTCTGAGTGGTACAACAGCTGGCTATTTTCATCCCCTTAAGACCCCAAAATTCTAGCATCTTTGAATGGTTTAAAGTAAAATATGTATATATGTGCACATACACATACAACTGAAGACAAGAAACTAATTATAGCCATTCCTGTCTGAACAGCCTATCTGTGCTACAATTCTAGTGTTGCTACCACATCTCTTAACGCTCATGGGTTGCCTTGCTCTTCCAGAAGGAAAGAAAGTGCAGATGGAGGACATGTGGAAAACAGAAGATGAGCTGTGGAGAGAAGTCACTGACCGCAACGTACTATGCAGGAGAGTAATATGATTCCAGTACTTGATAATGACCCTCTTTGACTGGGGACAAAGCCAAGCAAGTGGTACATGACTTTCAGTACTGAAAGGCTCATCAAATCTGAAAACTCACACAGCAAACAATAGAGTATTTGTTTTAGTGGGTAACAGAGTGGGTTCTGTGGTCCTTTCTTCACTCTACTGTTATTTCCAGCACTGAATTCCTCAAACTTCTATATTTTAACAGATATTGCTGATCTGTAGCCTGTAGCAAAACATCACTGGATTGTCCTAGATCCAAGTCTGCTCTACTCTCCACTCATCCTGTAAATAATGTATGTTCTTGCAGTTCAATGAATTCTTCCCCCAATACCCATTCAGCTGGTTAATTTTTGAAACAGGACTTTAAAACTTGACTCTACTTTGTGTGATTTAAACCTGCTTAAAGGTTGTGTCCTGTCAGTGGCTAGAAATTTCTGCGCTCAGTGGTGCCACGCTAAGGGCAGAGGGCAACAGTTTTAGCGCTCAGCACAAGCCAGTCTTATATCTAGGCTCATTCCAGCCAAGATACAACATTTGACTAAACACAGAGACAACCAAGAGCCTTTTTGTTATGACACAGCATAAAGACTTTCCTCTTAAAAGACTGAACTGTGGACCACACACATTTATGCTCTGCAAGCAGCAGACTGAACAGGAAGGGTAAGAATGACAGGAAGAAGCAATGTTTTTCATGCTCCCATGACAAAGACCGACCATCTTTTTTCTTTCTAACTGCCTTTAAGCAGTTCTGGAAATGCAGGGATGAGTTCCTAGACTGAAAGCCCTGGAAAATGTCACTGTGTCAATGACTGACTCTTGCAGGTGGGGCCAGTGAACTCACCTGAAGAGGCTTCAAAGGATTAAGGTTAGCACGGAAGGCTTGCTCGGCTGCATGGAGTTTTTCCTTTGACAAGGTGCAAATGAAGGCTTCAAAGTCTGTGGCCGCCGTCTGATTTCGGATTGTGAGAAATTCAGATGATGCTGAGCTATTGCAGAGATCTCGCAGTCGCATTCGATAACCAGACACAATGACCTACAAAAGTGGGGAAAGCATGTAAGTCTCCCTTCATCTAAGGCTCCAACCAAAAAACTGGTTATTGCCTAGACAAAGCAAACCATTCACAACATTTCCAGATAGAGGTGAGGGGGCATTCTTCTCTACAGGTTGATCTGTCCTGATTCATATGCAACTCAGTTCCAAGAAAAACCCTTCCCTGCTGAGAACATGGGAGAGAAGTCCTGGGGGAGGCAGGTCTCTCTTCACTTCCCCGCAAATATGCACAAAGCAGCAGTGATCTTGTCCTCCACAGCAGCCATTTCCTCCAACCAAGGGTACATGCATTGCCTAATGTTCAGTCTTCTGGGAACTGAGCCACAGAGACAAAAAACAAAGCTTGTGACCAGACAAGTCTGGCAAATCTATGTGAAGGGCAAAAGACCTATGTCCCAAACTACTCAGATGTATCTGCCAGCCACATTTTCTATGCAGTTCTGAATCAGAATCATCTCTCTTAACTCTGAAGTATCTACTCACTAACTGCTGAGACAAACATTTTGCAGTGTTTTTGAGCAGATAATGTATCAGCAAAAAAAAAAAGTTATCTTACTGGCTGCAACAAATGAGATAAGATCCTAGAGTCTTCCTTCACAGGCATATTTTTCTTAAGGTAATGGTTTGCTTGTCAATAACGTTTCCTAATCCACAAGCAATCACCTTATTAACAAAATTGATAAAATCCCTCTGAGTTATCATCAGACACTTTCAGGCCTGATAACCAAATTCTTTTAATAAGGTCATTTACCGACTTCATGTTTGCTGAACAACAAAGTGCATGTCAAAAAGCTGCATACTTCTCGAAGGTGACAAACAACGAAAAAACCAGAGTCTACTATTGGAAAGAAATTTTGTTTGCCTTGGGGCTAGACAGATGGAACAATTTTACTGTAAATGCACAGGTAACAACAGTTGTAGACTTAATTTCTTCCTTCTGTCATTTCATAAGACCCGGTGTGCATTGCCCAACTTACAACAACAGCTAAGGAGGATTGATCTACATTCCAGAAGAGTTAGCAGCTCATGAACCAGGCTGGTAAGTCTGAAATTTGTTGTCTTTCAAAACCAAAGGGGTATGCACAATCTGGGGGGGAAGCGCATTACATTCGGAAAACAAGCAAATGGAGCTGACAGGAGAGAGAAGAGCTTTTTAATGCAATACTCATGCAAACCTTTAACTTTGGTCTGTATCCATATGCCAAAAAAATGATCTTTCAATGCCACACACCCAGCTTTCACATCAAAAAGGCTGGCCTTTAGAAAAATTTGGGGTGCTTTTTTCTTTCGCCAGCAGAGATACTACTACCAGTGTTACAGCCATGCTGGAAAGGAGAGATATTTGTGGGGCACTGAAATAACACTCCCAGAATGAGTCTAAACAAGCTTCCCTGGGTGGACATACAGAAAAAACAGTGCCTCAGAGTTCACCCATAAAAAGCGAAGGTAACCAACCTTTCACCATTCTGAAAGTGTCCACCTTTTTCACCCAGATTTTAAGCTCTTTTGGAGAGAAGCTGCCCTTCTCAAGCACTGAGCTCCATAGCATGAGACCTTAGAAAAAACACTCTGCCTATCCACCCCAAACTAAAGTGCCCAGTCTCACCAAGTCAGCAAGTTCTGTATCCACTTGCAGTCACCTGAACCCACTGTGCCTTCGGCAGTCAAAAATACATCCTAAATGACAGGTTAAGTCCCCTAAGGACTCTCAAGATGCCAGGCTCGTGCCTGAAAGTAGTCATAGGTAATTGTTTTGTCCTTACACGTCATATCATTCTCTCCTTGGGACTTTTCCTGCTTCAGGAAACAGAGATTTGCTCCAAGCAGAATATGCACTGCCCATTACTATTGACTCCTCACTGCTATTCAATGCATCATGCTGCAGCAGTGGCCCAGGACCTCATTGTGACTTCAACTTTTCAGAGGGACAGGACCTACTCCTGCCTCCAAGCCACACAAGAGCTGTCTGGCCACACCTGGACAACAGCAGCAAACCAGATTTGATTACATAGCTGCCTGCCCACTGCTGACCCAGGCACCTTCCAAATCCCACACCCTCCTGAGCACACCTGCCACGACTGGAAAAACAGAAGGCTGAGCCACTCTGCCCCAGGAAGCAACATGCCCATCAAGACAAAGCTTTGGTCTTCTTGCTTTTATCTGTCTGCACTAATTTCAGTACGTTGGATACACACCCCTGCTGGACATGGTGGAGTGCTGTCATTACAGTAACGCCAGTGAGCAGTCCCATCTCCTTGGTGACTTCAGGTCCTTACTTGTTTGCATATCATAACTTCTAGCCTTGTTGAACAACCCCAGGACACCAACAGACTGCGGAAGAGGGCTGTGTTTGCTGTGAAAGGTTGGCATACTCTGGATATGCCCATTTACTATATGACTGCTGAATGAAGCTGTGACCCACTCATTCACAGACCTAACAAATACTGCCTATTAACACTGAAGTCACTAGTCTGCTCAGCAGAGGTCAGTTCTCCAAACCAGATCTTCAGCAAAATCAAAGACATCCATTTTGTGAGTCAGATGAAGTCATTCTGCAGGAAGGGAGAGGTCTGCATCTCTAGTTACCATCTGTAGTAGAAAAGTGCTCAAAGAAAATTTGGTGCGCCACTTTTCTGCATCTTAGTGTCCTGTTGCTCAGATTAGCTCTTCCTGCCATCCCTGAGCACAAAATGCTATTACGATTTAGCAGCATCACTTCCAGTGCTCTGGCAGAATCAGCTCAAGAATTACATAAACAAGAACACAGCTTGAAGCATTCAAGGAAGAACTAGCTGACTGACCAGCCTTTCACCACCCTTCTGACACACCATGTAGATAAAAGCTAAGCTTTTTTCCTCCTTCCATTATACAACCAATACAGTATGGCAGTCACACAATGTAAGGTCAGGTTTTTTGCCTGTATGAAAATCTTTCTGCCTCTCCACTAACTTTGGGAGAATGACTAAAATGCTATTGCTACAGTCATACAGTTACCCTTCTAGAATCACCTGTGGCATGATTCTGTCTTAATCTAGCTTGAATTTCAGGCAAATTAGTTTCAAGTAAAACAAAGCATGCGGCCTAAAATGGGTAAGAATCTTTTCTCCACTTTACGTTTTTTAGTAGAATGTATCCTTAACTTGTAGGATAACTTATCAGACTGCGCTAAAACAGATGTGCAGTTGCAGGACAGCATCTGTAACTACAGGAAAACAAAAACTAAAAGGACTACTAATCCATTCCATTTCAATGAAAAGACCGGATCTGGAGTTGAGGAGCGAAATGGATTTCCCCCTTCCTCTGCATATCATCTTTTGCACTCTTTCAAGAGAACCCTGTGTCTTCCTTTGAGGTCTGTTCTGGCTTCTGCATCAGAAAGGATGGTGGTCAACTAATTAATCGAGCCTAGCAAAAAACATGCTACAAGCTTGACAATGGCAGGCAGCCATAGCAAGACAAGGCTCTAGCCCACTGTCACCACTGGCTATGTTTATGACTGGTACACTCAGGATATCAGGACTCTTGTACTATGTAATGTACAATGTGTCTGTCTTGACATGCTGGCCACAAACCTGAAAGTACAGCTCCTTCTGCTGCACAGGATTGTAAGGCAGAGCAAGACATAGAAACCCTGCTCTAGTCCAAGCTGAGTGACTGAAAACAGCCAGAACCGTGCTAGCAGCTTAATTAATGTTTTACTTCCATTAAAAAAAAAATGCGGAAGAAAGAAATTCAGTTTAGCCTGAGGGTGCTATTTGCTTCTGCAGGTCGAAATGTTCGCTCATGGGTTCCCAGTGTCCTTTTACAGCTCAAAACCAAATAAGACAGTAAATTGAGAAAAAGAGGAAAGAGAGAAGCAGGGTATACATTTTCCTCTGTGTTTCTACAGCACCTAGCACAGAGGGGTACAGTACTGTGGATCTTGGCACTACAGCTAAACAAACATCAGACAAGCATTATGTTAGGACTTGAAAGTACTCTCTACCTGCTGGAGGTTGACCCCTGCATCCAGTAGCTCCTCTACTGCAGATGATGGCATGGACACATTATGATGGAGGAAGTCAGAGAACGTCTCATTGTCAATCAGGAAATCCCGAAGTTTCAGGTCTGGAAAGTTATAAAACAAGCAACATTCTGGTCACAGCGAAGCCAAAAGGAAACTCGTATGAGAGCTCTGAACCGGAAAAGTCAAGCTGACAAATGGGGGAGAGGGAATTACACAAACCATAGAACAAAGGGGAAAGAGGAGCTGCTGGTAAAGTGCTCTGAAACTTGGCAGCCTTCAGAAATGTCGATCCATTGGTCTTAAAACAACCCCAAACCAACAACAAGAAAAGAAATCAACCTTCAAAAACAACTCCCATTAACATCATTACTTCAGCTCAATTTGCTCATACATACACAGAAGCAAGGCACACCAAGCTGCTCCCCTGATCTGAAATCTACTACAGCATCAGCACTTAATCCCTGTATTGTTACTGAGCATGGGACTGAGCTGGTGCACGGGCCACTGAGGGATTTACTAGCCTTTAGTTAATTATGTTAATAGCTGATGTACTCTACCATAAATTTCAAAGTCTGACACATGCAGACTCACATGCATGATACAGAATCGCACGCAGATCTAGGAAACAATCTTAGCTAATTGGAATTAAAAAATACATTTGCAGCATTGTTTCCATTTCCTTTCCCAAATGCTTCACCTCAAGCCATTGGTGTTTCAGCTCTTGGCTTTAAAACAAATTTGTACCTATCACAGCAGAGGGGAACCATCTGGAAATTGTAATCCAAGCACACTGTTAAAGTCCACAAAACTGGATCTTAAGAAGCTGACTCTCACACTGTTCTGGGTTGTTTTCTTGGGTTTTGTGTGTGGGTTCTTTTGGTTTTTTGTTTTGTGGTTTGGTTGAGGTTTTTTTTTTTTGAGGGGGGGAAGCAGTGTTTAATTTTGGTTTTTTGTTGTTGCTGTTTTATTTAAGAGAGAGGGAGGCCAATTCTATCTCCACAATGCTTAAACAAGCAGTGATGAGCAAAGCAGCTATGCCAAGAGGAGGTGAGAGACCAGGTCCTATAGGATTTACCAGAGTGAAGATTTCCAGGCTGGGGTAAGACAACTAGCTAGGTGTTATGCTCTATTTTCTACTCTAGGAGACAGGATGCCACAACCCAGAGCAAAGAGTGGAAAACCATGACCTCTAAAGAGAAAGTAATGACATGGAAGAACCAGGGGCTTGTACCTTCCCCCCTCCTATAGGGGACAGCTGTAACAACCTTTTCTCCCACCTCTTTTGCAGGAGGGGTTTTTTGGTTGTTCTTTTATTGTTTGGTTGCTTTGGTGTTTTTTTTTTTTTTTTTTTCTTTTTGGTTGGTTGGTTTTGGTTTTTTAGGGGCTGGGTTTGGCTTAACTTGGGCAGGTGATACTGTCAAGAATGGGCCCCCTCAGGAAAAAGCATGGTCTGCACTCAGGGTGCCGCCGGAGGTGACAAGGGAGACCGGCGGGTCGGGCGCCACTTCTCCTTCCCAGCCCGATCCTGGCGGAGGAGCCGGCAAGGGGAGGAACCACGCGCTCTGCTCCTGCGGCACGAAGTACATGGGGTTACTGACGGTCATTGCTCCCTCATCTACATATCCAGTTACAAATTCCCCGTTGCCTTTTTGTTCCACACGAAAAAGTAAAGCACCCGCCTCTGCTGAGGCAACGCGGAGGTTACTCCGGGGCAAAAGTTTCTCCCTCACCCTCCTCTCTCCCACGCAGCAGGACCACTCATGAATATGCTGGGTTTGAGCACGCCGTGCAAACGCCCCACCGAGCCCTGTTACCGAAAATCAACCATCAACCCCACTCCCTGCCCGGGGAAAGGCTAGGAAAAGATCTGGCTCCTGCAAAAACAGAAAACCGTCCTTTTCTTTCCAGCAGAGGCTAAAGCACCCTGCTTCACCGCAGCGGGAGGAAAAACCTCCCCCACCCCGATTCCTTGGTTACTTCCTAAATGTGCCAAACTCCCTAAACACTTCTGCAGCTTGTTTTTTGGTGAGATCATCAACTGTTCAGAAAGTCAGATGGACCAAGGGGTGGCTGACTGAAGGCACACAGGCATGAAGAGATCAGATGTTTGCAAGCTTTTTCATTGAATCTGTCCCCATTTAAGATATTTTTCAAGCTTCTCTTAAAGGGCCACATAACTTTTGAAGAACAAAAAAAAAAAAAAAAGGTAGCCAAGCAATAATTCTTCCACTTTTCTTTTTCCTCATTATTCTGCTGCTTTTGAGTTTTGCTAGTCTATTTTGTCTGGGCTTGGCTTGGAGGTTTTTTGGCATAGAGAAGCATGATTTTCCTGGTCAGGGAGATATTCTATGGGCAATTGCAGGAACGCAACCTGAACTACACTGAGATTCCTGCTGACCTGCCTGTAATCATGAGGGGGAGTAACAAAGAGTCACCGTCTTCCACAGCTGTAATTAACCAGCCCAGCATTAGAAGAGCATTCATCCCCTGCCTTTTTTGTCATGCCAAGCATTTTCAGACTTGTTTAGCACTAGAGTTTGCTGAAAATCAATGCTGCCTTCCAAGGAGCTCCTACAAACATCTGAAGGAGTTTTCATCATCATTTGGAGTACACCATGAAGGAAACAGAACAAGGTTACCAAAACTGTGGGGCAGAGTTTGGCTTCTAGACAGCTGATCACGAGCCTGTGATCACTACCCAAGGCCACACGTGAAAGCACTGTGAGACCAAGAGACTGAATCCCGCGGTCCCGGCTGCAGTACCCTAAGCACACAGCCAGCCTTTCGTACCATGCATTTTCTCCCCCACCCCATCTGGCCCTACTTCCAGGACTTGTGGGTCAGTGTCTTATGCAATCCCTCTCAATCATGGAGGCATGCATAACAGCTTGCACATGAAACCACAGAAGAGCACCGAGCACTGCAATGCATCTAAATTCTCTCTCTGGATACCTCAAAAAGTCAAGAGTTAAGAGAGGTTTCCTCTTGAAAACAGCCATTCCCATCCAAGATGACTGCTTGCCCACTTGGGCCTAAGGAAATAAAAGAACATTACTTAAAAAAAGAAACTCTCCAAAAACAGAAAACAAAAGAAACAGGCAAGTCTTCTGAAGGCTAATACCAAGCTTACTTAATAATGCAAACACCTGGAGTGGAAGAACACATTTTACCACCATGGGCCTACTACTGCAATATTTTCCTGCCATAAAAATTTAGACACACTATCAAGTTACTCAAAAAGCATGAGAGAAAATGTCAGCTCAAACATGGTATAACTTGCATGTCTCCTCTCTTGCTTGAGAGTGGCCAAGAGCATCATTACAATCAGCTACTGCAAGCTGGTGAGCACAGAACAACGCCAGGCAGCACACTGGAGACAAATCTCTCCGTGTACTTCGACATGGACATGCAGCCTCTCCTTTCCCCTCCCCTTCACCTTCCACAGAAAACCAAGGGAGCTGCAGCCCTGCATGCTCCCTCACCCCACCACTGGCTGAAACCATTGGCCCCAGCAAGTCAGCCAAGCCCTAGGCACAAATCGGGAGATGAACTTGAGGTCAGACTGAGCAAACACACTCAAAGACTGTCAAATCTTATGTGAACCATCTTGCTGATTCAGTGGTGGGACAGTCAGCAGAAATAATACTGAGACAGCTTTTCCCCATGGCAGACTACTTTTACAGTTTCAGTTCTGACACCAAGGGAGCAACAGCAGAGAACAGAGACTTTGCTTATAAACCATGCAAACAACCCCCAAAACCAACAGGTCTAGTATGGCTGAAATGCCTTTGTTGTCATTAGCTCCAGTTTGGGCACAGTATGGCAATGCAACAAGGAGACCATCCCCATCCACATGAAACAAGCAGAAGAGATGTCCATATCCCACGTGGGACAGGGAGAAAGATCCTTTGTATGGTCAAATAAGGAAGCTTCCAGCACAACTGAGAACTCCCAGACCTGGAAGTCTTGTGCCTTAACCACAAAGCTTCCCTTCCTCTCTGAAGTCACCAGTCAGGATTAGACAGTCACACATGGCAGCATTCCACAGATATTGTCTTCACAAAAGGCACAGCTGTCCTTCATTTCCACGCAGTTCAAACGAACCTTGGCGGCTGCATTCTGGGCATCAAAACCAGAAACTCTTGGATTTTCCTATCGCAGAGCCTCTCCTACAGGACTGTAACACTGTATCACATCTCAAGATTTGCATTTTACGGACAACCTAACATTTTCCAGCACCTTCATGCCTGGGCACAGTGGTAGGCCAGTCAGTTTTTGCTTAAGAATCATATCTGTGTGATAATAGAAAAAAACCCCAAAACCCAAAATGCAATCAAAGAGCTCAAGACAGTCACATGAATTAGTGAAGAAAGACAACCTCTATGCTTGCTATATTGCTGACTAAAATGAACATCCAAATAAAAAAATGCATTATAAAAAAAGAGCAAATCAGTGCTATGTGCGGGTCTCTATTCCATGCACACCACAACTGAACACTGATTGTGCAGTGAAGGAAGAATCTGTGGTCCAAAAGCCACAGGTTTTTAGTTTCCTCATTCCAGAAACACATCCCCAGTTACTTTCACAAGCTCAAAAGGTGGGTCAAAGTGCAAGAGAAGCCATGGCTGGGAATCAGTTTTAATTTGCTGATCTTACTGCAAGTATGATCATAACAGGTCCCATAGTAAGCAGTGACAATTTCCAACAATACTGGGAAGATCCACAGACAAGTGGAAAAAACACAAAGCTTCTAGGGGCAGGTTACAGAACAAGACTCTTCTCAAACTTCTCTCCCATTCTTTCTTCCTTCACTGAGAAGCACAGAGGGCTCATACCTTCCTCCAGAAACGTAATGGTGCAATGTCTTTAAAATTAAACAATAGGGCGGGAAAACAGAACCCCATGGAAATTGTGGCTATGTTTTTCATATCCTGAACACTGCTTTCTAAAAATAAAAGGCATGCAAATGGTACTCAACATTATCTCAATCCACTGTGGAGTAGAAAGCTCACCAGGTCTAATGTTAATTTGTGGAGTTTCTGCCTGAAGGGTTTGTGCCCATAATGGACAATATAGCACGTTTTCAGCCACTTTAAAGCTAACAAGCTCAATGAAAACACTGTGACATTCAGATGTACTTCCCAGCTTCACATACCTTAACTCCCTACAAAAAACAAATGTAGGAAAGGGGAGAAGGAGCTTCATGCCTTAAGTTAATTCAGCAGCTAAGAGGAAAGCAGGGCAATATGTCTGATCTACAGACATGGCTTTTTGTCATCAGGGGATTTCACTCTCTACTGATTAAACATGCAAGACTGAAAACAATTATGTTATTTTCTTTACATCCATTGCAGTTGGGGAAGACTTGCTAGCCTTTGGCTAAGCCTGTATTCACCACAGCCAAATATCAATGTAACACAGAAGCTGGTATTACATTCTGACTCTTATTTCTTACCAGAGACTGCTCATAGGGCAACCCAATCATTTTTGCAACAGCAACTAAGGCATCACAGTGAGATGAAACAGTGAGACAGGATGAGGCATGAGACGCCTTAGCTTCATTCTTTAGAATCAGCAAGGTTCCACAAGTGCCCAAAGGAGATAAGAAAAGAAGTGGGTTCCCAGCTCACCCACCAATTAACAGAAGGAGCAAAGCACAGAAGAATGTCAAGTGAGCAAACAAGGCATTTCCTTCTCCCTATTCAAAGACTTCAGATTCACAGTTTCCCATTCAGGTAAAACTGCACTTCTACAGGAAGGGAAGATCCAGCCAGATTGCACAGCTGGCTGTCAAGTCCATGCAAAACTGCACCCAGGCATGACTGGAGAACAAGGTCACAAGGCACCCTGGTCACACAGGCTTGCTTCACCCAGGGCACTGCTTCTTCACTGGCCATACTTCCAGGAACAGGAGATTTGGATAACACAAGCCCATGGAGTTGCTGAAGCTGAGACCAAGAGCTGAAGCTCCAGCTCCAGCAGCTGAGAGCGTTTACCGGTAGCACACATGACTCTGGCTAGAAATCTGTCTTTCAGGAAACCCTCACATGCTGAGACAACCACGGCAGGCAAGTCAAATGCTGCCACAGAATTAACTTGTGCACTGGAATTTTCTATTAATTTTTCATTATCTGGGAAGTATTCCTCTTGAACAGGTGCACTTTAACCCAATGAGTGTGATTTTCACACTCATTACCTATCACCGTTATTTAATGACAAAAGATGTCTGAAGCTACTTCCTATAAAAATAAAAATGGGCTCTCAAATAAAAGACTGAACAACTTGCAAATTGATGATCACCCAGAGTAAACTGACAACTACTGAGAGGAAACAGCAATCTCCTAATGGTGAACCATGCTACTGCACTGTACCCTACTGAGCCAATGACACTGACTGACAATGTGAAAAGCAAACTTTTCACAGTGCTGGGCAAGGCAGCAAGTTTTCACCTGCCTTCATTATACTCCTAACCATGGACAACGCACCCAAAAAGCACGACAAAGTAATATTTTTTAAGGTTTTTGGTCTCGGTTTCTTAAGCAGTTACTATGTTTTAATTATTCTTTTCCTCTAGGGCAGCTTTCCCCCTGTGACGTGAGAATAGCTCTCAGAGCTGCTTGTGTACCTATTAATGCTGGCAAGAGCTAAAACTGTCCTGTGAAAAAGTTGGACAGCCATGCCCTGATTTGCTTACAGGAAATCAAGCAGCTCAGCAGGCCTGTTGTGCAGGATTGACTAGTGTGAAAATACAAGCCTAATTTGCTCACAGTCAAAGTGCTGTTTCTTCTGCAGCCATGGCCTGACCTATTTTACAGTAGGCTACAGCTCTCTGCGCCGAGGCCATCACACATCAAACAGTGCTGCCTCTGCAGACACTAGATAATACCAAAGTGAACACCCCCTTAGCCAGGGTCCATCATCTTCATATATCTGCCATGCCAAATGGTGATGTGAGTCAAGAAGAAGCAGCCTGCCATTCATCTCCAGCTGCTAGCATCTCTCCTGAGAGACAGGGAATGCTGTGCAACAGGCCCGGGTCTTCCCTCTCGTTTTGGGACTGCGACATTGGGACCACCTCCACTCCTCTCTAAGTCACTATTTTTGCTTAGAAGAGCTTTAAATATAGTCCAGCACAATTACTCTGCCAGAAAGCACAGCTCTCAGCACGTACTAATGCACATACACAAACCAGTCCTCAGTCAGCCTTCACTGGGGATACACTGACTTCAGGCACACAGAGCCCATTAAGCCAGCTGAGATCCCATCTCCGCCCTTCGTGGGAAGCCAGCCGCAGACACAAGGCTAATACATGCCTTTGTGCGGTTGTTAAAGTCCCCAAAGCCATCAGGCCCTCTTCCTGTAGGACACACATGACAGGAGAAAGACTCTGCATCAGAAAGCCAAAACACAAGGCACAGAGTCAAAAGCCTCAGGCTGGTTACCACAGCCCTGCCGGCAAACACAGCCTGCAGAGCTCCTGCCTACGGAGGGGCAGACCCAAACACCTCCCTAAGCCTCGCATTATGCCACAGAACAGATATCCTCATGACTTTCCCCACTGCAAGGCAAATTCTGTTATCAACACAGACAACCATGAAATGGAGCTTGCCAAGGAAAAAAACAGAAAGAAATTACGCAGAAATTACACTTCTAACAGTGAAAAAAAATTAAGCAACCTTAAAGGAAACACCCTAAGAATAGTCACTGTATTGCTTTAAGAAGCAAATCCTGAGCAGAGCTCCAAATTGCATGGCATTATAACTGGTTGAAAATTCTCCTGCTAATGTTCACAATATAAGGACAAACTGCAAATTTCTTAGCCTCTGAACCGGCTTGTCAGTCACAGAGATGACAGACCACAGATGTGACTATAAAAAAATACTTCATTATTACAACAAAATGATTTTGATGAGTGATATATTGAACACATTCAGGGATGGTACAGGCTACAGAGAAGGTCCTCCAAAGGTCACACCCAGCTCAGGGCAAGGTGGGTCCTTCTACAGAGGCAGAAAGTAAGGGTTTGCTGTTAGAATTGCATTTTCACTGCACAAGAAATATTATGCCCTAGATAACATGCAGGTTTTAGATGTTTCAAAACATCAGCTCAAAGTAAAATATATTAAAAACCCCAAACAACAGAGAAACCGAAAACCAAATGCCATGGTCATATCCAGTCACATACCACTATCCTAATGGTAAACATAAGCATACAAGGAATGGCATTATGCTATTAAAAATGCATGGAGCTAAACAGAAGTTGAAAGAATAAGCTGTGACCAAGGAGGACCATGTCCAGATTCTTTGCAGTTGAGCAAGTGACCTTAAATAATTTAGTGGAAATTCAAATCACAGGAAAAAGCGGGGCTGGACATTTTAATCAAATGACCATTACTAATAGTAGAAGTGTTTTCATAGGCCAGCTATGTAAGCATGCATCTGTGAGACTGCTGGTTCAAATGCAACCAGAGGACGCTTATCTGAGAAGCATTCTGAATCCCCAAAACAAGCAGGTAGAATGAATCCAGTAGTACCCTCCTACTTGAAAATTATCACGTACCACCTATCCAGTTTGAAGAGCTTCTCCCATGAAACTGGCATGGGCAATGATGAACCGTAAGCAAAATGGCAGGCAGAGCTTTCCAGGATCAAAGCATTCCGACTGTCCTGCACTTGTATTTGTTTTTTCTTACACAGAAAGGCTGATGAGAAGAGAAAAAGCTGCCCCTCCCTTGGGTGTGAAGGCTCACCATACCAGATATCTGTTCCTCTTATTTGTCACAAATTCGGGGAACCAGACTGACATATGACTTATTCTAAAGTTCAGCAAGATACCATGTCTGCAGTCAGCAGATCATAGTAGCTCTTACTTTTCCTATGTTCAGGAAGACCTGACAGTTCTGAATTTAGCACCAAGTCCTAATGCTCCTTATCTAGCACACTGCAGCATAAGCCACCTTCAGAACAAAGAGTGAAAGCTCCCAAGAAATGCTAAAGATTAACAACAATAAGCCAATCATTATACCGCACTTAGTTTAACCAGAAACACTGTCTATTTCCACTGAAGACATATCTATATATAAATGATTTCAACCTCCCATGATTGCTCCCTACATTTCAATTTAGTTGGTCGCTGCAAAGTTACCCTTATGGATAGTTCTTTGGGTTTGCTTTTGAGTCTCAAGTCCAATGGACGGGAATAAAACCCTCAAACTTCAGCACTAAAGAAAAGATTCTGTTTTCTGCCTCTGGTTTAGGGCAACCTTTGCAACCCATTCAAGCCCTCTATACTACTATAAACCAGACTGTTGAGCAAGTCAAAATTCAAAGTTCAAAATAATTGAAGAACTTTCTCAATCTTTGGGAAAGACTGAAAAACAGATGCTTAGAAGATTATGAATTGCCCAAATTCACGTAAAGTTTTGACTGGAAACTATGTCTCTCATATTCTGAGAGAGACACTGTACTACACTACATCAGGATGGTCCCAACAGACCCTGCCCTGGTAGTTTCAGAAGCTGATCCTTCCAGATGGTTTTCTGTTGGATTGTCAATATACTAACCATTGGTACTGACATAACTTGCTGGCTGAAAATATACCCTGAAGCATTTGCACTACACTGTTTTACACAGAGGGCTGGATTACTTCTAGACACAGAGAAGAACAGTGCCTCCTGGTACTTTAGGAACCTGATTCCATGTACCAGAGCCACAAAGCACTGGAATTACCTGAAGAAAATGGAGCGTGTACTGCTGGAGAGGTCTTACGCATTACTTCTATGGATACACCAGTAAAATTCCTTACACTTTCTTAAGGTAGCAGCAGAGGTAACATGAAAAAGAACGAAAAAGATCAGGTAGGTGAGGACACTTGTGGTCTTAAAGGGCTACTTCATTGTCTTGATTTGTGTTCTCCGGCTTTACAGCACACTGTTGCCCACCTGCTAGGCAGCAAGCATGTGCAAGAGAGCAGGGTAAAACCACAGGTGACGGCTGTTGACCATGCTGCCACACAGTTGTGCCTTTGCTACGATGGAAATTGTTGGGACAAGGGACTTCCAAGTCCACATCATGTCTCAAGTGTCAAAACCACTTTTTTTTCCCTTTCTCCCTACTGTTCTGAAGTAGCATTTTGTTGGGTAGGCAGCAGCTGCTGCTCTCCTAAGGAGTTAGCTGGCACAAGCCAGAGCAGGCACTCAGACTTAAGATACTGCTATCTTTGCAGTAAGCTGTCTTTGTCCCATAAGCAAATCTCCTTCTGGCATGTATCTGTGCTCAGTCAGCTTCAGATATGGTCTGGTTATGTTCCAGCTGCACATGTTAGAATAGATAGAGAACTATAAGGAAAAGACATTCAGAGATACGTAATTTATGTTTATTAAGTTCTGTCTGTGGTTATGTAAACTTTCTGACAACATCAAGCAAAAATACATCTAAATATTACCTCAGGTAGTATGTGCCTCTAAAAATATATGTTTAGAAGAACAGAAAGGTTCAGAGAGGGGAAAAAAAATCACCACAAAACACCAAAACTCACCAGAAAGGGTCTTATTTTAAATCCTTTTAAAGGGTCACTTATTGCACCATCCTTAAAACTAAAGCTAAATTAGAAAGGGAAGGAAACTCTGGCTGTTTACAGAGGATGTGTGTCACAGAACAGCATGAATCTCCCCCACATACAGCACACAGAGTGCTGCCAGGTCAGCATAAAAAAAGTTAGGGCAAGATCTTCAGCTAATAGATGAGTTACAATCCACTAAATTTTCAGAGCTACACCAATATATCAGCTGAGGATTCCTGATACACAGGCCTAAGCAATATGCAGTTTTAACAAACTCAGTTAATTATTGACACTTAGTAAATACATAAACAGATGCAGTTTTTAAAAAATTCCGCCGCTGCTGCATTTAATTACATGGATTTTCCAGAATTTTGAAACAAAACATATGAAAGTATAAGCACAAAACCTGTACAGTGAATTAAAAATGTATTTCAAACAATTCACAACTAGTACTCTATAAAACACAGAAACAGCAAAAAAACTCTAGGGTTGGAAGTAGAGAATGTTGCATTTTAATGAAGATGCCAAGAAATTCAGCAACAGGTGGCAGAATATTTTGCTTGATTTTATTCAGGATCCTGGTATTAACACTCACTTATTTTATGACCAAAAATATTTAACTAGAACATGGAAGACTGCCCAAAAATTGAACTGACATGGATTTTCAAAAAAAAAAAAAAATAAAAAATTTTAAAAAAAAAAAAAAAAAAAAAAAAAAAAAAAAAAAAAAAAATCAGTCAAGCACTGTTCTATCTTCTTGCCTGTGTAAAAATGAACTTGATACACCATCAACATTTTTTAAAAGTCATCAGTTTTTATTGCCTCCTGACTGCACTGAAAACTGCCACATCCTACTGTGTTTCAGAATAAGGGCAGCTGTTTATTTATTTAGCTCACAGGAATGCTGTAAAAATTAGGCAATAAGTGTTTGTAATGAATGCTGAAGATAAAATGTATGATTACTAGAGATGGCTCCAAAGCTGAATATTAACTTGAGAGATATGGGAGGTCAGACCCAAATTAGGCACTCTGGCCTCAGTACCAATCAAACACAGGAGTGCACAGGGCTTTTTCCAAATGGGGCAGTTTCATAATCTCCACACTCATGAGAGCTCAGGCACATGGAAATCCCCTGAGAAAGCTGAACTTTTCATCAGATAACAGTGTTACAAATTTCCTAGGGGACCACTAACACTAAGCTCAACGTGACAAGTCTCTACCCTGCTGTCTCTACCAACCTCAGACTGTAGCTTAAATAAACCAAATGCAGTCTTCCACAAACTGGGCAATTTATTAAGATTCTGAGATTAGAAGTCAATGAAGACAAATGCAGAAATTGCCACAGTGGAAAACATAGAAAATAAATGCAAATTGAAGCTAAAACAGCGCAAGTTTTGGCAACATAGTCCTGACATTAGCAAGCTGTACTGACAAGGCTGCATACAAAGAAGGAGATAATAGCCAAGTGTGAGAGGTTTAACTGTTCACGTAACACTCTCCACTTTATTTTGTGATTTAAAATAAAAGTCAGTGTTGACAGATGAGGCTAAAGACTAAAGAAAACATCCAAAACCTTTCAAGGTGGTCCTTCTGCAGCACATACTAGTATTAATTACCAACAGGCACAGCAAGCAATTCTTGTTTTCTTTATCATTGTGTCTGTATCTAGACAAGTTAAGAAAGACAAAGGCGGTGCCCTCAAGAAATGGCAATTTGGTATCTATTGGAATAGCTCTGTTGCTAATTGTAGTTACGGGCACTGCTGACTCCCCTACACGCAGTGAAACCATGAACCGGCACTGTCGGGTTAGCTGGTTCTAAAGTAACCATAACGCCAGTGCAGCCTCACGCTGACGAGCTTGCAATCCTCCTTGTGTGTTTTCAACAGGGTTCACGCAACCTTCTGCGACAGGATTCTCAGAAATGTTTTTCTCAAGCTTCTGTCACCTAGTATAGTGCAGACATCACAGCAAGGCCAGATTTAACTTAACACTGCATGTGTTTTTTCAATTCCCCATTCAAAGATATTTCAGTCTGGCTCTCTCACGTCCATACGCATCTACCCAGAATCCAAGCTGGCATGATTCTAAACTTCTCTCTTCCAAAGCATCTCTGTAGAAAGGAAGTTTAGACCAAAAGCAGGCACTAAAGCCCAGTTCTACATAATCAGAGTACAGCAATATACATCATGCTGTATGTGTTTAGCCATCTCAACCTCTAAGCAGTCATGTAGTAACAACAGCTCATGAACAGTCCCATAGAAAACAAGTATGATTTGCCTGGGAACAGATTTAATAGTACAGCAGACCTTTGTACCTTGACCTCTATCAAGATAATTTTATTATCTTGATAATCACATCCTTGGCTTCCAAGTAATAAGGAAAGTAGAAGCAGGCTCCACTGAAAGTGGTAATTCCATATGCAGTTATATTGTAGTCACAGGATGCTATTTTCTTAATAATGCAAATATCATTCCACCTAACTAATTAAAGCTACATACCTAACTGCCCAATAAAAAACCTGGGACCAACGCTGCTGTAAGAAGTCTTTCCACCTTTGCACATCTCTTGACTGTCAGCGTCGCAGTTTCAGTTTAGGACAGAAAAAATAACAGACCCATTGGATTCACACACAGACTTTGTTCACTACCTGTAGTAAGGGACTTAAAGTGCCCTTCCAAGAATGTTTTGGAAATGTCTTTCCAGAAGATCTGCAGTTGCCTATACAATTTCTGTTTACTTAAAAAAAAAAAAACATCTAAGGACATTCATGTCTGTGCCTGCTCAGCAACACAGATTTGAAGAAAAAATTAATTAGACAGATGTGGGAAAACTGCCATGTGTACTTGAATCTCTTACCCGATCAACATGGCACACCACAATCTTTGTGCAATCCAAGTACCCAGTACTGGCCACTTCTTCCACTTGCTCGTTGTGACAGGCTGCACCTGACCGCAGCAGAAATCACAGTGGTTCCCACACAGTCCCAGGCACCCCTTCCTGGAGGGGTGCTTTGGGCTGGCAGGAAGTAGCAGCCAGAAATGCCCTAGGGACTTCTGCAGAGGGCTAGTGCAAGGTAACTGGTACTGAAAACATAAAGGTAAAGTAGCCTTCCTACCTGCCCTAATAAATCAAGATCTCTCTACTGATACCACAGGGCAGCATTTCTGGCAACATCTTTTCTCGACCTAAAGGAAAGGCAAGGACCTGAATGTCACTGTGGAGCATGCTACTAGAGAATCCAGGCGTATATTTATGCACAGCAACGGGAATGCCACCATGCCACAGTTGGTGTTTCTGGGGGTGATGGCCACCTGGACACATGGTTTGCCAGTCTTCACTCCAGCCTGGCTGGTTTTTGCTAGGATTCTTCCCAGAGGAAGTCAGGGAGGAAACCAGTTTAATTAGGGTATAAGAATCAATCTGAATGTTTAGCTTGAGGGTGTGGGGTCAATTTTGTTAGGGACAAGACACTGAGGAGGGAGTTAGCCATCACCTTAATGCCACCTAGCAGATAATGTATGACATCCTGTTTCCCTGAGCAGCCTGTAATCATACAGTAATACACAAGCCACCAGAAAACCCCTCCCAAGGCTGTTCTTTAGCCCAAGCCTTCTGCCGTCCTTTACCTGTCAAATAAAAGAAGCACTAATAGCACTGACCAGACAGGCTGCAAACTCCTTCAGTCTCAGTATCTCTCTGTGCCGCAGAGTGCAACATCAGCAAAGAATGGCACCCAGTTGCTGTTCCTCTCCTACCACAAGCAATACTAATCCAGCAAACAACAGGGACAGGCAGGGCACATGTGGAATAATAGCCTGAGATCTGATGCAATTTCTTAGGCGATGTTTGTTTCCCTCTGCCTATTTCATTGCTCCATTTTTGTTTAGTTGGGTTGGCTTCAAGAAAAATAGAAACATGCCCTTTGGGATCACTGAAAACTAAGAGCAATGCAGTAAATATAGCCAGGTTGGCTTATATCTGCAACTTTTAGCGATAACCAAAGAAGATGGCTTTAATTATACCTGCTATTTATTACCCTGTGGCACTGCAGAACAAAGTATTTTGGAGTCCTGCAGACAGAAGGAAGAAATTAAGAAAGTGTGCCTCAGAGTCAATAGCAAGCTGTATCACCATCTTTCAAAACAGAAGAAAAGCTTATTTCTTGCAAACACAACCTGATAAAATGACACTGAGGCCAGCTGCAAATTCAGTGCCCGCAAGCAGTGATCCAAACCTACTGCAACTGGCAATCCCAGCAGCCTTGTCATGCTCTTGAAAGTGCCGTCACCAAGGTCTTTGACTCTCTGTTCTGATCTGCACTCTGCCTTATCATGAGTGTTAAAGACCTTGGTGACATTGCTGGACAGAGATGTAACAAGTGGAACAGAGAGGGCACCTGGCACCTGCCTGCAAAATTGATTATGTTATGGTATGTGTGTGCCTGCACGTAGATTTCACTGCTCAGGGCTTGCTGGAAGCGGCCACACAACAGCAGTGCCCATTGAGCGTGACAGCTGCATGTGCTGAACTCCCTCACACCACCAGTTAGCACTTTATCCTGGCCAAAAAAGGTGCTACATGAAGTAACACTGGACTGTTCCTCACTGGTAACACCTTCCTCTTCAACAGAGAGCTCTTCTCTGCTGCTCCTTCTCAAACTCCTGCGCAAACAGCCCTTTTATGAGGAATTATCTCCTACCTCATCAAGAAGTGCCTAAGATACAAAGCCTGTTGGAATGAGTGTATAGCATGGCCTGAACAAACCCTTAGTGTCCTACCTTGTCTTTAACGAAGACACTGACTTGCACGCACCTGTGCAAGCACCTCAAGCAACCTGCCATCTTACGTAGGTCTCTCATCCCCAAGGTTCAGCTCATGCATAACTTCAGATCAGATGACTAAGAGTCACACCTTGACCATTAGTTTGTGAGGGTTGTTTGAAAGAAGGGTCAAATGAAAGGACTTAGGCAAATGCTCTCCAAACAGATTCCAATGTCAGAAGCCAGATACAGACATGAATACTCTGCATGACTAGCATTAGCTCCAGTTTGTATGCTGGCAATGAGAGATCAGCTCCTGGAAGCCTGTTTCAAAGTCATCAGGCAGCAGCAAGAGGAGAGCGTGAGGGGAGAAGGGAGCTGCAGACACTCCAACAGAGCCCATGTCACACACCAGGGAGCACAGAGTCCATCCCACTGGGGAAGCTGCACCTGTCTGCACCACCAATTCACACAACTTCAGGTCCAGGCCAGAGTTAAAACATACGGGATATTACAATGTTTTCAATTATTAGCTTATTGATAATTAGCCTTCCTGCTACTGGGGGAAACACATGGATAAAGACAGTGCTTTGAGGCTGGGTGGTGCACTTACATCTGGCATCCACTCCTACTGTCTCCTTACGTTCCCAGAGTCACTGGAGGAAATGCCCCAGAGTGAAGAGCATTTGCATCTCTCACACCTCATCGTCAACAGCAACTGAGAGTTGACCTTCCTTGCACAGGAATCTAAGCGCTGCCAAGTATAAATACATGAGTGCTTCTAAGATTAGAGGATGCTGTTCCATGCATGCTGTCAGAGAATGAATCACACAGCCAAGGAGTGGGTAGCAGGGTCCATCAAGCTGGAAGGCTTTGTAAATGAGCATGAGAAGGACAAACAGGCTTTGTTCTCTAAAAGCCTTACCAACAATGGACATTCTGTCATTCTAATGACACAGAGGCTTGATTTTTTGATTACACATTTGAAATATTTTATTGTAGAAATATAATCTGTGATGACTGGGTCTGAGGCTTGTTTTTGCAGACAGTCCAGTAGTCTTTACAGTGGAGAGAAACATGAGCCTTCTGACTTTCAACTTGTTGAGTACTCCATATGCAAAACTCTTCTTGGAATCGCTCCTCCCCCTCAAACCTTCCCAGCAGCAAGAGCTTCAGCTTATGGCTTTGACAGTGTTCTTGTAAATGGCCATGTCTGACATTCACTGCATGTCTCAATAAAGAACACCACACCAGTATCTACTCTTTGGAAGAGTTAACTTGCCAATGTAAGTGTACAAGTAGTACTACTAAAGTGTAAAATACTACAACTAAAAGTGTAAAACCAGTAACAACAATATCTGTCATTCTGATGGAGAGAGCTTGCTCCCAGCAAATCAAACCAAACAACTGAAGATACTCACGAAAACAGTATTAAACTTTTCCTTGGGAAATAGTCATCTTAACTCATTTTGGCTGTGTTCATTATGCATCCATCTCTGCACAAAGGGTTCACTCTGCATCCTCTTCCCTCTGAAGCTGCTGTAGATTTAGATAAAAGCTTGAGGATGCCACTCACCAGCTCTCTGAGTAAAAAGAGAGGAGGCCTGGTGGTATGGATACTGAGCTCCTCAGCAAGGAGAAGTGTCCTTTATACACAAGTATCAACTAATGCTCAGAGTCAGTAGACCACAGTACTATGTGCAGATCTGGTCACATGAGGATTCTGCACAACCCTGAAGGAGAGAGAGGAGGGCTCAATACTCAAGACAAATACCTTGCACAGTCCATGTCTGTACATACATTCAGCACATACCTGTCAACCTGTCACTAACAGCACAGATTATTCCAAGGCAACACAGGAAAGAATGTAAAAACACCATCTCTGCTTAAAGTGTGCTCAGCACACATCAGACTATGTGACGCTACTCACATCATACCAGGTCAGGTATTTTTCTTCCTGCAGTGTGCCTGAGCCATCCTCAAATGAAGAGAGATAAGAAGAACTACAGCTGTGAAACCAAGGACAATTTTCACAAAACATTAAAATACCACCTATGTCCAAAGAGCTCCACATGCTGCATAAAGGCAGTAGGTGAAGACCCTCAATGGCTGTGCTCCCCTTTCTATTTCCCTGCTGTATGTCTTTCTAAACCATTACCTTCCATCACTTCCACTAGACACATGCCACACTAACACAGCAGCCAAGACAGATAATCTTTTCGGAAAGAACATCCCAAAAACCTTTTACAGGGTGTCATGTCAGAGACACCTGGCAATAGCAAGAGACCTGCCACATTTCCTGAGACGGGACAAAGTTCTTTCATGTCCCAGCTCTGCTGCAAGCTTCCCATGTGATCTCACACTAGTCACTCATTCATCTGCACAGGACAGGAAGGCACACCATCTTTTCCCACAAGCTAAAAATGGGAGGATTCTAATTTTTCATGGGAAATAGGGCTGTGAAAGCCCCCCAGACAGTTTTCTTTTGTACCCTGCCATTCAAAATCCTGCCAAACAATATCACAGAGTGAAGTATATTACACTAAACAGTCTTATAGGAACAAAAAAACCCCTCCAAAATCAAACACAAGAAGGGAAATGGACATTTCATTGTCAGATAATAACCAGCTTTCAGTTTGTAAACTGGAGGCCAACATCAGCTTTTCCCCATCTGTGTTCTTCCAGCACACTTCCCTCTGGAGCTCAGGCGTTAGAACACTAAATTGCAGCTACATTGTGTTCACTGCTTGACAAAATATCAAAATAACTAGTCCCCTCCAAAAAGACACACTACTTGGACTCCTTTGAGAAAATGGGCACTTTGACTAACTTCAGTGCGCCCAGGAGTATAGTTTCACATCCGAAACAGCCGCTGTTCTTGGCGTTACACACCACCCCTTTTCTCTTCCACCAAAGAAATTAAAGAGCACAAAAAGCTCTGACACAGGAGAGGCTTAAGGTACTTCTGCAGGATTGGAAAAGGTTCAATAAATTTTAAGTTATAATTGCGTATATTCACATGATGGCACATTACTGAAACTTACACACACGGAATTAAACAGACCAGAAATACCAGATATTGACTCTTCCTATCAGGCTCTTACCTAAGCCAGAGGAATTTCCCAACTTGCGTAGTTTTCCCAGGACCTTCTGGACATCCTTTATACTTGTGTCCTGTTGGCTGTACAACAGTAACCTCCTGGCATCCGAGAACAGGCGGGAAACACTGGGGGAAAACAGAAAAACAACTAGCAGTCATCAGCTCCGTGAGCCACCACCCACAGATTACATACCAATTCCAAACTCTAATCCCCTCTGGTTATGTCACTCCAGCACAAAAAAACCTCTTTCCTCAGTGAACACCCTGGGACAATCCAAGGAGCCCAACAGAAGATATCTGCTAATGCAAGGTCAATGTAAGCTACATTGGGAACATCATGCATTTGAAAGTGTTTTTAGGACTGGGATGGAGAGGGCTTCCTGGTGCTTCTCAGAGGAACAATAATTTAAGAACATCCTTGCTCCTTTCAAATGCTTTTGCAGGTTGCAGACACATTATACTCTGCATTAAGCCTATCTATCCTGACAGTATGAATGTAGCAAGTAAGGCAAGGTATAGGAAAGCTGGCCATAAACTGTGCTTTCTGCATCATGTTAGCCAGTAATAAAGGATAAATGTCAGAGAGTATCCCCTAAACCTGTTCAACTGCCTCTCACTCTGTGCTGTTTACAGGTTCATAAACCAGGGAAAGAGATGCTCTGAAAAAAGAACATCTTAAAAAGCCTTATCTTTTTATGGGTCAGATTCTGAGCCCAGGTATCAGAATGGACTCAGTCCTTACCCAGGCAAAGCTTTTCATTCACCAAGAGCTTCAGGTGCTTGGACTTGAGAATTCTGCACACCTACCAGCTGTCTGCTAGCCCCTATGAACTTGGTAACTGAACAATCTGGTACTTCAGAGGTGGTAGAAATCACAAAACCCTCATTAGCATAAGATTTCACAATTAGTTGGTGACTTCCAAATATCCCTTTTCCCTGCATTTCCTCTAGAACAGAGATGAGGCAAAAGCAGACAGACTCACATGGAGGCATTGAAGTTTCCAACAATACCAGGGGATTCCCCAGGAGTTGGGTAGCGGAAACACGGGTTGTTGGCATTGCAGATGATCCCCTGTATCCATGGCAAGGTTCCTGCTGAAGGCATAGCTTTATTTGGAAAATGACCTAGAACAGAAACACAGGAGTTAGAAGACAAACACATGATACAAGCCTCTACAGCATAACATTGTACTTGAAGAGCAGTGCTAACCCTGCACTGGGTATCACCCCAAAGAGCTCATGAAAGAGCAGAACAGCCAACACTAAGAAGGACTGAGCTTGTGTTAGACTCTCCACATTGCTCTTTCAAATCTTTTTGCTGAAGTCTAAATCCTTCTACTAAAGAACTACTGAAGTTGTAGGCCAGAGTTCACATCCTGTTTAAGAACAAAGCAGTAACAAATTACTCATGGCAGATATCCACCAGTACGCCACTTGGGTACTTTTGAATCCCATACCCCCAACAACAGGGGAAGAAAGGCCTCCCTTCTATAATCCTGCATGTTAGATAAGCTGTCAGGCTGCTTTTTGCGGTGAGCTCACTTCCTCACCCCTGCACTAGGAAGGCATCCTGGAGGAAGGTTATGTCCCTTCCGCACTGCCTCAAAGCTCAAGACTTTGAGGATCAGATGCCCACCCTTCCCTCTGGTGTCTACCTCATCCTCCCAGCATGCCTGCAATCACTCAGGGGGCTGGCTCCTCCACTACCCCAAAGGAAGTAACAAAGCCCAAGAAAGAAGTACAAAAGCTGCTGAATTACAGCAAGAATGGTTAATGTAGGTGGCTGAAGGAAGACGGGAATCTTATCAGCCCTCCCTGGAGAAAGCCAAGGACTCTGTGCAGGAGAAAGGCGAAGGAAACGAAGGTTTATTGTTTCCAGTACCCAGGGAACCCTTTTTCCTAGTTCTCTGTTTAAAATAGAAGAGCTATTTACCTGAGCTGTCTGACTTTTGTTTCATTTTGCTTTTTTTGTCCTTCTTGGCTGAGAGGACTGGGGAGGAGGTGAGGGTAGAGGAAGAAAAATGCTAAGACTTTCATATTTTTTTCGTAAAATTTCCCAGAAAATCACCTTCTCTGTCCTCCATGCCTTTCATTTTACATTGTTAGTGACTCCAAGAAAATGTTCAGAGCAATACAGAAAGAGGAATGGCACACAAGAGTTTATGGTAACTTTTTACACACAGTGATGCATGTAACAGCAGTTTCTCCAAGAGTAAAGCAGGAATCTGTTGGTTTTAAATCAGATGAGATACACAGAAAACAGTGCAACAGCAAATCATTTTCAATTACATTGCTGCAAACATCTAGCTTTTTAGAAGAGATTAGTCACTTCTTGTCAGATTCTCTCCCTCCCACTCCCAATAAATTGCATTTTGAATACCCTGAAGAGTCACAGAACAGAAAAGAAAAGCTCTCTACAAGACACAATCTGGCTCAGTAGCAATCTAAGATGTCTTCTCTGACTGGTCTGGTGAAAGCCACATAACTACCACTTCAAAGGTAATTGTTCCTCCATATTTTAAGGGAAAACTTCCTCACACTAAGCCAAGCACTCACACTTCCTCACACTAAGAAATAAGAAACCCTGACAACAGTCCAATTCTTGGCTCTTCTCAAACAGGGAAAGAAAACTGAAAATTTTACTTGTTAGCTGAAGAAGACTACCATTAAAATACTGAGGCTATCTGGACGCTACAAAGCGCTTGCACACAGCTCTGTTACTGCTATCACCAGGCATTACCTACAAGTGATTTCATAACAGCATACAACACTGCCACTACAGATAGCAATCCTACCTCCCTTAAGGCATCCACAGGGTTGCCAAAGAGTTCGCCATGAACCCAAAAGCCTTCTGTCTTTCTATCTCTGCTCACAGTTCAGCAAAAAACTGCTTCACTTCACAACATATTCACATCTGTCAGCATGAATGAATGTTCAGAGAAACCAACACAGACAACACAATTTAGACACCAACTCACAGAAACTCTTCAAAAAATGAAGTGGAATTAGCCATAAAAGCGAATTAAAAATTACCAGATGCCCCACACTCTGTAACTGCTGAGGACAATGTAAGAAGGCAGACAAAGCAGTAACAGTCAACATAAATGGGAAGGAAAAAGGACTGCAGGTAAAAGACTCAAAACTATGCTTATGACACCATGATGCCAGAGCAAATGTTTTATGAGAAGGATACTAACTAGCAAGATCAATCTAAGTAGTTCTATGAAATCACAGCTCTTGCTAGGTTTGATTTTATATACAGCCCTGCCATACCTGAAATAAACTACCACTGAGGCTGCTAGCTATTTATAACAACTGAGTAGAGTGCTTATTGCTTCTCTTCAGCTTCATGTCTATATTACAGGTATCTCTCCTAATCTCACTGTAACTTTCAGTTAGAAGAGGCAGTACAAATACCACATAAAGTATGAGATTTAATTTAAGGAAGCTTCAACTATGCTGTTGAATGCTGAAAAAAGCAACAGTACATAGGCAGTACATAGGACCAGCAGAGTCCAAAGTGTAACAGGAAACTGCAAATACTAACATCTCAGCTTTAAAAGATACTTACCAGCTTGAACACCTAGCAAACAGTACAAAATGCCCCGGCCATTGCAAAGACAGGATAAGTGCTGTAAAAGCGAGTTCTTTCCTCATTTTAAGAAAGAAACACTTCAGGGGGCCCTTCAGAAACATGTTTTGCTGACCCTTAAACCCTACCTTGCAGTGATCAGGCTAAGGAAAGATAAACAAAGAGCTCTTCCACAATCAGCTAATTGCAGTATGAAGCTATCACCAAACACAGTAAAACAACAGCATGTTGCTAACAAACAAGTCATGCTTCCTAAATCAAATGGCAACCAAAGAAGCCTATAGTCATTTACAAAGAACAAGCTTCCTTTGAAAGAAAAGCAGAAATTTGCCCATTTAGGGTGCAAAGAGAAAAGCAGAATTGTTTTTTCTCAGCAATGTATGACTGTTGAATCTACTAAATGCAGAGCTGACACGGTAATGGTTAGAAGGAACGGAATGGCTCTTGTGCTCTTTAATGTGATACATTAATGCACTTCACTACCTGGAAACAAAATTGCTTTCTTAGAGATCAGAACACTGCATTCTTTTATGCTAAATCACACACAGATCAAAAATGAAAAGTAAGATATGGGTTCTGTGCAGGTTTTACAGATTTGTCACAGCTGTACAGCAAATTCTCAGGTAATATGAATACAAAACGAGAAACAGCAGGAAAGAGCAGCAAAGTACAGTCCTGGAGCAAAATCATCAGTTAACTGCAGTTCCCAAGGTGGAAGCAAAGGACTTATTAAACCCTCTTGCAGATTTCTGACTGAAGTATGGAACCACTGCTCTTTGCATCTTGCCAGCTGCATTATTACCTTCTAACCATGAAACAACAAGAATTCTGGGTGCAGCTGCTGTGTTTGGTACTTACATTCATGCTGCTCATAGGGCGGATATGAAAGTCTTACAGAGATCAAGATAAAGAAGATAAACAGAGGCCAGGCAACTTCGATCAGCAGCTGGAACTGGAAACAATAAAGACAAAGTATTAAGACATTATATTCAAAATAAAGGTCAGAGCAGAAGTTCTAGGACAATCCATTTGTAAGCCACAACAGTTTTGTAACCACTGTCTCGCTTTGCTTTGCCTATGCATTCCAGGATCAAGAAGTTTGTTCCTCCAGCTTCAGACGATAATCTGCAAAGAATTAGAGTTTTTTCTCATTGATATGTGTCAGTTATTCAACTAAAATGGATGAGCTGAAGGGCTATTTTTGGCTTCTTTTTATAGTTTTCTGTGCCCTGACAGAAAGAAACCTCCCAACGAATCTTTCTAGCAATGAGCTGAATTCTTTATCCCATTTTTTTAGGTAGTAGGGTACATACATCCCACTCTCACAGTAGACCATTAAGCTTCTACCCTAACACATCAGACATGGAAACTGTGCTGATGCATGCTATGCCAACTCTTTCAGTGCTGCAGAAGTATATTGGTATCTAGAAAGCAGAGCTACTACAATTAGGCTCCTGTCTAGTTTCTGTTCTGTTCTAATGTACATTTTTTCCTGAAGGTAGGCAGCACCCACTGGTGCAGGTCATCTACAGAAAGGCAGCCAATATCAGGCAAATAAAGAAAGAACTCGGTTATTTAGAGAGACGAGACAAGAAGAAAAATGGTGTGCATTTCTTAGACAGAGAATTGAAGTGCAGAAAAATTCACTGAGATGTGTCACATCCCACAGAAGCATGTGGAAACAGCAGCTCTCCAGCCTAGAGACACAAGCTGAAGTTTCCCAGACTTGAGCTTCACTAGCTGCACCCCTACTTTCCCACTCCAGAAAGACTGCCCAAACATGTATTTTCAGTGAGCTACACGACAAGGAAAATCCAAAAGCTTTTTATGCTGCTACTTCATATGTTTTTCATCCATTAGGAGTAGGAGAAGAGAGTGTTTCCCTCATCAAGCGAAGAAAAATCTTTTCCACTTCTTTCCTAAAAAACTCCGTCTTTTCTAATAAGAGGTCTACATCATTCTCCTCAAAATCCAAAGCGTAAGACCTGCAACCCAGTGGGAGACAGAATCCTCACCCAAAAACATGTTTTCCCATGTTTCATCCTTAACAGCTAAAACTGGACTCTTGACACTCAGCACAAGGCACTCCATGCAAACCTTGAGGTGAGAGACTTCTAGTTGACTACTGTACCTCAAAATAAGCTCACACTGTAAAAACAGGGCATTAAAACAAAGGCCACTCGATCCAACAGAGGAAATAATGTAGGATGGCTTTTCCCAGATACCCTTAATAGCTGACATAAAGCATCAAATAGGAGCCCTATTTAAAAGACATAAAAATTGAGCATCAGTCTCCCAGGCACTCCTGGTAACAGTACCAGTCTCTGCAAGATAATTTTGGGATATCATTACCCACTGGATCCTGAGATTAGCTCAGCCGGTTAGAACATGGTGCTAATAACACCAGGGTTGCCAACTCAATCCCTGTATGGGCCATTCACTTAGGAGTTCGGCTTGATGATCCTTATGGATCCCTTCCAAATCAGAATATTCTGTCATCTGTTATTTTCATGCACACACCGTACAACTGCCGGGTAAGAAACTCCGCTGAGACCACACTAACAAAGGCACCAGGAAGATGCCTCAGCATCTTTGGTCTCTTATTACAACAAACAGTGTAGTGGCAGCACACACTCAGCCATTAACATCGACAGCCTGCTTCTTTCTGCATTTAACAGTGCTCTGGCTCCCAGAGATCAAAGATGCCCAGAGCTAGGACACTGACAACTGGTCTACTCCATTTTCAGGATACTCTTACAGCAGCTGCGAAGATGGCATAGCAGGACTTTTCCTCCTCTTGACAGAAAAGTGGCTATGAAATGAAGACAAGTCCATTCCCTCTTCCAGCATCAAGGGTCATGCTCTAGCACATGCCATAGCCCTCTGCCACCGTGGCTGTAGGTACCCCAAGCAACTGCTGCTACACTGTTTGGGGAAGAGCACTGTCAGCTAGGCTTGTGGAGGCTTCCTGGGGTGACCGGTGTGGACAGATGGCATGCTCACAGTCCTGCAACTGCTACAGAACCCATGAGAAAATGCTGCCCTTGAGCTCAAGCCCTGGCTTGCTCACAGAAATATCAGCCCCAGCCACTGGGGTGGACAGCAGTGCCCAAGTGGCTTTGTTGCTGAAGGGGGAACTGGCCACCTGCACACACAGCTCCTCTTCTGCATGCCCGGTTACGGGTAACTACAGAGTCATGAAGGTAAACACATGTGGGCTGCATGCACAACACACCTAACTTGGCAGATTGACAGGCTCAGGGAGGACAGAGAAAGGAGCGAGGCAGCTCAGACTGACCAAGTCGCACCTTTACAGCTGAAGGCAGGTACCATAGCAGGCACCAAAATGCTGCAAGTGAGAGACAGCTAGCAACTGCTGCACCAGAGGCTCACTACGGGACAAGATCAGAGGGTCAGCAGCATGTCAGCAGAGACTCCTCAGCAAGCCTCTTGTGCTGCTCAACAAAAACTGAGTTATCTTCCTTTGCTCCTAAAGGTCAGCAGGTTCCCTCCCCTACTGCAACAGCACTTTTCATCCACTGCGGCCTTTCCCGATAAGGACAGAAGATACTAAGAAGGGAACACGCCTCACGGAGATTCATTCTAAGTAGATACTGAAAGATATCTGCTGCAACTACTAGACCAGCCTGGTAAATAATGAAATGAATCTTCAAGCACCCAATCCCTCAGCTATCCCTGCTCCATCTGGAGCTGAAGTAGGAACATCCCGTTTGCACACAGCAGGTGAGTTCAGCTAAGAACAAATTTGTCCTAAATGTACCAAGGTTAATACCTAAAGCATGCCAAATTTATACCAGTTGCATGATGTAGGATGCCATTAAACACTGAGCTCTACATTGTGTCAACAGGAAATCTGTTGAGCAAGACTATCACCCCATCCCACTGTCAACTCCCCTCCCCACCTTTATGATCCAATTTCAGTGCAGGGAGCTACCAGCAGCTGACCAGTCTCTCCATGCAACTTTGAGGTGTCTCCTCATTTGCAAGAAAGCAGGGAGAGAAATGTTTTTACACAGTGACCCCTGAACATGATTTTTCTTTCCTCTCTCCCCATGTGAGCTCTTTTCCCCCCACTGCGGTGTTGTTGGAAGTTATCCAGTACAAAGTAACACTTGAACTGCACATGTCAGGGTGAGCTTTGAACCCAGCTTTCGCAATGCAGCCCAAACTCACAGCAGCCAACGAGGGGGTTCAGCGAGAAGCCAAGGCTAGCCCACACTTCCCGTGAGAAGAAGGGTAAGGATCAAACTGTTTCTAGGCTACACCTTCAGTAAGTACAAATGGGAAAGAGCCTTCATCAGCACAACCCAACTCAAGGACAATGGTCTCCTACCAGGAAAGCAAAGAGATGAAAAACTGTGCAGCCATGATAACAGCATGGTGAGAAGAGATGCTCTGCTCCTTCTCTGCCACTTCCTGCTAAGTGGCCTTCCCCTCCTGACATCTTCAGGTAAAGCCCAAATGAGAACAGTCAATGAGAAAACCCCTGCACAATTGAGGAGCCCCACAAAAACAAGCCATGTCTCAGGCCTTCATTATTAATTGACTAATAATCAGTGTGGAATAGAGATTCTGAGCAGTTCCACGCCCTCTGGGGTACTTGATGGGAAACCGGTATAGAAGCTGCCTGAAGGCACCAAGAAGTAGCTGAGCAGATCCAGAATGGTTAGCCTGCTGCATTTCTCTGGCACCACCGAAGGAAATAATGCACCCCTGCTGCCCAGTAAGCCCACAGCTACCTCGACATGACACAAGGTCTGCTAAACTCAGACCTTTCCACACCTGATGCAATACTAGGGTTGTTTGGCCTGGAGAAACAGAGGCTCAGGGGAGACCTTATCCACCCTCTAAAACTACCTGAAAGGAGGTTATAGGAAGAGGGAGGTTGTTTTCTTCTCCCAGGAAATAGTGACAGGACCAGAGGACATATCCTCTAGCCCTGTCAGGGGTCAGGTCGGACATCAGGAACAATTTTTTCACTGCAAGGGTGGTCAGGCATTGGGACAGGCTGCCCAGGGAGTTGGTGGAGTTGCTGTCCCTGGCAGTGTTCAAAAAATGACTAGATATGGCACTCAGTGCTACAGTTTAGTTGGTGTGGTGGTGTTTGGACAAAGGCTGGATTTGTTGATCTTGGAGGTCTTTTCCAACCATAATGACTCTATGATTCTATTATTATCAGAAGATCCTACTGAAAAAACCAAGCTATCATCCTCAGTTTAAAATTCAGCTCCTCTGAAATATCCTCCTGGTTTACCCAGTTTAACATCACTCCAGAAAATCCCACAACATCCCAGAAATGCCCTACTTTCTAAAGGCAGTTTGGTAGTAGGCAGAAGTTAAGACCTCCAGTAGCAAGGCAGGAAGAGTGTTTTTAGCTCTTAGAGCCTAGGTTACATGGGCAATAGCTGAGAAGAGCCAATCTTAAGGGGCCACAGCGAGTTTTGAGACTACTTCCCCAGCTTCATTTGTAACATTTTTCTAAACTATGAGTCTGTTCAGAAGGCCAGGATGTTACCCACACATCCAGAGAGCAGACAGCCTCACTCATTGCAGCTGACACAGTCCCTGACCTCTCTGGTGGGCAGTCCTGTCCTGGGAGATCAAGACTCAAGAAAGGCAAAAACACAAAAAAACTTTGTCATCACTGGCAGCTCTATAACCACAGAGGTATACAGGAAAAGTCAAAGAGGCCATGAGCCCCCTTTGTCCATTTTATTTAAGAATGGACTAATTCCAGCTCTGAATTCACTGGACCCAAGTCCTGTAAAAACAAGCCTCAGACACCTGAGCGAATACTTCAGGGACTGTCACCATTACCAGTGGTGAATATGATAGCCTCCCCTCCCTTGTGACACTGGGTTACTAAAACAACGCAACTCAACTGACTGGCAAGCATCCTGACATTTGCAGGGTTCAAAAACCTTATCAGAGACCACTTTCCACTCACCACTTCAGCAGCTCGTGTTCCTTTCACATTCCCTACTGATACCTCCTCAAGGTCAGATCTAGCAGGCCAGATCCTCTGAACAAGCCTGTTGCACAAATCATGCCCTTGTCCAACACAGGTACTCCCTAAATCTCTAGAGGTCCAATACCATGTTTTCTCGGACTTTTTAGCTGTTTGCAAGAGTTACAGCATCCTATGAGGTCTCATTAATTTAAAGGCAAAAGAATTTTAAGAGTATCACATTGGATCCACACTCTTGTGCCTTTGTTATCACAAGGAGAAACTCTTCTTCCATATTGTCTATTCTTAACAGGTAAATTTCCACATTGTTAACAGATGGGGAGGACAGCATTTTAGCCACTCAGAACACACCTTGGCAGAAAAACATCAGTTGCCTGGGTTTATCCTCATGCCAATACAGGAACATGACTCATGCCATCCACTTAATCTATACCTTGTGCTATAAAGTTACATAGCAGGTTTGGGATTCTCTCAATGATTTAAGTGACTGGAGATGCCTGCTATTGCCTCTGCCACTTCTGCCATTAGGCGATGGCAGGATTTTGTTTCTGTTGTCGCAGCTTGCAGCATTCAAAAGCTCTTAGACTCATGGGCACATCCCTGCAGCCTGGCAATGCCTCACTCACGGAGTGGAGCAGGTCTCAGCACAGGTTTTCATTTCACATCTTCATTGCTACACAGAGCAGTCAGGCACCCTCCTCTCTGCCTGCTCTGACACCAGTGTTTCAGTACTCCAACACCCTCACACTGGAATTCAGGACAGAAGTCTTGAGTGCCTTCAAGCCCTCTGGTTTCTGTCCACCCTCCCACCACTCTCTCCAGTTTGAACAGGGTTTTTCCAAAGCCAGACCAGTTGCTCAGCCAGGGATCACTAGAGGAGGAACACTAAGTAAGACAGAGGATGTTTCCCTGTTTTTCTCGAAAAGTAAGCTACAAGACCATAACTTAAAATCTCAGAACACCCTTGGGCTAATACTTACAGTCTGTCTTCTTCTGTAGGTAAAGTTCTTCCATAGCAGCAACCCCAGCTGCGTCCAGAAAGCCATCTTCCTTCAGCAAAGCCTAGAAGCTCCCTTTGCGTAGCAGCAGCAGTACACAGTATAGATGTTGTGGCCAGGCATCAACTAGTGAAAGAAAAGAAAAATAGGAAAAAAGTTGGAAGGGAAAAGTTGTGTCATTCAAAACCGAAAAGGCAACAAGATAGGGAAAGACAAGAGGCTGCACTCTGACCTTGCAGCCCCGCCATGGAACATCCCACTGTCTTCTTTCTTAGCCCATGCACTCCAGCCAAGTCTCATGGGTCTCAGTAAACTCAGATTCAGACTCACTGTTTCATACCTCAAAGCTCCAAAGCACAAAAAGAGGTTTGCAATACAACTCTCTTATTTTCTGCCCCCGAAAATTCCAAGAGCGAGGATAGCCCCAAATGAGAAAAAATAACAGGCTTTGAAAAAGGATTTAAAGACCCCTCTGAGTTAAGACTGAACCATACAATTCAATCCTTTTCCTTAAATGCTCTTTCCATATTTACTTTTATAATGGTGAAAAGCCAGTTGCCAAATTAGGAGAGCCTTTGTTTTGAAGTCCAGTCAACACCACCACTTGTAGGAGCAAGTGCTGTGCATTTAATAGGCAAGGGAGAAATGTCCATTCCCTTGAAGGTAAGTGACTAAGAAGGACCCCTAGAGGTGTTCAAATTTAGATGAAGTACATGGAAAATTGTTATTTAGTCACTGCTCAGGTCTTGCAACCACCTGGCCTCCAACACTGTTGTGAGTTAGGTGCACCAAGCGTGCATCTCGCTACAGTATAAGAGCTCAAAGGATTAAAAAATACATTAATCTCTTTGGTGGTGATTAATAAGAGCATGGTATATGCTTGGTACATGTAGTCTTCCAGCACAGCTCAATCTTTAAGCTCTAGGATGAGCTTACACTACATTAGTTAAATCTCATTAAACCTTTTTTTCCAGAATTAATTCAGCATATCTTAATTTACTTCTGAGTTTTAAAACCACTTCAAATTAAGAGTAGTTTCATCCTGAATAAGTGTCCACACAGGAACTTAGATAATCCACATTAAATTGATTCTGATTTATGCACCTGAATACACTCTCTTAACAGAATCAGCATGAAGACTCTGACTAGAATCAACCAGCAGTCGATTCAAACACACACCAAGAGAACCACTCTTTCCAACACCTGTTAAACTGGGAACACACATGCTTTTGATTCTGGTGTCCCACATAACAGTACCCTAGCCCTATGATTAAGAGTTGCATGTCTGATTGCAAACTGCATTGAAAAGATTCCAAAAAATCCACAAATGTGCTAGGAACGTAAGACTTCCTCTGGAAATGCTCTGACCAGTCCTACACTGGAGTAAGACTAGATAAAAAATTCTGGATGTGAGCTTTGAGATGATCAACAATTATGGTCTTTAAGTCTTATCCAAAAGTAAATTCCATTATTACAATGACTTGCAGATTAAAAACTTGTCTCTTATTAATATATGTCTGTTTTACAAAAAAATTCTCTAACATGACCAACAAAAATAAACCTATTACACCGAGTTCTGTAGATGATTACACTGTAGTATTACAACAGGACAGCAGTGCTCCTTAATGCCAGTACAGAGAACCAAAGAGCAGTAACAGATGCCTACAAAACCTTACAAACTGAACCTCGTACCAGCACGCAGGCAGCAGAGCGCACAGGCAGCATGGGTTCATTAACTTCTGCCAGGTGCTGCTCTCACTCACTGACAGGACCTCCACAGATGCTCCTTCTCAGAGGAATGCCCAACTCATCCGACAGGAGAGCCATCCTTCCCTGCCCAGTGCATCCTGCTGGCTGGAGCACCCTGACACTAACACATTGCAGATGCCTGCACATCTGGCTGGCAGACTGTGAATTCCCAGACATACTTAGAGCAAGGCAGTTGAGAGGCTATTGGCACATCCACAGCAGGGGAAAAGCCTGCCCTTTGTGGGGAATGTCAGAGGACAAATCCTGGCTGATGACTGCACCCATGCTCAAGGACCCAAAGTACAGCACTGCTTACAGGCTTGGATATGGGAGGGAGTGGGCTTTGAAACACCTCCTCTGCATGTCAATATTCCGTATCTAAAGCTGCAATCAACCTAGCAACAAAACTAAATAGGGAATATTGTCACCTCTCCTTTGTACTACCTCCACTGTTAAGTTTGTACTTAGGATTGGGGGATTTGGCAACACTTTTACTCACTCTAAAGAGAAATCTGTATTACTACTTACATAGCACACAGGCACTCACTGACCACTAATGTACAAAACTCTTTCAATGAACACTAAGAGAATTGCTCTTTTCAAGCATTTTTCCACAAGGATACTGGTACTGCTCTGTGGGTCACAGACCTCCATTTGATTTGTTGTGCTGTCCACCATGCCACAAAATGGAAGATTTTCTGCCTGAGTCTAATCCTGCAGTCACTGTACAAGTTTGGCATACAGAAGTAGAGGACTGGAAGGGACTGTACAGCCTTCTACAGTCACTGGTAGTTATGCAACAGGTGGTTTTAATGTTCAGAAGGGTGATCAGAGTACCCACTCCACACCTCATGCTCAGGCCCCCAGTGCGGTTAACTCTCTGCAAAAAACTGATTTCCAATGCTTTCCAGCAATTAAGGCCAAACACCAAAATCTGTAAGAATGAAGTGCCACAGGAAGAGCACGAGAAGGATCCCGTGGAGAGCTAAAGAGACTTTTTGTGTTATCCTCAGTGGAATTAGACCCTACTCCTGCACCTTAATACCCTGCACAGAGGCAAAACAGAAGTCCAAGCAGCCTGTGGAATGAGCAAATCAAAGGGTAGCTGGTTTAATGCACATCAGTGAAAATTCAGACACTGATCCCTTGCAATTGCAGTCAGTCCCCAGGATACAGAACATGGAAATCCTGCTTTATAGAGGTTGTAACATTCACATCATGTTAGCAAACTGTAGTGAGCTAAGGGCACATATTTCATCATTTAACTCATCTCCACTGACCAATGGAAGCATGCACAGCCAGGAAGACTCAGCTGTACCACCTGCTTGAATTTTAGCTCTCTGGAGTTGAGCTAAACTTTACTGGAAACGAAGCAAATGATCTGTCCCGTTTTGCCTGAACAAAAGTTTCAAAATACATAAAAATACTAACTTTTAAGGACTTCCCAGATGTAGGCATACCAGCTAAGTCCCCGCATTAAAGTAGGGCATGGAACCTAACAGTGGACTAATCACCAAGAGCACAACACCTGAGCCTGAAGGCTCTTCCAGCCTTCCAGCCATGCTGGGTGACAGCTGCAACGACACTGTATGCCCCAGTTAACTGTTACAGACTGTGGAACAGGTTTGTTAGCAGTCATCTCTGATTTTCATCCACAGAGACTGACACACTTGGTTCACTGCTGACACAAGTTAACTAGGTTCACTTGTATTACTAACCCATCAGAAAGCACTCAGCAAACTAGTATCAGAGGAAAACGGCTTAGCATCCTTTCAGATGTTCTTCCAGCTCACAATAGGCAAGAACTGTAAGTCAGATGCAGAAAACTGATCAACCCAACACTTCCAGCTCGGTTAGAGCTGAAGTCCCACTGTATCTCCACTTCAGACCAGTCTGGTAAGTTAAACATAGCTAGGAAATACAACCTGACATTCAGTACTGCCATGTCAAAACTCTGTTAAGTTTCCAATGTAGGCTTTTACGTCTCACCTGTGTAAAATTGAGCCAACAGCAGGTATCAGTGATCACTCCTGATGCTCACCCAGAACTCCCTGAAGCAGTGATACTGCTTTCTGTCTAGAGTAAGAAAAGCTTCAGGAATTCATCCCCACAGCATTAGTTTCCCTATGATAAAAAGTACCACAGTACAACACCCACCTGCACAATTAAAGCACAGATTCCACGCACTTGTCCCATGGTCTGCCTTTGCAGAAGACTCCCTGCACATGACATTTCGCCCTGCTGCAGAAACCCTGCACAGCCTCCCGACCAACAGGGCTGCAATTTCATCTCATTTTCTGCAATTCAGAAAATTACTCAAGAGAAAGTTAGGCTACAGGGCAACCTCTGAAAATGATGACAATGAAACACATACTTTGGCCAGCCCTTTCTTTCTAGAAGGGCACTAGCTGCTATTTCAAACTATAATGGCTGTTGAAAAGTCCCTTAGCTGGTATACCAACAGTCTCCAGATCTAATCCCTGTCAAATAAATGTATTTTTACAGCTGTAGATTTAGAGAATAAAAAGCTCAAGTGGCATAAAATCCATTCCCCACCCCCACACCTGGTGTCGGTACTAAGTAAACACAAAATAGCCTTCAAAAGCAGCTTTCTGCAAACAATGCAGCTGTTTGCTTTCTTTGGGGAGGAAAAAAAACCTTTCCCCTACAGAAAAAAAAGTTAAATCACTATTTCAAGAGGGAACAAAGTGAACTTACCAAACCTTATGAAACTGGAACATTTCAGGGCTCTCGCAAGACACTAGAGACAATTTAAACTAAGTTCTTGTCAGCAGAGCTAAAAAGCTTTCACCAGTTGATGGAAGGCGCAGTGGCCTCCATGAAATAAGCTAGCAGCCTCCATCCTCTAAGTCAGATTTTCCTTATCACAGAAGCTACCACCACTGGCAACTCTCCACAGATCAAGTGGCCATGGAGAGTACCAATCTAACAGCTACATGTTACGAGCTACAAGAGCCAGCACTTTCCTTTCTCATAAGCAGACATGATCTAGCACTTCATGCTTCCTGCCCCAGACAAAAAATTTGTACATATGCTTAACTCCAATAGATCTTGTCTAAAAAAGTATCAAGTCAAATGAGACTCATTTTGGAAGAAAATGAGCAACTAAAGCATAAACACCAGATTTCAGCAGAAACATAGTCATCTTTACGAACACTGATAATATCTTGACATTTAACTTCTGCTAGGTAGTATCAAGCTGCATTTTGTGAAGGAAACAATACCATGAGCATTCTGCAAAGCCCAGATCCAGAGTCCCCCAGTGATCCGTACGCCATCAGTGGAAAGCAGATCCCTCTAACAATCGTGCATATGAAGGCAGGACAGAAGGGCCTGACTCGTGAACTGACATTCTTACCCACACAAGACAAACCACCAGAGGACTAATGGCCTGGATGGGCATTAGCGTAACAGAGGTGCAGATTAAGTCTAAAGCTAAGAACTAAACCCCCATCTCCTAAATCAAGGTCTAGTGCCTTGGCCACTTCTCCGCCCAACTCCAGGATTTCCCTTCTTCCAGTACAGTAGCTGTAACCAGAACAAAAAACCAGTATTGATCCCAATTATGTTAAGATTAGGCAAGATAAACAGCAGCTGTGGGCAAACGCAAGCAATTTTTTTGTTCTGCTGCTAGAGATCTAATTGGACATAAAATCTCCAGCAGAAACAGGCCGTGCATAAAGAACCAAAAGTCATGTCCATTCTGTGATGTAAAGTCACACTAAGCTTTCAAAACCCAAAGGAACAAATCTGACATTCCTATCTCTAAAACTTCCAAGCAGTCAAAAAACTTATGAAATCTACCGGAGCTCTAGGAAAGAGGGGAAACTGCCACCTGAACAATGATAATTCCATATAAATAACAGTGCTCATCTTTTAAAGTAATCTTTTAACCTAAAGAGCCTGAAATAGGTTACAAAAAGGTGCCATAAAAAGCATTAGCAGCACAGAGTTCAGGCAACTCACCTAAGGCCACGAGCAAGCAAAAGCAGAGATTAGAATGAAACCATCAGATCCCACACGTCTGTCTCGTGGCTTAAGCCCTGCTAGGGCCTGTAGCAGTCACAACCAATGCAGGATCAGCAGCGGAGGTGTGAGCTTTGGACCTACCGGCTCCTGCCTGGGACACAGGATCGTTATCAGTGGAGGCACACAGACACTAATAGCTGGTCTTTCACAACCTCCCCACAGAGGACATTTCTCTCCCTTTTGCCAAACGAACACAGGACACAAAGTTTCCTATTCCATCTCAAGAGTCCTTCAGTGAGTGCTTTCCTCTTCAAAACCACCCAGGTCACGTCACAGAGTTTACATCGACTCCTTGTTCCTAGCAATGTGACTGGAGAGCTTCTGGGTCAGAGGCAGGAATTTGATTAGGGTGACAAACAACAGTATTTTAGTGGCAGTCCTTGGTAAGATACTTCTACTCGTTTACTTCCCACACTGAGTACCTGGCCTTGGGTTAGGTAGTAAACAGGTTCTGGCCTTGTTCTCCAGTGTTTATTAATACTGAAGGCAACTAGTACATGGCATTCAACACGGCCATTCAGTTTAACTCATTTTCCCTCCTTGAAAAGCATGTAAAACTTGGTAAAACCATTATTTAAAGGGTAATGCCAAAATATCAGGAAGCTGAGGAAACAGTCTCGTAGAACACCTCTAGCAACCTGCCACCTCTGGTCCAAGACACACAGCCTCTCACTCATCCCCAGGACCCTTAAGGCAGCATGCACACAGCTACAAAACACAGAACAAATTACTTCATGTTATTATGTAAGGGGGCTCCAGCTTCACAGAAGACTAGAGACAACCAATGGAAAGGGACTCCTTTCAGCACAGGTCAACAATAAAATACTTATTCACAACCTGCTCCTATGAAAACAACTAGACAGAACCCAAGCCAAATATTAGGTTCTACTTGCTGCACTATGTACTACACAGAGAAGCAAGACTGAATCTTGCTCTGACAAGACTCAGGCTTAACATAATGTCATATTAGGAGTGGAAATCTGGCTTCCCAACTCTTTAGGCAAAATGGCAAGGGGCATCTAAAGTTATTTAGCCTTGGCATGAGAACGAGCAAATGGGTATTTCATAAGTCAGTATATTATGTGCAGAGCTCTTCTGAATGCTCCACTATGAACAGATGAGTAGACGATCATTTTGAAAGACCTGGCCCAGAATTAACACCATGAGCACTGACATTCCTGGCCCTAAACTCCTCAGAGTGTCTAACTTGCTTCTCCTGTCAAAGCCAAACTCCTAGGATGTACATCTGAGACACTGGTGGGCCTACCCTTACCAATCAGAAATAAAGCACATGTGATAGTTTCTCACAGAGGAAAGCACCAGCTTGCAAACTACTCCATAATAAAGACTGGACTACATTTTTCAGAGTCCTCAGTGCCTCCTTTTAACATTTACACAGACACACATTTTCAAAAATGGCTGCTGCTTTACAACCTTCCCTTGTGATACCGCATGCCAAGTAATTTTGAAAAACCTGTCACAGGTCAGCAATATCAGCCTACCAGAACGAGCACGACAACTGGTTCTCATTACATCCAGCATGCTTAGACAGCTTATTGATGAAAACAAGCACAACTCCAATGCAATGGAAGATGTCAAGTTTGCATGCACCATAGCTGGACTGACCCAAAAGAATGCACATGCAAGGGTCTGTGGCATGCACTTAGGCAAGAGGATTGCTTAAGTGTCAAGTTTAATACGCAAGATGAAATGCAGTAATCTATTTTACAAAAAAATAGCTTCCACTAGAAGGTTGTGAAATACGTGAAGCATTTCAACTTTCAACATTACACTGAGTGTCCCCTACTTTCCCCATGGAAGAAAAAAAAAGGCAAAAATCTAGTCCATTCTTTGGCAAAAACAAACACAAAATGTGATTTGCTTTATCACGGCCAATGTCCAAAAATCCACAGTCCATATTAGCAGGTTTTTTTTTTTTTTTTTGGCTCTCAAAGAATGGCTCTTTTCTAGTGGAATGCAGAAATAATAGAACACGCTGCTAAAATAATAATTGCGACATTTGAGCTCAATTCATGCCATTAAGCCTGGATCTCTGAGCAAGTATAGTATTGTCAGCACACAGTCCACAAAAAGCTGTGCTACACAGCCCCAGTCACTTTTTCCAGCTTTTGACACATCCTGTTTCAGGACAATATATCTGCAACTAGGAAAAAGGGTAGAGAATTTCACATTGCAAAAGGTACCTTTCTGCTTGGCAGCAACAACAACAGGAAGAAGGAAGACACAGCCTCCCCAAGAAAGCAGCTTCTCCCAGAAGAAATCCACAAGCTCATACAGTGTTAGGACACAGAACACTTTCAACCACCACCCCTTCCACAGGACATCCTGCTCACTGAATCATTCATACTAATCAGCCAGATACCTGGTTTTTAAAAGAGCAACACTGACAGGTGCTCAAGGATCCTACTACAGAGCCACTGAAGCATCACTGGCATATTTCTATCTTTATCTGCACAAAGTTATGAAGACTTACAGCTTTGTCATCACACTCATAATGACTTTTCTGGAAAGGAGTGACTTCTCCTATATCTTGCTTTTGTAACTTGCTGTTTATCTTGGGACAAGATGAGGACACCAATGGTGTCCAGAACAAGATTAAACTGCAGTTTGAGATGTATGCCCGCCCTGTAACATCACAAGAAAATGTAGTGTTATCTTCCTCTCCATCTTTGCCATTTGGGAACATCATGCCATAAACCAGCACGTTTCCAGTAACAGAGCAGAACACAACATGTCTACTGTAGCAAATTTCACAGTGGTGCCTTCGAGATTCAGAGGAATAAAGAATAAGCTGTCTGTTAAGCTTGATATCTACACAACTGCACTGATATCTGTGGCACAGCTATAAGGAACAGCAAATGAAACAAATCACTGAAATATGCAGAAAAACATCAGCCAAGAAAAAGCCTCTAGCACAATGGAAGGAAATGACATTGACAAAAGAAAGCAACAAACTGGCAAAGTTAGTATTTAGCAGCCATTGTCAGCTTGCGCAGAGGCGGAGTCTGTAAAGCCAACAACAGATAGGGCTACAACAAGACCTCGGGTCCCACGTGGCTACCATCCAACTGTGCTGATAGAGAAGATGGTAATACACTAAAGTGATAAAGAGATGCCCAAATACTTTTGAAATCAATGAGCGTCAGCTGTGAAGAAGAATGAATTTCTGATCAATCTTGGCAACCCATACAGACTTCAATAATCTCTATCTCTAAAATTGTAACTTCATCTCTAAAGTTATTCATAGAAGAATATGAAAATAGCTGGCACACATGATAAGGTGGCCCACATACCTGCTGAGTCAGGTGTGGCAGATAGCTCGGAGCACTGCCAGAAAGCGTGTGCCAATCTTCCTGTTTTGCCTGATCCACATAGCAAACAGTTGTTACTCGCACGTTCTATTCTACAACTCCGGCTGTACCCCTGCTGCTGCAGTTCCAGTCCTTAGGGTGAGCATGGCAGTTAAAGCCATGCAAAGCAGGCTAATGTATGCCCAATTCAACGTCATAGACAGACACATCCAGGAAAGAATGACAGGATTTGTTCCAGTCCTAAGCTACGTCTCACAATGCAGAAGTATTTTCAGGACAAAGCTCCATCAGTTTGCTCCTAAAGCTTCAAGGGTACAAGCACAGAGCTGAAGAGCTGTGGTCGACTAAATTTCAACCAAGTGACTCCAAACAGAAAACACTTCAGGTAAGTGCAGAAGTAGCATGAAATGGGAAAAGCAATAAGCTTACAAGAGAGCAAGGTGAGCAAAAAGAAATGTTGCAAGTTTTTTACGGATATAGGATCAAAAACATACGTTTTTTACCTTAAGTTTAGAATATCCTTAATGGCGCTGAGAAAGTTCCACTGGAGCCAAAGCACATTCCAACAGACAATCCCATTTTGCAATTATGTCTGGTTTTATATATGAAAATAACTGGGAGGATAGATGTAGAGATGTGAATATTAAGAGTATGTCACAAGAACAAGGAATGCAGCTCTGGGAGACACAGCTGGCAATCAGGAAAATAAAAAAAAAAATATCTGGGAAAAATAAAATCTATAGAAATCTGAAAACAGATGGTGTACAGGTGATTGCATCAGTTTGTGAGAAGAAAGAAGCGAGTCCAGATCTCTCCAAATACAGTAGAAAAACTCCTATTGCTTACTATAGCATGAATATTTAAATACAGGTTTGAGAGAGATGGGAAACAAAGCAGTAAAAACTGCTACTCTGATTTAATAGGGTAAAGAATAATTAAAATATCTAAAATACCTTAAAACAAATAAATTCAATAACATGCACTTTTCCCATTGGCAGAATAAAAATACAAATGCAGGATCCATTAATTCAGTTTATTAAATAAGAATACTGCATTCAGAGGAAGAGCAGATTTTGAACTTTGGTTCCTGTACTAGTACCAGAAAGAAATATCCACGGAGCTGCACTCAGAAAAGCTCAGTGCTGCCGTATTGTTCGGATGAGGAGTGTTCTGGGGTTTTCTTAAACCACTGAAGTTTGATCCTAACTGTTTTTATTGGCAGCCATAGCCAAACTCTCATTGCGGGAGTATAATTAAAATAATGGGAAGAGAAAAAAGCCACCAATAGATCCCCAGAATATCAATATACTCCTCATGAATACAGCTGTCAGAGAAAAAGAACGCTTATGATAACTTGCTTCTTTCTTTTTAAGGCACAAAAATTAACCTTAAAAGCAGGCATATCTCTAAAAATATTGGACTTAAACCCCGGTTGCTGGCACTAGCAACACAGCCTGAAGTCTTTAAAAAAAGATGTGTTACCTGCTGAATGTGAGAAAAAACATACTTTGACTTCTACCATAAAGAATATAAACTTTGGTCATGCCATTATTATAACAATGGTGAAAGCAGAGAAGGGGAAACTGTCAAGTCATCACAAGAAGGGCAGACATGCTGAGAACCAGGTTTTCCTGGTCCCTAGCCTTGCTCTTGTCACCTACATCACCAGAACTGCTGCTCCAACACCTTCCACACGGCTTAATTTCGACCTTTACTAGGCTAACAAGTACTGTGCTAATGAATATGAGCTGCATGGCTTGCTTGCTCCCAGTAACAACCACTCATTTGGAAACAGGCTAGTAAAACTGCAAACTGTTTCAGAGCGTCAAGCAGGTAGAGTGCTAACAGGTTTTGGCCACCTCTGTCTTCCACACAGCCCTGCCTGCTATTTCCTAAAAAGGAAACCAGATCCCCAGAATGATCTCTGAACTGTGTGGTAAAAGGCTCTGACTTTGTTCTTTCACAGAGAATAACCTTGCTATCTAGCCCAAGCCAGAACAGTCTTGGAAAGGCTCTCTTGCTTTCCTCTTTCTGTCCAACTCCAATTGTTCTCTAACAAAGTCAGCATAACACAAACCAATCTCACTGCTTTAGACAGAGCTCTGCTAAGCAACACTCCTCCAGAAAAAAAACAGAAGAGGAAAAAGGTCAGCTTGTATGTGGATACTTACACCATTCAAACTGACACACATTTTTATTATGTGTGATCAAGCCTTTTTGCTAATAACCCAACAAATAAAGATCTGAATGCTCCTATTTTTCCTACAGTGTTAGCCTCTTGTGTCAGGAAAGCTGCATCAACAGTTTTCCATCCTACTCTGTCTCTCTCTCAGTCCTTGAAACAAGCAAAAATACTTTTTCTCCCCATCACAAACGCTAAAAAAGACAGGACTAGCTTTGCTGCCACCTATTTCAAAGAAAGGGAACAGGGTACTTCAGGTGCTCCATTCAGTAGTTTTAGTCATGGTATTTCTTCTGAATTATCTATATGACTTTGTGCAGTCGATACAAGCAAGACATGTAGCTATAGAATGAGACATTTTAACTTTTTTTTTTGTGGCGATCATCTTTTAAACACTATAAACAAAGTCCTGCCATGGTATTTTTTATCTATACTCTTAATATCAGTAACTGCAGATGTGTATGCTCAGCAACTACACACAAAAAAAAAAGTTTCAAGCATTCAGAATTCAAATCCTTAGCTGGCATAAACATGAAATAATCTTAGAGAGAGTAAATTTCTGCCATGCCAGACCTGGAGAAAGCGGGCAGAGTCCCCAGCAGCCTCAGATGATGAAGGAAAATATATCTTATGTATAAAATGTGTTTTACTAAACACAGTAAACCCTGACTCTAGCTCCTCTCACAGGAGTCATCAAGAATAAGCAGCCTAAGAGAAACATAACGATGATGTTTGGTTAGCCATGGCCTCTGGACTTATTTCAGGATTTGGTGTGCTGCCCAGCCCAGAAGACCTATATAAACACTGAGGGTGCCTGCTTCAAGGTTACTCAAACAAAGTGGTAGTTTGGGACCATCTCCGCTCCCTTCTGTCATCATCTTTGTGCTGGCACCAGTGCTCACAAAGACATGAGAAGACTCTGAACACAGGATGCCCGGGTGAAAAAACAAAAACAGCAAGCAAAAAGAGGAGAGTTTGTTCTCAATTACTAACCCTGGGTTGGTGAATTCCAGTGCCAGCACAAAGGATGAAACAGACAGGGAGAGAAAAGGACAGGCAGACCACGGGAAGTGAAGCAGGTCCATTACTAGCTCACTAGCAACCTTCAATTACTCTGGATTAAGGTTCTGGAAAAACCACACCCTAAGAAATACTGCGCCTGCATGGTGCAATGCACATAATAAACACTAGCAGAGCTGATCATATTTGGCCACAGGTGGATGAGTTCAGTACCAATCCTCCTTCTGCTCTGTCTTTGCGAGTCTAACTCTGCCAGGTGAACTCACTGGTGAGAGAACAGGCTTGCAGAGATGTAGGCAAGGGAAGACTCGCTTTCTGAAATGTGTGTATTACACTTGATTAACAGGTGAGAATGCTTCAACCCAGAATCCGCATAGAAGATCTGCTGTCACTTTGCTAAAGTCACTAAGGCTTACTCCTGAAGCACAGAAGACTAGTTTACCCTCATATAGAGAGGGAGAAGTCCAGCCTAAGGAGCGCTACAGAAAAGGCCACTCCTGGAAAGAAGGCCAAAATAAGTTTACTGACCTTTTTTTAAGCTAATGGCATTTCATCTTCAGTAGTTCAGCATTTGACCAGGAGCTACTCTTTATATACACAATGATGTTATGTACCAAATCTGGTGCCAGATGAAGTCTCCGATCACACCAATACAGCACTGAGTGATGTTTGGGTTTGAAAAAAAATTTAGCATTACAAAAATGTTTGCTAGCAACTGCCTGTGGCACACTAATTTATAAATGTGCCTCAACCTCACTGTGCGAATAGACCACTAAGAAACTTTCAACATCCCTGCTTGCACTGCTATGCAGCTCTATTTAGAGGAAATTTGGAACTAATGTCCAAAAGATTACCATGACTCCTGGAAACCTTACATATAGCTGCACCCAAGGTGTTTATATCACATAACTACCATATGGCTCTATGTCCTTCAGAAACAACTTATCAGGGGAAAGTTACTGTGAACAGTTTTGGGCTAGCTGCTGGATTATTACACTCTAATGTCAAAGTACGCAAATTGTGATTTCTTGCAGCCCAGAGGCCTGGTAACCCCCTCTGAACACCTACAATGAGCATAAAAAAAACATGATATTTTATTATTTAATGCTAAGCATTCCCAACGTAACAGGTTCAACTTAAATTCTACCATGCACCGCTTGTGTTCCATGCTACCAAACTTATATCCCCATCCTTTTTGTTAAGGGTTGACTTCTAATTTTTACCATAATCAGCCCTACCAAACTATGATTCTGAGAAACAAGGGGTTTCATGTCATGAGTAAAGGCATCAAACTCCTGCCCATACCAGATATGGACTGTGTCACACAACTCTTACGTAAATTAAAATTCAAATTCGCAGTGAAGACCCACCAACACCATTTTTATCTGTTACATCAGTAAAACACTGCAGAGTCCCAGGTGCTACCCACTTAGCTTAATATCCTACTGTGTCATCACAGAATCACACGCTGATTTGAGTGACAGAAAAGTGTCAGCATCCGTTGCCATTCCCACTTGTTAGGGAGTCAGGCTGTGCCACAAGCACAAAAAGCATTCGCACTGAATTTTACTACCATGACCTCCCTTTCAAAACCGAGCAAGACTGCTCCATTACAATAGCCTTCCGACAGCAGGCTTGACCATCTGTTGTTAATGGAACATCCCCGAGACATGGCTGTTCTCTGCAGTACAAGCACCAACTCATTTCCAAAAGTGAAAAAAGAAATTTAATGCATTAATCCACTGCAGTAATTTTCAAAAAAGTTCAACTCATTTAAATTTAATTTAGAAGATGCTTACACCCCTCTGGCTTCAGTGAAGTCTACTCCAACACACTTAAAATCAACTTTGGTCCTTTAACTATGTTTTTGTACAGACTTTAAAATCTCCAAGGCCAACAGCTTGGGGGAAAGGGGACACTTCTGGTTAAAACCAGGCAAAAATAGGGTTTAATATGAACTTTTAATTTAGAATCAGAGTATCCTTCCAGGCACGTTTTAAGCATCTGGGCTGCTGTGCAGCTCCAGTCTTTTGTAACAGCCTGATGATAGGTTACAGCGTAGCACTCCAGACTTCACAACAGTCTGGCACGCAGCAGCATGATTTGTTGCATGCAACTGAGCCTCCTGCACATCACAAAGGCAGCCAGATCGATTTTTTATTTTTACACTCCCCCCCATCCCAAGGCCCTCCCCTTATCCCACGCCCGCGACTTTACAGGATTCACGTAGGAGTCAAGGCGATGAAACCCTCCCGTTATCTTCTAGCACCCACCGGGGCTGGGAGAGGCAGCGGTAAGGTCAGCCACCCTCCGTGAGCGCTGCCAAGTCAGAGTCGCCTCGCTCAGGATAAGCTAAAATAAAATAACTATTTTTTAAAAAACAAGCACACACAACCACGCCCCTCCCACACACACAAACACTATTAGCGCCTTTCCGATCCCCCGCTACGCCGTAAACCATCCTCCGAGCCGCGCTCCCGCCAGGCTGGGCACAGAGAGAGAGTGGCACCACGTCGGAAGAAAAAAAACTCAAAACAGTAAGAAAACAAAGAAATAAAAAAACCAAAACAATAACAGAATCACACC